>JAJJWX010003968.1:0-114250 GCA_023529315.1 Papaver bracteatum | reverse complement strand
TTATATTTCTCTTTTTATTACTAATAATTTAGTCTTTCTTATTTACATACATTTTAATTTTAATATTTTAAATATGCTTTTTTATTAAAATGTTTTTCTAGACTTACACCAGAAATTATTCTTTTTAATTATTTTTGATTTTAAAAATTAGTATTTTATCTTTAAACAAATTTTTATTTTAAATAATTTTCTTTATTTATAAAATTTAAAATACCTAAAACTTTAAAATCTTTAAAAAATACGAAAAAAAATTAAAAAATTAAATTTGAAAAAAAATCAAAAATTTTAAAATAAATGATAAATAGTAAATTAATAAATTCATTGAGTAACTCATTGAGACAATTATTAAATTTTATAATAATTTTAATAAATACTAAGCAATCAAAATTGATAGTCACGTCATTAATTATAATTAATTTGAATGAATATGAATAAACAACAAGTGATCAAAACCAAAAATACCAACAAAATAACTTAAAACGAGCACATCGACATTTCAGTTTCTATCTTGAAATTATCACTGTGAAACAAACATATCATGTACTCCTATATTGTTTAGATAATTCATCAGAATATTATAGATGGTAGATAAAAATATAAATATGTGCCGACATGCAATCTTGATTTGAATATTATTTGTTCTTAAAACGATTCAAATGTTTGTCCAGCACTCAAGGTATTGTAAATCTGATATAAGTTCGATAATCTTTAGCGTAAAGTATTCATCACATGGCTGTCTTGATACCTCTAAAGCTTTAAGACGAGAAATAAGCGGTTTAAAAAATCATTTTAAATCTTTACGAAGCATTACACCTTGTGTTAGGGTTGCCCATCACTGACATCATTTACTTTCTTAATTTAGGTCTTCTACATTACTTAAACTGGTCAATAATGATTCAAAAAGTAGTTCATCATACAATAATTGAAGTTGTATCGATATTTCAATTGTTGTAATTAAGATAAGATTCCATTTAGTCTCATCGTAACTTCCATTCTCCAAAAAATCTCTCAATTTTTTTCCTCAACTATCTCAATACTTCGTAATTCAAATAATTGTAAATACCATTAATATCCCCAAATCGACTAATATTTATAATCATAATTAGTTACTAATCCTAATTAATGAGGTTAAATTAGTTTAATTATATAACGAATGACTTGACTAGAATATTTGGATCTAACACATCATTTGCTTCACCTGCCTTATTCTGGCATTCTTTCTAAAACCATGAAAAATGTACAAAATTGTAAACTTGTTAAGATAACTCCCACCTTGGCGGCGTATCTTAACCATGTGGTCCCAACCATAATTCTTTCACTTTATTCATACCTTCATCGATGAGATTTTGGCGGTTTTATCAAAAACCTAATTTTATCATATTTTCTCAAATAGTGATCAGCGTGCAGAGAAATATCAAAATTCTCAGATCAGCTGGAAATACTCAGCAGTGAGAAATATTTACCTTGGACATGGTGGATTTTTGTTGTAATAGGTGAGTCCCACGTGAGCACTACCTAATTTCGCAGCAATTGCACGTAGTAGGTCAAATTCTCAAATAATTTAATTTGTGGATCGTCCATCATTTGATCTACCATCATACTAGACGTTTCATAACCCCTTGATCGGATCCTCACACCTTTCGCAATTAATTAGGTTTTATCACCTAATATTGAATCAATCGACAATAAATGATTAAACAGCGTTTAATCATTCTTTGATCAACTCTAAACTCTTGGGAAAGTCTTGGTTTTTCTGCGAGCATATGAAATTTCGCGTAAATTACGGTCTGATCAGTTCTCCTTCATTCATGGTTAATTTCAAATAAACCATCAATTGATCATCAATTGATCAAATTAGAGATTCGAATCAAAGTCATGATTCGATTTAATAATAATAATTTTATAATGATCTCGCAGTCATTACTTATTAATTGTCTATGATTTAATTCAAACGCCTGATTAATATTTATTTGTGATCACGTTACAATAATTCATCAAATGAAACAACACTTGCTGAGATATGAGCAATATTTACTCAAATGTGAATATTGATTATCAATAATAAATGAATTATTGACAACACTTTTATCAAACGTGAGGATCTATCAACATCTATTTATAGAATAATACGAACTAGGTGAACTATATGTTTGAATTTGTGATCTCAACTATCACGAAGTTAATTTGTACAATATGTTGACCAAATCACGAGGTATTCAATTTGGACTAGGTCCACAGGAGTTTCTGCATTCTGGTTTCATAGTTAAAATCTTGTTGTCATTTAATTTATATTGCGTATCGTTGTTTTGTATAATTAAAGTACATTACAAGCGTTAATTCCTATTTGTGATAAACTAAGATCATAGGTTTAGTTAAATCGGGAACCTTTGTATCCGTGAAACACACTTTGTTGTTGCATTGACTAGATCTCTATCGCAGGCGATCTACACAAGTGTGAACAATTTCTTAATATTGTCGACTCGATGTAAGCAATCACTTTTGAAAAGAACATAGGAAAATAATACTTGAGTATGTTGAAGATACCTCTTATTTTAATTGGTATCAAACGAATAAACAAAGAAAATATCTATTAATCATGTTTGATCGTCCAACCTCTAATATAACGGTCAAAGTAGAATTAGCGAGGAGAAAACTAAAAAGACTCATTTAACATATCATAAAACGTTACAGATTTGATTTAAAAGAGATACTTAAGGATGTGTGAGTTATTTATATTACAAATAAAAGTATGAATGTTAAAGCGAATAGATTAAATACCGTAAACCGAAATCAGCGATTGAACCTAAAAAATATGTACATTAACGAGTGCGATTATGTGTGAGATTTGATGAAGATGAGTATAGCTTAATAAGACTAAAGTTAGACAAACAATTCAACGATCTGTGAACGTCTTTAAGCATTTGAAAGCAGATTAATCTTAAAGTTTAAAATCAATCCAGGAAGTACAACAACACGAAGAAGAATATACAACGGTATTTATTTACAAAGAGTAATTGAAAATGAGATGTAATTTCAAAAGAAGAAATTAAAATTGAACATGAAAAGATGTATCAAATCTACAGAAATGAAGATACCTCATGATCACAAGTCAACAGAAAAAGCGTTAAAGATGCGTTTAAAGGATTAACTCTCAACAAAAGAGTTTTGAAAGAAGAATGTATATCTTTCGCAATAAAAAACACACGAAGGATAGTTAGTGGTGCTCTTGATAATCTGGAACAGTGAAGAATAATTTTGGACTTAAAGAGTTCAGTATTAGCTCAAACAATTTTAACCTTAATGTTGAAATGGTAAATCATATTGATACACGGTTAGGCTATAAAGAATAGATGCTTTGAAATATTATGAAAAGTGAAATTATTAGCTGCATTCTTCAACGAACACCATAATGACAGTAATGCAGCCTATTGTAATAAGTAAACTTGATCAATCTTAGAAATTATGTTTCATATCAATCAAAAGAAACGCGCCACCACAATATCAAAAGGAAAGCAACAACGTTGAACAAGGATGAAGATGAAAAACCATTAAAATACAATTAAAGAAAGTTAAAAATATCACTAAAATACATAGCGACATGTTATATAAGCATTGTCATTATTGTGGTAATAAAGACGCTTATAATGGAGATATAAAGTGGTAAGGTCAAGATCACTTTCTATTGTATCAAACGAATTGAAACAAGTTTTCTCTCAGAACCTAAGATCTGTTATTGCTCTAGTTTAGGAAAAATTGTTATAATGATAGTTAAATGTTATATCACCGACAAGATAAATATCATAATACAAGTATAAAAAATGGCGTTTCAATGCAAAAGACAGATCTGATGTTCCAAATTGAAAGGATGTTGCAAAGTATTCAAAAGACAATGATCCTAATGGTATGAAGAAAAAATTTCTCTTTAAAGCCCAACTCTAGATGGGTCCACAAGTCTCGCAACCGAAATGGACAAGTTGAGTCAAAAGACCCAACTCTCAGCTGTTAATTAATGATGACAATATTGCAAGTCTTTTTGAATGACTAAAAAGACATCATATACAAAATCTCTTGTACTAATAAGTTGTGATATTGGCATAAATACAATTCGAAAAACAAGAAAACAAATCAACAGAAGGTCAGAATGATCTGTACTTAGTCATTCGTAATAGTAAACAATGAACTCTTAACCTAATTTGTGTTGATATTAAATGTCGCATTGGTGCTCATTTTGAAAGGTGAGGCTTATGAAAGTGAAAGAACATAATCTCTTAATTATTATACAACTAATTAACATATTTAAATTTCTTTTCTTATATATTACTATCTATCTATATTTGATTTTGAAAAACAGTGGTGTGATTTATGATGTTGATATCTTAGAATCATATATGTGTAGCTCTTGTTTCACAGTTAAAACGGGCAAAATCAGCTGATGGACAATATATACAAAAAGGCAATATCAAAACCTTGATTTAGTCATGATTCATCGCAGTAACACTTTAGAACGTCCTATGGAAGGTGCAATGGAGAAGACATCCTCTGGAAGATCTATACGAAAAATAACGAAAACCATGTTCCATACTTATGTCGAGCTGAATAACCTCAATATTTTAGTTGTTTTAGTTAATTCCTAAGATGAAGTAATTTAAATATGATTCTTTTATTTTAACATTGTATATACACATTTGTATTTATAGGATGCTGATTAGTTTTGTTATGCGATATAGAGTCTCTGTATGTATTGTGAACACTTATGGTTTGGATGACTTTTTAATTTAAAAGCGGATTAAGTTCAACCCATATTGGTAGGCTTTATCAAAAAAGAGGATCATAGAATTTCACTTTTATTGCAATTGTTAAAACCGATTTTCAACCTTTCTATGGTAAAGGTTGGTTGTTGTTATTATTTTGTTTTTGACATGAGAATGACAACATAATGGTATTTCGATATCAATTCTCTCGGAAGAAGAAAGTGATGGAATTATATTTGGATAAGTTGGATGCGAAATTGAGGTAACAATCTTGTTAGTTAATTGTTTTCCTATTTTAAGAAAAGCCTATGTTCTTTTGCTTAAAAGAAATTGTTGGTACAATTGATGTGTTTATTCCATTATGTATGAGTGGATGTTTGTGTGTTTCAATTGTTTCCGGTTAAGTAAAACTTTTGTTATCTTACATTGTTTTGTGATATCAATAGTTTAGGCTTAGGAAATTTGGTGCAATTGCGGTGCTTTAATATTATGTTGATTCAATTGCTTCCAGTTAAGTAAAACAATTGTTGGTTGTGCTTTATTGTGTAGTATCAATTGTTTAAGCTTACGAAATTTCGGTACAATAGTGAAACCCTGGTTTATATATGTTGTTTCTATTGTATCCGGTTGAGGTGAATAATTATGCGTTGATTTATAGGTTTGTATGAATTATTTATGGCTTAACTAAATGAATGTGATTATTGGGGACGAGTTGTTTAGTCCAATTCATTAGGATAAGCTAAACTAAGTTAATTCTGATCTTAGTTAGACTTATCAAAGTGTAGGTTTCGGTTATTTAAGTCTAGCCGAAAGCCTAAACAAGGAAATGCTAGTTAACTAACCTAGTATTTGGCTTGTTTGAAATCTAAAGGTCTAAGTGATATGGATAATTAGAACATGATGAGAAAAATGAAGTTTATTTTTGTTTTGGTCTTATCGAATGAAGCGGTTGTATTTATACAATAAGTTTAGCAAAGGGACTAAGTTTCTTAGTTGATTTTTGGTTTGCTAAACTAGTTGGAAAAATTGATTCGGGCAATTATTTCCATGATAACATATCAAAATGTAATTACTTGTAGTTTCAGTTTTGATATTGGTTGTCTGTTGATGAGCATGTAAGTGCACCATTTTATACCCATATTTATATTAGCTAGGTCTCAATTTAATCACTAATAAACTTCTTTGTAGGTATTTTTAAGAAATAAATGTTTTTAGAAGAATCGGCTCGAAAAACTGTTAAAGGCACCTCTGGAGGACATTTGCTATACGGACTCTCATTGTTGGCTAAGGGGTACCTCAATTACTAAGTGTCACCCAGTTGATAAGGGGCACCTTCTTTGTTATTTGGAACCTGTGGTTATTCACACCCCAGGAATTTCTATTTACACCCTAATTACTATTCGCACTCCCGGATTGGATAAGGGGCAGTCATCTTCTTCGTTTGAATTTCAAATTTTGGCGGGAAAATGGGTGCAGATTTAGGGTTGAAGATTTGGAGGTGTTAGAAGTCGATTCAATGGCTGGTTTTTGTTGGGTCGACTCAATTCATCTAGACAGGGATGGTATGTGCTTTAGAATCGGTTAAAATTGGCTGTAAAATCACTGGTTGATGAAAACAGCAAGAACAGTTTTGGCGGGAAAAGAAAGTTCTTGCCTGGCAGAACTTTGGTTGAAGATTCAAGCATGATTCCGTGAGACTAAAGGTCTGGAATTGTTTGGGTATCTTCCTTAGGGCATAACAGAGTTGGTAAGGCTGTTCGTTTGACCCAGAAGTGGCTAGAATTGGCTAGTTAATTAACGGGTTGGAAACATGAGAGTATGTGGGAAGTTGAGGTATTCACGGGATTTGGAGGAGATTCAATGTGTTTTGTGCGTGCATGGAAGACTCTAACAGACTTTTGGATCATGTAGAAGATAAATAAGGAAGCCAGGACACCTGCAGACGCGTACAGGAGAAGAAAAAAAAAAGAAAGAAAATATTCTCGAAATATTTTCTTTACTGCCGAGTTAAATAGGATTATATGGAGTGAATGAGCGAGATTCGATGGGTATGTTGGCTATAAATATGTTGTTTGGGACTCATAGAAGGGTTATCGAGAGTTGGAGGGATTTTGGGGTCGAGAGAAGGTCCAGAGAAGCAGAAATCAAGAGTTGATGAAACTCTGTTTCTGCTGCTGCTGCTGATGAAGAACACCAAGAACATGAAGAACAGACCAGCAGGAACAGTCGTTTATATACAGTGAAAAAGACTCACAATATCGGGTCGTAGGTGTGGGTCGTAGTTGCTCAACGACAACAGCATTTCAGCTGTGTCGTTGTTTCAGACGCCTTCTGTGGGTCGCAGAGTTCAGTTTTATACCATTTTCTTGTCTTTCTCTTCATTGTAAAACACTTTTGAGCATCAATGAAATATTTTGAGAGGTTTTCCAACATGAATAGCTAAACCCCAACACTGGGTCGATGGAGGAAGACGAAATTCAACATGGGTAAAATTATTTAATTCCTTTTATGACTTTTGCATTATTTTAAATTGATTTATGATTCGATAAAATTAGTTGTCATTTCATTAGATGGGTCATGCTTACTTAGATGTTTAGATGTCCCATGCTTAAGTTTTACAATTAATGTTTGGAGAATCTACCTTGGCAAAAATAAGAGTCCTTGTTGTTTTATTGTTTGAGCTATAAACTGCAAGAATGAATAATTGAACCTATTGTTATGAATTAGGTGAAATCCTAAGCCCAGTGAATCTCTCTTCTTTTTATTATTTTTATTTAAACCTTTTAATTTAATCTTAACAACTTCCGAGAGAACGAATCTTTTATTGCTACTACGAACATTCAGAAAAACCCTTAAATCATTTTGGCGCCGTTGCCGGGGAATTGTTTTTAGATTATTAAATTTTAGGTTTATTTTTATTTTTGTACAGTATTTTCTTTTAATTTTAGTTATTATTTTTTTTTTCCTTTTTATGCGTTTATTTTTCTATTTCTTTTCAGGATGATGACTTCTTTTGAGGAGACGTCACCTACGATGATTGTTGGCGGAATATATGCGTAGAAATTCAAATCATCGACAACTTCATCGGAGATGACGCTTGGTGAATATATGCATAGGCAACGGTATGGAGTTTTGCTCCACATGAGGTACGTGAAGAATCTCCGTTAGAGATTTATGAAAGTATTATAAACACACACCACTTAGTTTGGAACAAAGACTGAGAATATTGGAATGCCAAAAATTATTTAATGACGACGATGATGAATCGATAGTGACTCTTTGTCCCAGAACCGAACATATATACGACCACATGGATGATTGTGTGGAGGATTTGCCTAGTTCCATAGATGAATCTACCTCACAAGATCATTCACCCGACTTAGCGGTTGTTTCTAGACCCCTAGACTTCCAAAAGTTGCCTAATTTAGGGTTAGAATTGTGTGCTTCTAAAATTTTATTGGAATACTTTTCATCTAAATACCCGGAGGACTTGCCTATTCGATATCGTGCATGAATCAATTAATATTTCCCGAGTTTCAATAGAATCCCCATACTTTGTTCTTTACGCACTTCCATGTGCGGTAAAAACTTGGTTTAGGGGTAAATTTTGTTTACGACGAGTTTTAGTGTCCCATTTTTTCCATAAAATAATTGTGAAAGTTGTCATTTGTAAATATTGTATTTTGGGTCGATCCCAAGTTTTCGAGTTATTAATTTATGGGGATCTGTTTGTGTACATTCCAGTAGGTATAATTATTTATTTTTGTTTAATTTTATTTTTATTTCCCATCTTAATTTTTACGTTGGATGACTCAATTTCATTGAGGACAATGTAATATTTAAGTGTGGGGGAGTGGTTAACGTTTTTTTATTTTTCTCTTTCTTTTAAATTTTCTTGCTTATCTTGACCAGCTGTGTAGCGGGTCTTTAAAAAAAAAAAAAAAAAAAAATTTGCATGATATGACCAGCTGTTGAGCGGGTCTAATTTTTTATTTTATTTTTGCATCATATGACCAGTTGCTTAGCGGGTCTTTATCTGTCTAGTTGTTTAGCGAGACATCTCTATCCACCTGTTTAGTGGATTCGTCTCGTTGTTTAGCGAGACATGTCTCGATCTCGTTGTTTAACGGGATCGATCTAGGCAATGTAGCAGAACATCTCTAGACCACTGTTTAGTGGTTCCGTCTAGCTGTTTAGCAGACGTCTCTCCTTGACTAGCTGTGTAGCGGGTCAATTTTCTTGTTTTGCTCGGGACTAGCAAAATATAAGTGTGGGGGTGTTGATGAGCATGTAAGTGCACCATTTTATACCCATATTTATATTAGCTAGGTCTCAATTTAATCACTAATAAACTTCTTTGTAGGTATTTTTAAGAAATAAATGTTTTTAGAAGAATCGGCTCGAAAAACTGTTAAAGGCACCTCTGGAGGACATTTGCTATACGGACTCTCATTGTTGGCTAAGGGGTACCTCAATTACTAAGTGTCACCCAGTTGCTAAGGGGCACCTTCTTTGTTATTTGGAACCTGTGGTTATTCACACCCCAGGAATTTCTATTTACACCCTAATTACTATTCGCACTCCCGGATTGGATAAGGGGCAGTCATCTTCTTCGTTTGAATTTCAAATTTTGGCGGGAAAATGGGTGCAGATTTAGGGTTGAAGATTTGGAGGTGTTAGAAGTCGATTCAATGGCTGGTTTTTGTTGGGTCGACTCAATTCATCTAGACAGGGATGGTATGTGCTTTAGAATCGGTTAAAATTGGCTGCAAAATCACTGGTTGATGAAAACAGCAAGAACAGTTTTGGCGGGAAAAGAAAGTTCTTGCCTGGCAGAACTTTGGTTGAAGATTCAAGCATGATTCCGTGAGACTAAAGGTCTGGAATTGTTTGGGTATCTTCCTTAGGGCCTAACAGAGTTGGTAAGGCTGTTCGTTTGACCCAGAAGTGGCTAGAATTGGCTAGTTAATTAACGGGTTGGAAACATGAGAGTATGTGGGAAGTTGAGGTATTCACGGGATTTGGAGGAGATTCAATGTGTTTTGTGCGTGCATGGAAGACTCTAACAGACTTTTGGATCGTGTAGAAGATAAATAAGGAAGCCAGGACACCTGCAGACGCGTACAGGAGAAGAAAAAAAAAAGAAAGAAAATATTCTCGAAATATTTTCTTTACTGCCGAGTTAAAGAGGATTATATGGAGTGAATGAGCGAGATTCGATGGGTATGTTGGCTATAAATATGTTGTTTGGGACTCATAGAAGGGTTATCGAGAGTTGGAGGGATTTTGGGGTCGAGAGAAGGTCCAGAGAAGCAGAAATCAAGAGTTGATGAAACTCTGTTTCTGCTGCTGCTGCTGATGAAGAACACCAAGAACATGAAGAACAGACCAGCAGGAACAGTCGTTTCTATACAGTGAAAAAGACTCACAATATCGGGTCGTAGGTGTGGGTCGTAGTTGTTCAACGACAACAGCATTTCAGCTGTGTCGTTGTTTCAGACGCCTTCTGTGGGTCGCAGAGTTCAGTTTTATACCATTTTCTTGTCTTTCTCTTCATTGTAAAACACTTTTGAGCATCAATGAAATATTTTGAGAGGTTTTCCAACATGAATAGCTAAACCCCAACACTGGGTCGATGGAGGAAGACGAAATTCAACATGGGTAAAATTATTTAATTCCTTTTATGACTTTTGCATTATTTTAAATTGATTTATGATTCGATAAAATTAGTTGTCATTTCATTAGATGGGTCATGCTTACTTAGATGTTTAGATGTCCCATGCTTAAGTTTTACAATTAATGTTTGGAGAATCTACCTTGGCAAAAATAAGAGTCCTTGTTGTTTTATTGTTTGAGCTATAAGCTATTTGAAGAATGAATAATTGAACCTATTGTTATGAATTCGGTGAAATCCTAAGCCCAGTGAATCTCTCTTCTTTTTATTATTTTTATTTAAACCTTTTAATTTAATCTTAACAACTTCCGAGAGAACGAATCTTTTATTGCTACTACGAACATTCAGAAAAACCCTTAAATCATTGTCAGAAATGGTATGTAAAACCCTCGTGCTTGACTCAACAGGTTGCAAGTCTATTTTTGAGATTTGTAAGATTCTTTTCGTGTTGTCCATTATTTTTTGGTTTCTTTGTCATTTTTGTGACAAAAAGGGGGAGAAATATATGGAGTAAACAATTGATTATGGTATCAATTGTATGTTTGATTAGTCTCACTAGGGAAGAGGACAATGGTGCTTGAACGTTTATCTAACGAATGAGGAAAAGCACAGACTAAGGGGGGAGTAACATATCATATTATTGGGATAACAAAGATGTGCGGATTGAAAATCTACCTTGCTCACCTTTAGGGGGAGTATAAGCTTTGTTATTTTAGTGCAGCTGCTGCATTTTTGAGGATTAAATGAATGTAGGTTATGTGTTGTGGATTCGGGAATCAAGCGTATGTGTAATGAATTCTTGTAATTTGTTTATCCATATGATTGTAAAGTTTTTTCACTAAAATTGACAAAGGGGGAGATTGTTAGAGCATTGATCGGTTGAACCCACCAAGCGTTGGTATGTCAAGTTTGGTTGTCATATTTTAGTGAACCAAAACTCATTTAAGAGTCGCTTGATTTAAATGTACTAGAGTCAACTTCGTATACGTTAGCTTGAAAGCATTAGGGTGAGACATTACAAGTATTGCGAAGACTTGAAGAAGTGAAGAAGTGCGGAGCTACAACGACAACATCATCCATCCACTTGAGGTTAGTGATATTTGACTTGAACTGTTTCATTCCCTAACGTATCTTTCAAGTCGTGCATATTGAAAAAACAAAACTGCGAAGCATGAAAACTCTAGATAGACATAGTATTAAGGAATACAATATGAAGTTTCTTGCTTAACCATTAAACTTTGTATATAAGACATCGACATAATCATATGAATTCTATTGCGATTATGTATGGGTATGAGGTGAGGATTTCATCCTAGGGAACTTTATATGTGTTCTAAGGAAGTAAGTTCATAATATGTGTTGTGAACCGAAAAGGAAATCGTCAGGCGTTATTGGGGATGTTCTTCATTTCATATCTTATGAACGACCAATATGTGTTATTAGTATAACCGCTCACGACTTGTTTGTTTTCTTGGTAAAACTATTTACATGAGGCCTGACTTATGTATTGGTATGACTTTCATTAGTGAAACCGATCTTAAGTAATCACCTGGGGTATGATTTGGTTGTGTATGTATGAACTTATTACTAGGAAGAGGGGAACCGATCCTAGTAAGAGGTGAAGTACATCACAAGGGGAACCGATCCTTGTATGAGGTGCAACAAGGTTTATGGAATAAAAGGGAACCGATCCTATGAACATGTGCAACACGTTTTTGGAAAGGGGGAACTGATCCTATGGACATGTGCAGTGCATACAAGTTAGATACCAAATATATGTGGGGAACCGTTCCTAGTACCTAGTCATCCGTATCTTTGGTAAGATAGTGTAACTATGCACAATACTCACATGGAGGTAGAGCCGAAACTTGTTTTGGTAGAACCGTAAACCCATGAGCTGTGATTGAGTGGTACTTGATCAATCACGTTGTTCTTGAAAGTCAGACGAACCAAATCTAAACTTGTTTGGAAGTGTGGTAAATCGGTTTCAAGTGAGCGAGCATGGAAAAGACTTGCATGAGTAAGATGTCGTCACTTTTTGAACACGGTTCATTAATGCTTATTCTATTTTGTTCAAAGATATTCCTTAACGTTTAAAAAAGAAGTAAATCCCAAGATCGAATTAAATAAGTTAAGAATCTTTTTAATTAAGGGTTTTTAATTATATATGGAAAATAAGAATTATTAATGTGCATTTGCTAATTAAATATTTTCAAGGAGTTTTCGATCATTATTTTTGGACAGTGCATTCATAGGAATTATAAAAACCGAATTTGTTGGAGTAATGAAAAATATCTTGAGAATATCTTCGGTTTTGGAAATTCCTTGGTGTCCAAACTTCCTTGTCTATAAATACTTTGAGTTTTCATTTCTAGTAAACTAATCCTACATAACCTAGACTTACTCTTTTGTCTTTGTTCTTTTGGTGAAGCACCTATCAGAGAGGAGAGTAATCTAATTAGGTGAAATCTCTTACGACCGCTCAATTTAAAGTATTCTTTGGGATTGAGAAGCTCTAGCGCGACCCGTTGGTGGGAAACTAGATATTGTTGTTTATCATTAGTTTTCGTATTGATTTGATTGAATAATGGTGGTTGAACTTTGATTGCACCTAGTTTGTTTAATTATGCTTGAGAATCTTCTCTTCTGATATAAGATTCACTCAAACTAGTTCAAGGTTTCGACAGGGATCTTTAGACTGTTGTTAGATCTAAAGATGATCTTGTGATAATCCATTGTTAACAGACTCCATTCTGTGCATGATTGATCACAAGAGATTCAAGTGATTGTGTGCAGGTGTTTATTGAAGATCTAAGAAGATTTGAAGACAAAGAAGATATTGAAGATTTCTTACTTGGTGTTTTTATAATCTTTGGTGTGCACAATACTTGTTTGGGAAAAATAGGATCCAATTAATAATCAGTTTATCCTTGTGGTAGTGGATTGATTAATTGAGGAAGATCGGCATCAACACATATCACTTGGTTGAAGAGTGTTGTTGGCTTAATCTTAGTGATTACCTTCTGGTGATTAAACATAAGATAGATCTTGGATCCTGTCAAAGGAGTTTATGTTTAAAATAAACACGGGAACCTTTGCACAACTCATATCACTTGGTTGATGAGAGTTGATACCAAACAGATTTGTTGTTCCTTTACTGTTTGGAATATGATCCAAAGGAATTGGTCCAAGTACGTGACTTGTTTACAGGTTGGAGGCGTGGGAATACAGACGGAACTAGGTGAACTATATGTTTAGTTGGTTGGTCTCAACTATACGAATTTGTCTTATTTTGTATACCGGCGTAATCCTGAGAGTATTCAATTCTGCACTAGGGTCTAACAACACCACCTAATATTTCGATTAGCAATCTGTATGGACAACTCCGAAAAAGCGGGGGTCTAACAACACCACCCAGTATGTCTATTAGCAATCTGTATGGACAACTCCGAGTTTTTTTTCTAGATAATCAATTAGACAGTTAGACTCAATTAATAGAAAATACTCAAGGAGTTATTATCTCAATCTCTCGATTTCATTTACTCAAGCAAATATGATTCGCGAGTCTAATCAAATAGAGATAACTTGGATGGTACCAAAGACCAATATCCAAGTTTCAATCGATTTAAACCAATAACCAATAAGGTCGGATATTCTAATCGATTGAACAACGCACAACCTGTATTATTTCAATTATATAAAAATATAATGCGGAAAAGAAATAACACAGACACTAGAAATTTTGTTAGCGAGGAAACCGCAAATGCAGAAAAACCCCGGGACCTAGTACAGATTAAACATACACTATATTAAGCCGCTACAAACACTAGACTACTCCAAATTATTTTCTGTATGGACTGTAGTTGAACCCCAACCAATCTCGCATTGATCCAAGGTACATTTATGCTCATACGCCTCTGATACCAACAGAATACTGTGAACTTGATTGCCTTAGCTAATCTCACCCACAACCAATAGTTTCTATGACCCAAAGTCGAAGACTTTAATAAACAAATCTGTCTCACACAGAAAAG
Organism: Papaver bracteatum; assembly: GCA_023529315.1. Classification (NCBI taxonomy): domain Eukaryota; kingdom Viridiplantae; phylum Streptophyta; class Magnoliopsida; order Ranunculales; family Papaveraceae; genus Papaver; species Papaver bracteatum. The sequence goes on along the minus strand of JAJJWX010003968.1, from coordinate 99,791 downwards.
TCTACAGGTAATAGATAAATTTGTCTCCCACGAATAAACCTACAAGTTTTGTTCCGCCTTTTGATAAATCAAGGTGAACATGAACCAATCGATAAAACTAGACTTATATTCCCGAAAACCATCTCAGTTTCATCAATCACCTCACAATAAACTTAATCGACGCAGCGAAGAAGATTATTGAGGAATCAAAAACAATGAGACGAAGATGTTTGTGACTACTTTTATCTTGCCTATCGGAGATAGAAATCTTAAGCCAATTATTACAATTATACTCGTACGATAGAAATAACAAGATAAGATCACACAACTACAAGAAAAGTAGTATCGGTCTGGCTTCACAATCCCAATGAAGTCTTTAAGTCGTTAACCTGGTTTTAGAAGAAGAAAACCAAAGGCTTCACATTCCCAATTGATGTCCAAAATTTATGTTTTATCAAAATTGTTGTAGTAATAAGGTTCTTGATACTTGTGAAAGCAAATAGAGTTCTATACTTAATGAGACTTAAAAATAAACAAAACTTAATTTAAAAAGTGATTTCAAGATTTAAAAATAGACCAAGGCTCCGGATTCCTCTATTCCTCCTAATTGATTGGTTTATAATGATATTTCAAGAATTATTTTTAAGATCTTTTTCTCATTAATTCACTATTAATCTATATGGTGTCCAAACATTAAATTGTAATCCCTAAGCATGAAATATCAAAGAATTGATTCTAAGCATAACACATCGAATTGATTCACAACTAATTAAGAAAACCAATTTTATCTTTATGTTGATCCTAGTGAATTAAATTAAGTAAATTATAAAAGAATTTACCAATCAAGCATGAGTGAATAGTTTCCTCCGTTGCCTCGGTCACTGGGTATTTTAGCCGCTCATCAGGTTGAAAACCCTCTCAAATAATTTATTTATGCTCAAAAATGGTTTACAAATGATGAATAAGGGAGAAATGATGAAAAATCGGGTTTGTAACAGTTATAATCGTTACAAACTCAACTGTTACAAAGAACGACAACAACAATGTGTCACTGTCGCTGTTGAAATACGACCCGCCTCAAAAACTGTCGCATTCACTGTTGGAAATACGACTGCAGCCAGGCGTCTTATTTTCTTCGAGCTCCTCTTCAATGGCAGCAGTAGCAGATTTTCTAACACTCGTTTCTTTGCTCTGTTGTCTCCCCAATCACTCCGTAACCACTCTAAGGAACCCAAAAACCCCTTATATACTTGACAGGGCCAAGAATATCCCGCAGTAACTCCAAAAATCTTCTCTTTATTCTTTTTATTCTCACGACAATATTTTCTAAATATTTGATCTTCCACGCATATACAGCTGCTGAATGTTCCTTATTTAGCTCCTACATGCTTCTGAAGATACCTAAATCCATCCAAACACGAGCATCACATGTCTAACTCGCTGTAAATCCGTGACTATCTCCTTCGGTCCCGTGTAGCTCTGATTTCTTCAATCCAACGATGCAGCCAATTTTAACCGAAAACATTGACCATACCATTCCTGTTACGCTCATAGGTAAATACCCAATGATTTTCAGCCATTGAATCTCCTAAAACTGCTTCAAATTCGTAACCCTAATTCTGCCCTTTTGAAACCAAGTTTTCCCGCCAAAAACATAATTTGAATTGTAGAGGATGAAGTGCCTCTATCCAAAACACGGGTGCCTTTAACAGCTGAGTGCCCTTATCCAAAATGAGGGTGCCTTTATCACTTTTCTCCGGGGGTCCGAAAACCACTTTTTGAGCAACTTTTTTTTGCATAAGTGTAATTCTCCAATAACACCTAAACAAACATAAAAACACCAAAATTAGTACAAAAATCGAGACTAACAATAGAGACACTGAGGACAATTCAGACACAAAAATATGTCTATCAAGCCCCAAGAGGCATTCCCAAGTACATAAAAGGAAGTTTATCAATATAAAAACCAAGTTCTTCAGCCCAAGTAGGTAGGTCTGGTATGTCTCCAACTACTATAATCCTAGTTTTACAAGTATTCAATTTTAAACCAGTGATGAACTCAAAGCACTGTAATGCCAAAAAAAGATTATGCAACTCTTCTTTTTTGTTATCACCAAAAAATATAGTATCGTCTGCATAGTGAAGATGATTAACAATAATGCTAGAGGTGCCACAGATAAACCACTGAACAAACCTTGGTTTGCAGCCCTATCCATATATCTAGAAAAACCCTCCATAGTTATGTTAAACAAGAGTGGAGAGACTGGGCAACCTTGTCTTACACCTCGAGTACTGTTGAAGTATCCAAATGAAGACCCATTTATAAGAACAGAGAATGATGAAGTAGAATAACAGAATTTTAACCAGTTGCACCATTTTCCGCTGAAACCCATCTCATAAAGTACAAACTCAAGATACCGTCAGTTAATTCTGTCAAAAGCCTTTTCTAGATCAATTTTACATACAATTCATGCATTTCCAGACCTTAGTCTAGAATCCACCAATTCATTGGAGATTAAGGTGCCATCAATTATCTGCCTCCCTTCAATGTAAGCACATTGTACTGATGAAATGAGTTTGTCCATGACAAACTTTAGCCATATTGCTAAAACTTTATCTATGATCTTGTAAACACTAGTCAGAAGACAAATTGGTCTGCAATATTTTATGGTTTCAATATGATCTTTTTTGGGTACAAGATTAATGAAAGTTGAGTTGTGTTTAGGGTCTATTGTAACTGAAGTGCATAAATCATCCATTGTACTCATTATATTTGGTTTGAAGAAATGCCAACACCTCTGAAATAACATAATAGGGAATCCATCCGGGCCTGGTGCCTTGTCATTGCCTAAATCCTTTACATCTTGCAGAACCTCCTCTTCAGTAAAGGTTGCATCCAGAATTTCAGACTCTATATATGTTATGCTGTTAAACAAAATACCTTCTAAATTAGGACTTATAGTCTTTTCTTCAGTGAAAAGTGACTTTTAGTAGTCTATAATATGCTCCTGAAGTTTTGTTCTATCAGTCACTAATTCATATCCAATATAGAGTTGCCTTTTTCTATTATTCCCTCTTCTAGCTGAAGCATTGATGATGAAGAAAGATGCGTTTTTGTCACCTTCTTGAAGATATTTGGTCTTCGATTTTATCTTCCATGCGATCTCTTCCATTTTCGAAATCTTTTAAAAATCATCCTTATCCTGCAGGTGTACTTCTAACTCTGCCTCAGATAGGTTGATTTCTTCATCTAATTGTGTGAATGTTTGAAAGGATTAGATTCAACTTTGTATTAGTGCGACCAAAAACTTCTATATTCTATACTTTGAGTTTCTCTTTGAGAGCTTTCAGCTTCAGCCAAAGAATAGTGCTAGGTGTACCTGCAAAACAAAAATAAAGCCACCACTCTTCCAAGAGCTTTAAGAATCCATTTTCCAAAAATCACATAACTTCAAACCTAAAAGGACTAGGTCCCCAAGAGGGTTAGGATATGTCTAGGAGGAGCGGGATGTGGTCTAAGGTGGGTCTGGCTTTGGATAGATGGGAGGCGAACAGGTAATGTTATTCGAAGGTAGGAGATATAATGAACCTGTATATCTGCACATGATAGGATTTGCTTAACCATTTGACCAGGTATATCTTGCACCCTTGAGAGGTAGATCAATGGGATCATGATCAAGTATGAACTTGCTGAATTTTTTCATGTTTTTAGTGATCTTTCTACAATTCTTTTTCTTATCACACTTGATGATTGTATTGAAGTCACCACCTAAACACCATGGAAGATCAGCCCAGTAACGACAAACATTGTCTAGCTCAATCCAGAACTCAGTTCTCTCAACTGAGTTATTGGGACCATACACATTTGTAAGGATCCATTGAAAATTATAAATCTTGTTTGTGCAATGTATAGAAAGAGTATATTCACCAACAAGAGAGTCACTAACTTCAACAAAATATCTATCCCAGAGAATCAACATACCACTAGAGCTTCCTCTGGATTGCTGGAAGGTCCATCCAACGTTCTTATATCCATAAATCTGCTTGATACCCCAATCATTGCAGTTTATCATCTTTGATTCCTGTAATATTATGATATGATCTCGCATAAGGTGTATCATCTTATATACCACAGTTCTTCTAGAGTCCAAGTTTAATCCTCTCACATTCCAGGTTAGGATTTTGAGACTCATCGTGAACTATAATTTCCCATAGTAGCTGCTAATCTTCTTGTTCTGGAAGTTGGTGAAGAAATTATATCAACAGAGATACCAAGTCTTTTGCATTCATTTCTTAGACTTGCATGGATGATATGCTGGGAAATCTGATCATTATCCAAGGTTAAAATTGAAGTCGCATCATCTGTTAAGTCTTCAATAGTTGGTTCAAAGCCAGGTGGGTATGTAGGTGTACTCGTATCTGAGTAAGATGAGTTAGTTGAATCAATATCCACCAAGAAAGAACCTTTAAGTCCCATGAGTGGAGAAGAATATTGTTTTTCTCATGAATTGAGATGTTTTTAGCACCTTCAAGACTGACAATAGACTGCACAACAAAATCCTTATGAATCTTCCTTTTAATTGGCAAAATAGGTATAAGTTTAAGAATCGGTTCGTTGGTAGAAATCTTTCAAATAAAATTGAAGGGGGACTAATACCAAGAGAAACACCCAAATTAAACAAGCGATTGACTTTATTCAATATCCAGGTAGGTATAGAGAATTGATGAAGTTGCTGATAAATTATTGGATTGAACTTGATTTTTATGATCGAGTTAAGAGGATTTTCCAGTGTAGGTGCAAGGTTCTATAATGGGTGATTGATAACAGGTGAGGTTGGTTCGAAATTGTATGAAAGGAGTGGAGATGGGGTAGGAAATTCAATGATTTTGTTTCCGAAAAGAGCTATATGGTTTTTATGTGGTGGAGGTTGTGTAGGAGGTGTAGGATTAGGTGATGCAGATGGTGCAACAGTAAGGTAGAGTGTTTCATCAGAACCATCAGGGACTATAATTCTGAAACCTGTTGTATGCGGACTCAATACCTCGTCGATGTCCATGTCAGATGCCACTTCATCTGATAAAGAAGTTAAGTTACTAGAAACTTCCAATGGGTTATCAGGTTTTTGGACCTTCTTCCATACTTGTTTGTTTGATTTGAGTTTAGCCTTTTCTTTTTTTCTTGGGCTGCCTTTTTTTTTGGTCCGTGATGCTCGATCCTGTTGTTTCAAATAATTTTCCATCTTGAGGAGGCTTGAATTACTGGGAAAGTTTCCATAGAATCCGATGATGTTGAGACAGTTTTGCATTCCCTAGGTGTAATACATTCTGTACGAAGAAACTTTCTCTTTTTAGCTCGGCAAATCTCCAACAAATCTAGTACAACGGTTACTCTTTTAGATATTGAATTTGACAAATCCGACTTCGAAGGTGGAATAATAAAAAAGTTGCATTCAATGTGAGAAGACTTTTCTATTACTCTAACATGAGTTGTAAACATCTGTTTTTCTGAAAAGATCTTGATCACTCTTGGGATATCGTTGATGCCATTTCTGTTTCTAATCTTCATACGCATGACACGAAGATCTTGTAACTTTAGAGTTGCAGCATCAACAAGAAGTATTTTACCACAAATGTTGCCAACTTCATCGATAACGTCATGTGACCAAAACTGGATCGAATGGGATACCAATAATTTCGGCATGAAACTCATAGTAATGGACAGCTGATGATCCCAAAATATGATTATGCCATCTAAAAACTGAATAAGTAACATCATTTGCAGTAAAACTGGCTCTTGAGAAATCTTCTTCCACGTGGAAGATTGCCTGAGTTGGATTTATTGGAAATAATTCAAAAGAGTTTAGAATTGTTAATTCAGTAAAAAGAATTTCACCAATATGGGACCACGAATCTACTTTGATTGGTGAAGAGATGACAAAGGAATTATGCCACCAACCAATATTTTGGTTTGAAGAATCGATATGTATGAACTGTCCAAATTTAGAATTCTTGGTTTTGACAGATGATGGTGCAGCATATCTGTCACAGAGGAATGGTGAGAGAGATGGATTCCGTTTGAGTTTTCTATTGGTAGGTATAGGTTGTGTAAAGCTTGAGAATAGGAGGTTTCTGGATTGATGTTGTGACGTCCCTGAATTTATATTAATAGTCCGGCTAGCCCTATCAATAGTAATTCAAGATCTTTCTATACAAACACAGGTTCATAGAGCTCACGCTAGTAAAGAAAATATTTATTTTTAAAAAAATAATGAAAGAAGAACATGCTAACGGAGAGACAGAAAGCGGTTTTTGGTTGTTTGCAAGCAGCACATGCCCAAGATTTTCTTCTGGCTATTCCGATTGAGGGGCTAGGGCAGAAGATGTCTCCTTTGGAGTACCGGTCTATCCTCAAATACAGGTTAATGATCCTGCTTTATCCCTCTGACTCTCGCTGCCATGCTTGCATCACAGGTTGCTTGGATTCATATGGTGAACATGCAGTTCATTGTAAAGTAGACCCTGGTTATAAATATAGACATGATCATGTGAGGGATATTTTGTATGATGTCTGTGGAGGTCTGGCATTTCGGCAAAGAAAGAAGCACCTGTGCATTTCTGACAGACCCACTTGAAGGGAGATCGACACTAAGACCAGCTGATGTTCTTATTTTTGGATGGGCTAATGGGAAACACACATGTGTTGACCTCACCGGGTATCTCCTTTGGTAGGAATTGGACATGGCACCTTTACGATCGGGCGAGCAGCGCTAAAGGCTGCCTCAGGTAAGATATCGAAGCATGAGAAAGCATGTGTTGACAATGGGCATGCTTTCGTCCCCTTTTGCTTTTGATACTTTTGGCTATTTGGCTCCAGAAGCAGTTGGACTACTCAAGAGGGTCCAGAAAGTCATGCTTGTGACAATGTAATGACCCACAGGCTCACGAGATTTTATTTTTAATAGGATAGGTTTTGCTATTCAAAAAGGGCTAGCGGCACAGCTTGTCGCTCGCTTGCCTAGTATGTAATTTTTATCTTTTAAAGAAATCAAGAAGAACCTCTTTTTCCATATAAATGAGTACTAACTTGGACTTAAAAAGTTCAACTGATGAAATACATTAGCTTTAACAAACATCGATAGGAAAAATATTTGAAAATAAATAAATAACAAATAACAATGTGATAACCTTGTATAATATAAAGGAAAAAAAATTCAAAAGAAAATCGAAACTAGAAAGAGGTTCCACGTCTTTCCAAATACTGCAGCGGAAACTCGAGAAAACCCAATGACTAACCCCACTTACTAATTCTGCTACCTGATAGGAGAAAAATCAACACAAAGTCAGAGCCTTGGAATTGCAAGTTCACTCTCATTCCATCATATATATCGATAGCATATAAGATACAAAAGTATAAACATAGTCTATATGTTTTAACTACAACGAAATTAGATCAGAGTTATAGCATTCCACCCAAGTAATGACGCCGCTTACCTTTGGCAGTTCACAAAAGATCATACACACATTCGAGAATAAAAGATTTACATTTAATCCAGTGCCCTCCGGTGCTCACAAGCTATATGTTATTGTGGCCCTGATCTCTTGGGTTATCCAACTCATCTACTACCCACCGCGACACTCAGACAATTTGAATAGACTAGGCCCTGCACTCATAGTAAGTAGATTCACATACAACATATCATTCAACAAGGATTTAAATCCTAACAATACTTAAACACCTTTGCAAGACATTTTAGAATGTCTAAAATCAAGCACCTGCACTTTAATGCAACATTCACACTCAGAAGAACACCAAGAATGCAAATTATTTATCATAACATGCAACAATTCAGAACTATTCCATCAGTTTTACACCCACCACCCTAACTGGACCTATCATATTCTTCATGAATACTAATCTGATCCAACATAAATTTATACCATACATTCATAGATATATCACATGGATTGTATCAAAATGTCATAGAAAAGTAACGGTTAAAACCTAATTTACCACTGATTCTATAAGTTCATCTCAACTGAATTTCTACAAGTTCGCCTGAAAAAGTCAGTTGTCTTGGGTACCTACCAAACTCCGTTTCACTTGAAGGTCTTACAAAAATATAGCTAATGTCCAAAATGGGTTTCTACTATTAAAATTCCAGAGAATTTTATGTATCACGACCATGTGATTTAGGGTTTTCAGAACTTCCTAATTACTGAAAAACTGCAGGACCAGTCTCTGAAATCTGGATGTTTATGTACCCTGTCCTTGTCCGATCGTTCTGAGATTTTTGCCGAATGATGATTACATCTTAAGTACAAAACACAGCTAGGCTAAATTTGCTTGTGTTAGTGGTGGTCAGGATTTGTCCTGGCAAAGATAAATCAAGGGATGTGGTTCTCCTGACCACCCCATATAACTCGCACGCGTGACATTAATTCCAATATTATGAATTAAAAATGAATACTCAAGTCAAGATATGGAATTTCAAAAAATTATAACGGGGAGGTTCGAACTCATGACCTATTGTGTCACAAGAGTGGCCTCTAACCAGTGTTCCACCTTGGTTGGAATTGATAGAAAAGATAAATCAACAGTGGAGGTTTGTTCAACATAAATACCATAATTGCTTTATTAATTAGTGTTTCACTAATTGCACATAATAAATAATCTATTAATTATAAAGTATTTTATTAATTAGTGTTTCACTAATTTCTCATAATAAATGACTAATCATTTTTCAATCATAAATGTTTTCTTAATTAATTATAATTTTTATTTCTATTAATAAATAATTTTGGTAAATAATATCAATAGACATTTTCTGCGACAATGAGTAGTAGAAGAGGTGGAGGCCGAAATATTAGTGGTGGTTAAGGGCGGAGCCAAGCAAAATTATATTTATTTTTGTTCTTTTATCGTAAAATGGGATACAAAGTCCATTTTTCGCATGTATCCAACTTGCCAAATTTTTTTTCTCCCTCTCTCCTCAAAATCCTTCCTCCGCCCCTGGTTTGTGGTGGAAGAAGTAGTGACGGTGAATGCTGGTGAGTAGTGATAGAAAATATTAATTTGATGTTGTCGTTACAACATTGATAACATCGTAGTGTGGAAGATGTGGTTGGTTGTTTTTAACACTTTTGATAAAGAAATGTACCATATATTTCAGGGATGATATCATACAAGATAATATTTTCATGATCGTAGTTGGATCACCCAAATGGTATCTTTGGTACTATATCATATAAATCATGATATTTTAATGTTAAAATAAAACTGATTGCAATACAAAAATGAATATATACGCAGAAAAAAATAATAAAACTAATCAATTAACGAAATGTTGTTCAATCTAAACCTCATACATGGCATTTGTGATTGAAAATTAAAATTGTGTCGAACAACCTACATGGGGTGGGCGGCAGTGATGGTGGCAGTAGTGGAGTCAAAAATTGACATTGAGGAGGCCTATTTTTTTTTTTTAAAAGAAACATGTAAACTTTGGTGGACTAAACCATAAATATATATGGACAAAGTAATATTTATAAAATAAACTAAAAAAATTATGTAGTTTTTAAAAATTTAAGGGGTTAGAGCCAGGTTAGTCAACCGTTGGCTCCGCCACTAGGTGGTGGTGGATAAAAAAAGTGGATTCATATGGTTTTATGGTGGTGGCGGGTATTGGTGAACAAAAACATATTATGCTAATTTTGTAACACCACAAAATGTGTAACGTTATATTATATTTTAAAGTATAAAACGTGGTTGATCATTCTAATGTTAAAATAAACTCGATAAAACACATGTCCATTTTAAAAAATTGGTGTAATCAATTTCCATGTTATGTAATAACTAAACGAACGACACGAATCAAGATCAGAACATATGAAATTATTTATTATCGATTTATTTATGTAAAGAGTGGTCAGGATTTGTCCTTGGCAAAGATAAATTTACCGCTGGGGTTTGTCCAACTTAACCATTTTTAAATGTTTTATTAATTAGTGTCTCATTGATTGTTCATAATGATTAATTAAATTTCTATTATAAATGTCCCTTAAATAATCTAACATAAATACATAATTTTATTAATAAATAATTTTACTAAAAAATATATTAATTCTAATGGTGGAAGTGGAAGTAGGGTTATAGTATAAGAGGTGGCGGGTGTTTGTGAATGGTGGAGGAGGTAACATTACTATTTGTGGAAGAAATAGTGGTGGTGGATGGTTTTTATGGTGGTGGGTGTTGGTAATAGTAGTGTATAATAATAGTTTTTGCTTTTTAGTGAGTTTTATTGACCAAGTAAAAAAATAATCTTCACAAAACATGCAACATTGTATTGTGAAAGATGTAATTCATTGTTTTTAACACGATTAATAAGGACAAAAACCAAATATTTCGAGGATGATATCGGAACGTATAAGACAATATGATCATGACTGTTCGATCACCTGTATTATATAAAGGCAATTGGTGTAACCGCATAAGAGAACATTATCGCTCTTCTCAAGTACTATTACATTCTTTTTCCTGAAAGGCCATCAATGTCGAGTTATTTCGCGACAACTACCTACAAAGACAACTTTCACTCAATTCCCGATATAAAACCTTATTGACCAGGAAAATGTATTTGTATTCTAAAATATTTGTTTGAATATTATGTTTGTTCATCAAAATCATCATAAAAAACTCTAAATCATAAATCTACATTTGTCCTCCGATGTTTATAGAATATTTTTTTATATTTTACATTCTCAAATCATGCGACCTCTTGATGACAAATCAACAATATCAAATTAAGGATCAATGGGTTAGAATGTAGAGTAGACACAGATGGGTAGATCACACAAAGCAGAACATGACTGAGAATACTTCAATAATTTGGTCAAGATATAAGGTCAAAAATTTAAGATTAACTTTCTATAGGACTAATTAGATCGGCTTCGATAGGAGATGACTAAAATATGGATTAATAATAATTTTCACGTAAGATAATTGCAAAACATAGTTTGGCTAACTCTGCCTATGTAAAAAGTGGTCAAGATTTGTCCTTCCTCAATTGCCATGTTATCTGAGAAGAAGGTGATATCTGAGATTGAGGTATAATTCAAATCTATTATATTCATACCATTTACAACTGGATGCCTTGAAAAAAAATTACGTGTTGTTATTATTATTACAGGTAAGGGACACATTGACCACACTTGCGCAAATAGCTCACTTCGCAAATGATTGGTGTTGCATGTACTGTCTAGAATGCAATGAGGAATTTGAGGAAAAAAGGCAACAGAAGCAGTGTCCGGAGTATTTTGGATATAGTAACTTAGACCCGATGTAATACTTATGTTCCTTTTTTTTAGTTTTTCCACAATCTATTTATTTAATAAAAATGAACATTGCAAATACATAACATCAACAAAAATTAGACAGATTGGGTTTGACAATATTGGCTACTAATGGTCCGGAAACTACAAAAGAAAGGAATTGTTGTAGAAGAATTGTTGGGATATACAACGGATTACTTGATACGAATGAAAGAGGTATAACTATTTCGATTCTGAAATCACATAAAGTTCACAATAGAAGATGACATCAAGTTTAAAGTTAGTAACAAACATAATATAGCTAACAAAAATGTAAAAGACAAACAAGATATATAAACTTAGAAATCCGTGGGACTTGAAGAGGCCAATTTTGAAAACTACAATCTTAGAAAGCAACGATCCACAATACCATAATATTGTTTTTATAAATAGTCAACGTATAATATGTCAACTTTGGGTAAAGGATCTATTGACAACCTATTATTTTGAAATAAGATCACGGAGTACAATATGTGTTCAAGGTACTTCATGAGGTAATGTTTTGCCAGATTGTATTCCAAGTGAATGTAGGAACATACGGAAGTGAAAAAATGTCCAAGACTTTTGAAGTTACCAAAGCCTTCGTTAAGACGAATTGCTGGGCACAATACTTTGTTGAAAATTTAATAGCAGAGGTTCGCATATATACAATCCCTTCGAAAAGGTAATGGGTACACATTTTAAACATTTCCATCTAATGGGTGTTGAAAAATTACAGGAAAATCATGTCACATTGGATAGTCTGTATCGTTCGTTCGATGCAAAAAAAAAGAAGACTATTCTCTGCGTATTTGGAGGATCGACAACATGACCATGATAGATGAGTCAGCTAGAGAGAAATAGGAGCATGTGGAGACTTTTATGGACGACATTGATTAGTTGATTTCACTGAGATGAGCGCTGCTGACGACATATTTCCAAAAAATATTTAAACTTCCATGTTCATGTAGAGAATTATCTCATTATAAGCAATGAACCTAAATAAAAAAATGTCCGGAAGTTAAGATTATATTTCTTTCGTTTGAGAATTTCCGGCGGTAAAATATTAAAGAAAAAAACAAAGAAAAAAAGAGAGGAAAATGCCAACTATTTTTATAACAAACACATATTAAATCATAAGGAGTTGATAAGTATTCGGGACACAAATTATATGATATATTAAAAATGAACCAACTTCATAGCCCGTGCCGTTACGGCACGGGTTAAGGGCAAGTACTAAGATATAACATATTTAAAAATCACATTAATCTGATGGTTGGATGTCATTCAATTGTTCAAATAGTACCTATAATATCAAGTGTCAGAAATAAAAATCAATACGAATTTAACCTAACATCCGTAATTATTAACCTGGATTTTAAAGAGGAACAACAATTGCAACTTACATACTACCAATCATACATGATAAAGAAAGAAAGAACTTTCCTTTGTCTTGAGCAACCTTAGAAATCCTTTAGTTTCAGCTGCATCTTCCTTCACGCCGTGTGTTTCCTTCTTTGACGAGAGAACTAGTTTTTGTGGTATCTTAATCAAACTGCTAAACTTAGGCTTTTATTTATTTTATCTTTCTCACCTAGTTATGACTACACACAACTATTTTTCTAAGGGCATCCTATTAGTGAATACAACCATAAGTAATCTTACGCCACTAATACGCTCATACATCGAATAGAGTTTAGCTAAACATTCATTATTATTGAGTAACGGGTATTACATTCTTCCCCCTAAAAGAAACGATTTCATCCTAGAAATCAACATACCTCGAAGTTGAACAAGAATGAATGATATCTTCAATATAACACTGAAATCAACAATGTCAAGCACAAAAAAATTAGTTATAAAGTCTAAACACTCTAACTGCTAACCATACTCCACCATCCCCAAAAGACAAACCATAAAACCGAGAGATCACTCTTTTAAAACCAAGGAAAAACCGATAGAAAAACTCAGCGATCAATACTCTTGAAAACCTGAATCAGTTACTCAAACGCTTAAAATAAATCATCGTACAATAAAAATTTATTTCTTTAACACACAACTTTCAAAAACCGGTAAGCTCATACGCATAGTCCAAGTAAATCGGAACCGCTCTCTGATACCAATTGTGACGTCCCTGTATTTATATTAATAGTCCGGACGGACCTATCAATAGTAATTCAAGATCTTTATATACAAACATAGGTTCTTATAGATCACGCTATTAAAGAAAATATTAATTTTTAAAAAATAAATAATGAAAGAAGAACCTCCTTTTCCATATAAATGAGTACTAACTTGGACTTAAAAAGTTCAACTGATGAAATACATTAGCTTTAACAAACTTTGATAGGAAAAATATTTGAAAATAAATAAATATAAAATAACAATGTGATAACCTTGTAGAATATAAAGGAAAACAAATTCAAAAGAAAATCGAAACTAGAAAGAGGTTCCACGTCTTTCCAGATAATGCAGCGGAAACTCGATAAAACCCCAAGACTAACCCACTTACTAATTCTACTACCTGAAAGGAGAAAAATCAACACAAGGTCAGATCCTTGGAATTGCAATTTCACTCTCATTCCATCATATATATCGATAGCATATAAGATACAAAAGTATAAAGGAAGTCTATATGTTTTAACTAGAACGAAATTAGATCAGAGGTATAGCATTCCACCCAAGTAATGATGCCACTTACCTTCGGCAGTTCACAAAAGATCACACAAACATTCGAGAATAAAAGATTTACATTATCCAGCGCCCATCAGTGCTCACAAGCTATATGATATTGTGGCCCTGATCTCTTGGCTTATCCAACTCATCTACTACCCACCGCGACACCCAGCCAATTTGAATAGACTAGGCCCTGCACTCTTAGTAAGTAGATTCACTTACAACATATCATTCAACAAGGATTTAAATCCTTACAATACTTCAACACCTTTGCAAGACATTTTAGAATGTCTAAAATCAAGCATCTGCACTTTAATGCAACATTAACACTCAGAAGAACAACAAGAACGCAAATTACTTATCACATTCTTCATGAATACTAATCTGATCCAACATAAATTTATACCATACATTCATAGATATATCACATGCATTGTATCAAAATTTCTTAGAAAAGTAATGGTGAAAACCTAATTTACCACTGATTCTATAAGTTCATCTCAACTAAATTTCTACAAGTTCGCCTGAAAAAGTCAGTTGGTTTGGGTACCTACAAACTCCGTTTCACATGAAAGTTTTACAGAAATCTAATGTCCTAAATGGGTTTCTACTATTAAAATTTCAGAGAATTCTATGTATCACGACTATGTGATTTAGGGTTTTCAGAACTACCTAATTACTGAAAACTGCAGGATCAGTCTCTGAAATATGGATGTTTATGTGCCCTCTCCTTGTCAGATCGTTCTGCGATTCTGGTAGAATGATGCTTACATACTAAGCTATAACATACTCAAAAATCACATTAATCTGATGGTTGGATGTCACTCAATGGTTCACACAGTACCTATAATTTCAGGTGTCAGAAATAAAAACCAATACGAATTTAACCTAGAATCCATAATTCTTAATCTGGATTTTAAAGACGAACAACAATTGCAGCTTACATACTACCAATCATACATGATAAAGCAAAAAAGAACTTTCCTCTGTCTTGAGCAACCTTAGAAATCCTTTAGTTTCAGCTGCAGCTTCCTTCACGCCGTGTGTTTCCTTTTTTGACGAGAAAATTAGTTTTTGTGGTATCTTAATCAAGCTGCTAAACTTAGGATTTTATTTATTTTATCTTTCTAACCTAGTTATGACTACACATAACTATTTTTCTAAGGGCATCCTATTAGTGAATACAACCATAAATCATCTTACGCCACTAATATGCTCATACATTGAATATAGTTTAGCTAAACATTCATTATTATTGAGTAACAAGGTATTACATATGTAGGTGGTTGGGGTTTGTTTTAATGGAATAGGGTTTAGGGGACGGGGTTGGGTTTTGATTGTGTTGATGAGAAAACTAGAATTGATTCCATTGCAGATGCCATTGCAAACCATCCCTCAAAACAAGAACCAGATGGATTGTAAAATGATAGAGGATTTGATTTGGGGCTTGGTTTAGATAGTAGTATGTGTAGATAATGGCCATTCTCGTTACAAAGTTTAATTTTTTTTTGGTGTGAAACAGAGTAATAACAAGACAAAAATTTACATGGCCATCACAGAAGGAATTTAACACTTGGATCTTCGCAACTTCTAATGTCTTAGTATCATGAACTTCAACAACTTATATTGTTTTCTTTCTTGATCTTATAACTTCTTGTAACCCTTGATTTTGATTTTTGATTTTCTATTGTTCCTTCTAAACCTTAAATGTCTTCCACTTTCTTCATAGATTTTGATGTCGCTCCATTTGTTGATGATGATAAGTTTCTACTGAGAGAGAGTCGTAATCCAATAACTAAGACTACATAATGAGGTTGCTTTGTCTTTATGGCATTTCCTGATGTACTTGCCTTTCCATCATGGATGGTTAGGTCCATCACGGTTACCCTCTAAAAGGAACAAGTTCTCTCTTGAATTTCAAGGATCTCAATGTCTTTTTCTCTAATGTCTGAATAGGTTGTTATCCCTAGCATTCCAATTTCTATCTTTTCGGTGAGAAACATTATGTAAACTTAGATAACCGGATACCATGTGACGTTAGAAGTTTCAAAAGTTCAAATGAAAAGTTCTTCCTCACCCCCAAACTTAAATCTAACATTGTCCTCAATGTTCTAAAGATGACATTAAAAGCATGAACACGGAGAAACTGTTACCACTTGAACAAAAAGAGTTAAGGAAAGATATTACCGTGTTGCATGAGTATTGGGTTATCTCCCAAGAAGTGTTAAGTTTAAAGTCTTCAGCCAGAAATCAAATACCTCAAAAAGGATCTTCACCTTCCAAAGTCATACACCAATAGCCGAAATAGTTGTGGGTCCATAAGGGCAAATAAAGCTAACACCAATATGAGACAACCGCACTTATTCAGAAAAATGAATAGAAGGAACACATCCGCATCTAAGGTTTCTGTCAAGACAAATGGGTTTATCTGGGGAAAATAACGAAGCTTCATATGTGTGTCTTGATAAAGAGATTCATCCGAAATGCTGGCCTCTAACACCTGGGTCACTTCCTTGAAAGTATCAGGAGGATCGGGATGCGGAGTCTGAATAAACTCAAGTAATATCTCAGACGCACAAGGCTCGAGTCCCAAGTTAGGGACTTCAATTAGGGATACGTGACAAATCACAAGAACCATCACTACCCCCAAACTTAGGGTTTTCACTACTCACAGACAAACCTCTAACTATTGCTTGTATTTCTGGATCCTCGGAGTCCTTAAAATACTCAAGAGCTTCTTCTAATTCTTTACCCCCAAACTTAGGGTCATCATTATTCTCAAAAAGACCTAACATTATTTCCTGGATTTTTGGGTCCGTGGAGTCTTTAAAATACTCAAGGGCTTATTCTAAAGATTGATCACACATTTGGTCAAAGAGAATGGTTTCCTCAAATTCATCTAAAGAATCTCCCAGTAAAGTGTCATTCCAATTATCCTGAACTAAATCCTGAACTAAAGTGCTAATCATATTCACTTTTTCTATATCATCAGAAGGATGTCTAGTAACATTAAAGACATTTAGTTCAGTGGTCATATTACCAAAGGATATGTTCATAAGACCGGTTCTACAATTGATGATAACGTTAGCTGTGGCTAAAAATTGGCGACCTAAAATCACCGGGATTTTAGCACTTGGGTCATGAACAGGCTGTGTGTCTAGAACAACAAAATACACTGGATAAATAAACTTATCAAACTCAATCATAACATCCTCTATGACACCACGAGGTACTTTGACAGACCTATCAACTAATTGTAGTGTCATTTTAATCGGTTTCAACTTACCGAGACCTAGCTGGGTGTATACATGGTATGGAAGTAAGTTAACACTATCTCCTAAGTCAAGCAAAGCTTTATCGACCATGTGATTACCAATCGCACAAGATATGGTGGGGCATCCAGGGTCCTTATACTTAGGGGGTGTTTGGTTCAGAAGAATGGAACTTACTTGACCAGCTAAAAAGGCTTTCTTTTGGACATTAAGCTTACGCTTTCGTGTACAAAGATCTTTAAGGAACTTGGCATAAGCAGGCATCTGCCTAATTGCTTCTCATAATGGAATGTTATATTCACCTGCTTAAATGTCTCCATTATCTCGTTGAAAGTAGACTCCTTTTTTGTTGGGGCCAACAACTTTGGATATGGGGCTCTAGGCACAAAGATAGTCCTACCAGGAATTTCTTGGGACTCCTTAGAAATTGTTTCAGTTTCCTCAGCTATGGGTTCCTTTTGGGAAGTAGAAGGTGGAACTACATCATGTTCACATTCAGGCATGGAGACCTTATTGTCAACTTTCTTTACACTCCTAAGGGTTGTAATAGAATTAACATGATTGTACGATTTCTCTCCTTTGGGGTTAGGATCAGTATGACTAGGGAACCTTCCATCTTCTCTCTCACTTATATACTTAGCTATCTGGCCGACTTGAAGTTATAATTTAGCAAGAGACTGGGAATTATTCTTAAAATTCTGCTTGGTTTCCTCTTTAATATACTAAGAGATTCCTCTAAGCTAGTCATTGTATTCTCAGAAGGGTTCTGGAAATGGGCTTGACCTGAAGAGTTCTTAGCATAATCAAAACCTGGGGGAGGCTGATAATTACTAGACTGACCTTGATTCTGTCCCTTAGACCAAGAAAAATTAGGATGGTTTCTCCAACCAGGATTGTAAGTCTCTGAGTTTGGGTTAAACTTCTGACTGTTCTCAAACCTAGCATTGTTATAGACATCATGGGCTTGCTCTTCACTAACATGACCTTCCCAAAACGAGTTATTGGGTTCGACACCACAACTAGAGACTTGAGAGGCACTAATTCTATCATTAGGTTCAACAAAGGACCTATTTTTAGACTAACCTATTTCCAAAGCTTCTAACCTTCTAGACAAAGCAGGAAACTTAGCATCTGACCCGAAGCTTGTATCTACCACATTGGTGCTACTTCTATTGACTCAGAGTCTTTTAGGGTGTTCAACACAAGACTCCCACTATTGGAATTTTTCATTTACATCTTCTAAGAAGGAAAATGCATTATCAACGCTTTTACTCGTGAATAAACTAGCGCACATAGACTCGACCATGGATTTGGTCGAATAGTCTAAACCTTCATACATAATTTCAACTAGTTTTATTTTTTCGAACCCATGGTGAGGAAATTGCGACAAAAGATCATTAAATATCTCTAAAAACCTGTAAAGGGATTCTCCTTCTTGTTGCATACTGGAACTAATTTTCTGCCTAAAGGATGCGGTTTTATGCTTAGGGAACCAATTTAAGTAGAAAGCAGCAGTAAGTTGGTCCCATGTTTCTATAGACCTAGATGGTAGGTTATTCAGCCAGGACTTCAACGCATGCTCAAAAGAGTAACCAATATTTTACAAACGACATTCCTATTAAGCTCGTTACCCTATCGTTCTCGTTCTATTCCAAATTTTAAGGCTTAGGTTCGCGTTAAGTATCGTTTTCCTAAGGCGGGCAAGAAGAGAACGGTGATGAAATCCTAACCCTTATCTTATATGGCCAGTCCTTTCCCTTTACTAGGAATTTAAAACATCCGTTTTCAGTTCCTCGACATATATGCAAACGAAGGAATACAGTAACTCGCTGACAGGGGATTCACGAGTGTTTCGACAAACTTACCTCCCGTACAAGACGGGGGATGAACCATTGTAGTGGACTCGGGCCACGACTTCTATGTCATGTACGAACCCGAGGGGCTGAGGTGAGATCGCAATCACCGTCCTTCTTTGCAAACAGTTTGATATTTAATTTTACCCTTCCTTAGGGTTTAAAAATAAAAGAATGTCCAAATGTCCAAGTCCGAAGTCCAAAAAGTAAAATGCAAAAATAAAAAGAAAACTACAAAAATAGAGAAATCCTAATACAATCTAAAAAAAGACAAACTCTTTTTTTTTTCTTTTTATAATTTAAAAAAAAAAAAAATCTTCTTCTTTCGCTACTTTCGCTTTGTCTTTAACTCCAAACTTTAAGTATTCACCAAAAGCTTTGGAAAAATTTTCTTTCGCTCCAAATTCCAAAATCTGTAGTAAAAAGAGAAAAACAAAAACGTAAAGAAGAACAAATAAAATAAAAACAAATAAAAACCTAAAAAAAGAATCAAAATCTAAAAACTCTAGCCTAAAGACAAGCTTCGTGTCGACGGCGCTAAAAATTGCTTAATATTTTCAATGATGTTGTAATAAAAAGGTTCTTTGAGACTTGTGAAGGAAGATTTTTTAGAATTTAATTTTTTATAAATAAAAATAATAAACTCAATTAAAAAGTATTGTGAAAATTATGGAGAGACTGGGTCTAGGATTCCACCAAATATTCAAATTCATGTAATTCACTTATTTATTCTAATCCATTATAGCTCATTCAATAATAATTTTGACTCTATTTCTTTTCCTAAGGTAGATTCTTAAAATATTAATTGTAAATCTTAAGCATGGCATATCAAAAGAATTAATCCTAAGCATAAACCATCAAACAAAATGACAATTAATTAAGAAAAATCTTTTTTCTAATTTTAGTTTAATGCAAATAGTCAAATAAAGAATTAAATAGATTTACCACATGATGAATTTTGGTTTCCTCCATTGCCCCAGAGGATAGGTTTAGCTCCTCATGTTGGAATCACGCTCAAAAGAATTTTTCATTGCTCAAATAGGTGAAAAACAAAAGAAAAGTGCTAATACAGATATTTTCAACACTTTTGCAGTGTTGCAATAAACTGTTACAGAGATCGATATAAATAAAGTGTCGCTGTAACTATATTGTATAAGACCGTTAATCCACTGTCGCAATAACTGTAGCATGAACGACGGTCTCAGGGAGTCTTATGTTCTTCGTGTTCTTCTCTAACGGCAGCAGCAACAACTCTCTGCAACTCGATTTTCTACCCTCTGTTCTCACCCCTAACTCTCCATCCTCCTCTATGATGCCCTGAACACCTATTTATACCCATTTGGACCGAGAATATACCTCATAACTCCAAATAATCTCGGCAATCAATCAAGGATAATATCTTTTACTTCCATGCAAGATACGGGATTTTCTTTCCTATTCTAACTCTTCCACACGCCTGCACCCTTCAAACACACTGAGAATAAGTCTCCGTGAAATAAAACTCGTGCAAGAATGCTATCTACACAATATTTCCCGTGATATTCTCTGGTAAACACCAAGTTTACTTCCTCTTCCCTGTTTTCTTCCACTCGATCCATCCAGCCAAACTAAACTCATTTGAACACCCATACCAGCATTATTTGGGCATATCACGTTCATCCCAATCGTAAACAGTGTTTAAGTCTCACTGAAACTCCTCCAAAAATCCAACAGAACATCTTTCAGGAAGATAAACCCTAGAATTCTTTAACGTTCGTATCCACCATTCTAGCCAATTATGTTCCAAAAGATGACCATTACCAGCCCTGTTGAGGCAAAAGAAACAAACCCAAAGAGTTTTGACCCTTGAATCTCTCTAGAACATGATCAAAATTCAATCCCTTATTCTGTTCCGTGAATATCCAGTTTTCCCGCCATTTTTGAAAATTTGAATGGTAGGAGATGAAGTGCCCTGATCCAAATTGAGGGTGCCTTTAGTAATTTTCTCCTAGGGTCCAAATAGCATTTTTTGGGCAACTTTTTCCTCACAAGTGTATTTCTCCAAAAACACCTACACAAACATAAAAACACCAAAATAAGTACAAAAATTAAGCACTAAGAATAGAGACATTGAGGACAATTCAGACACAAAAATGTGTCTATCAAGCATCGCACATGATTTCAAAGGGTAGGTTCCAGTTGGGTGCCTGGACTATGGGGGCGGTAGTGAGTAAATCCTTAAGCTTCTCAAAAGCCTCTAAACAAGCACCATCAAAGACAAATTAGCATCTTTTGCAAACAAATTGCAAAGAGGTCTAGAAATCAAGCTAAAATCCTTAATGAGTCGACGATAAAAACATGCATGCCCTAAGAATGACCTCATATCTTTTACGGTTTTTGGGACCTATAAAGTCTTAATAAGGCCAACTTTGGCTTTATCTACCTCTATACCCTTAGAAGATACGATATTCCCTAAAATAATTCCCGAACGAACCATGAAGTGAACGTTTTCCCAATTAAGTTCTTTTCCTTACACCTAGTCAAAACTAATGACAAATGATGCAAGCACTCATCGGAAGAATAACCAAACACTGAAAAATCATCCATAAAGACCTCTAAGAACCCTTTTACCATGTCAGAAAATATGCTCAGCATACAATGCTGAAAGGTCGCAGGGGCATTACATAGACCGAAAGGCATGCATCTATTCGCAAAGGTACCAAAGGGACATGTAAAAGTAGTTTTCTCTAGGTCTTCTGGGGCAATAACAACCTGATTATAACCGCAGTATCCATCTAAAAAGAAATAATGGCTATGTCCAGCTAATCTCTAGCATTTGGTCGATGAAGGGAAGGGGAAAGTGGTCTTTCCTAGTGAAATTGTTCAATTTCCTATAGTCAATATAGATACGCCAACCCGTGGTCACCCGGGTAGGGATTAACTCATTGTTATCATTCTGGACTGCAGTAATACCATATTTCTTTGGAACAACCTGAACGGGGCAGACCCACTTACTGTCTGAAATAGGGTAGATAATTCCTTCATATAACAACTTAAGAACCTCGGTTAGAACTACTTCTTTCATATTAGGGTTTAGTCGACGTTGCATCTCCACAAAAGTTTGGTATCTTCCTCTAAATAGACCTGATGCATACAAACAGTAGGACTTATACCCTTAATGTCTGTTATGGTCCACCCTAAAGCTTCCTTGTTGTTTTGAAGGACGATCACTAGCCTACTTTCCTGATCACTATCCAAGTTGAAAGCAACAATCACAGGTAAAGTCTCAGATGGGTCTAAAAACACATACTTCAGGGTATCTGGAAATGGTTTTAGGTCCAACTTAGGAGGATTTTCTAACGAAGGAACTAGGGTAGACTTAGAAATGGGTAGAGGTTCGAACTTAGGTTTCCATCCATTACTAGTGTATATCAAAAGGGTTGAATCTAACAAAGCATTCACCTCATTAATCACATCATCATCATCAAAATCAATCCCAAAGAGAGATTGGAATTTCTCTAATGGATCTTCTAACAAAGTGTTTGGTAATGACTCCTCGACTAATGTTCCTTTCATGTTCACCTCTTCTATGCTCAAGTCATCTAGTTCAGATGGTAGCTTACTAATATGAAAGAGGTTCAGCTTAATAGTCATATTACCAAAAGACAAATTCATAATACTAGTTCGACAATTAATGATCGCATTGTATGTAGCTAAAAACGGGCGACCTAAAAGCACTGGTATCTGGTTATCTGGGTCAGGGTACATGTTGGGTATCTAGGATAACAAAATCCACTGGATAAATAAACTTGTCGACCTCTATAAGAACATCCTCAATCACACCACGAGGAATTTTAACGGACCTATCATCTAACTGAAGAGTCATATGGTAGGTTTCATCTCACCAAGTCCTAGCTTAAGGAACACAAGGTATGGTAGTAAGTTCACACTGGATCCTAAGTCAAGCAATGCTTTCTCAACACGGTATTTACCTATTGTGCAAGAAATGGTAGGGGACCCTGGGTCTTTGTACTTAGGAGTAGTGGTATTCTGAATAATAGAACTCACGTGACTAGATAGGAAGGCTTTGTTTTGAACACTAAGCTTACGCTTTCGTGTACACAAGTCCTTAAGAAACTTTGCATAAGCGGGAATATGCTTAATCGCATCCAACAATGGTAGGTTGATAGTTACCTTCTTAAAAACCTCCAATATATCATTAAATTTGTACTCCCTCTTATTTAAAACTAGTAGATGGGGGAACGGGGCTCTGGGAACAAAGCCTGGCTCAATATGACCCTCATTGGTCTCTTTAGAGACTCTATCAGTCTCCTCGGTTTCTAGTTCAGAAGGGTGAACTACAACATGTTCACTTTCAGGCATGGCGACCTGATTGTCAACTTTCTTTCCACTCCTAAGGGTTGTAATAGAATTCACATGATTGTACGATTTATCTCCTTTTGGATTATGATTAGTATGACTAGGGAACCTTCCGTCTTATCTCTCACTTATAAACTTATATATTTGGCCGACTTGAAGTTCCAATTTAGCAAGAGTCTGGGAATTATTCTTCAAATTCTGCATGGTTTCTTGTTGAAAGCTAAGGTGGTTATTTGATAACATATCATGTTTCTTTGCTAGCATTGTGAGAGTTTCTTCTAAGGTATAGATATTTTTCTCAGAAGGGTTCTGAAACTGGGCTTGACCACCTGGGGAAGGCTGAGAATTACTAGACTGACCTTAATTATGTCCCTTAGAACAAGAGAAATTAGGATGGTTCCTCCAACCAGGGTTGTAGGTCTCCGAGTATGGGTCAAACTTCTGACGGCTTTCAAACCTAGCATTGTTATAGGCAGCATGGGCTTGTTCTTCACTAACATGACCTTCCCAGAACGAGTTATTGGGTTCTACTCCACAACTAGAGACTTGAGAGGATCTAATCCTATTATCAGGTTCAACAAGAGACCTATGTTTAGGCTGATTCAATTCCAAAGCTTCTAACCTTCTAGATAAAGCAGCAAACTTAACATCTGACTCGAAGCTTGTATCTACCACATTGGTTCTACTTCTATTGACCAAGAGTCTTGTAGGGGGTTCAACACAAGACTCCCACTGTTGGTTTTTTTCAGTGATAGCTCCTAAGAAGGTAAAAGCATCATCAACATTTTTATTAGTGAACTCACCAGCGCACATAGACTCGACCATGGATTTGGTCAAATAGTCTAAACCA
Organism: Papaver bracteatum; assembly: GCA_023529315.1. Taxonomy (NCBI): domain Eukaryota; kingdom Viridiplantae; phylum Streptophyta; class Magnoliopsida; order Ranunculales; family Papaveraceae; genus Papaver; species Papaver bracteatum. The sequence goes on along the minus strand of JAJJWX010003968.1, from coordinate 75,456 downwards.
TTATAAATAATCTCTACAAGTTTCATCTTATCAAATCTATGGTGAGGACACTGGGATAGGAGATCATTGAATCTCTCTAAAAACCTATAAAGAGACTCTCCCTCTTGTTGCACACGAGCACTAATTTTCTGCCTAACAGCTGCAATTTTATGCTTAGGTTATAATTTCATATAGAAAGCAGCAACAAGTTCCTTCCATGTTTCAATGGATTCAGGTGGTAGGTTGTTTAGCCATGTCTTGGCTTTATATCTCAAGGAAAAGGGAAACATCTTAAGTTTCAAAATTTTATCAGTAAGGTCTTTTATTCTAACTATCCCATAAATTTCCTCAAAGTCCCTAATATGAAAATAAGGGTTCTCATCATCTTTTCATAAGAATATAGGGATCATCTGAAGAATACTAGGTTTTATCTCGAAATTAGCCGTAGTGGCTGGCAATTTAATGCATGAAGCTCGGATGGTCCTAGTTGGTAACATGTAATCTTTCAAAGTTGTCATCGCTAGCACAGCAGAAGTACTAGGGGTACTTTCCTCATAAAGAGACAGATTCTCAAAACTGAAGTTTCAAAAAATGGGGCTCTTAAAAGAAGAGTCTTCGAGCTCCCCGCTCCCACAAGAATAATTATTAGGTTTTTCACTAATCAAACGACCTAGATTGTTTCTTTTCCAATCTCACTCTCTAATAACCTCGGGCATGCACTAGAAAAACAAAAGAAAAAGAAAAAGAAAAAGAAAAAGAAAAAATCCTAAAAGGAAGGGAAGTTCTATGCAAACACAAACAAGGCTGACTCCACCACACCAAACCTACTGATTTTTAGCAAACAAAAGGCATGATGGACCCACTTAGATTATTTTCTAGACTAGCTTCTAATCCTTCGAAAGGGAATTCATTACAATTTAAGCAAACCCCTCTGGAATCAATCCGAGTTTAAGTAAGTTGAATAGAGGCGAGGGAAGCTGCTTGGAGATTTCATACCCAAGGCCTCACTGCATTACAAGGCAGCGCATGTAAGGACCCTCAAGATCGTCAACGAAATTAGACTAGTGAAGAGACGTTTTAGCCACTAATAACTCGATTAATTAGAGATTGACCTTAATTAATAGAAATTAATTTAACAACGATATGGATATAGAATTAGTATCATTGGATAGATATTGAAAAGTTATGTGAAATGGACTACAAGAATGGGCGAATCGGATACCGGACGAAGAAGATACGAGGCCTGGAAGATGGAGTCAAAATTAGTCAACCAAAGTTGACCATGACCATTGTCCGATGATATACCGTTGACCACGAAGTCTAAGTCAATTTACTGGACCTCTGTCTAGCATAGGGTTACCCCTTAATCAATTTAAGAAGTTCCTGATAGTAAGAACCTATTTAGGTTTAGGTTACGGTTAATAATAGTATAATTAGTGTGATTAGTTTAATTAATGGAATAAATATCTTTTGGTTTTAAGTTTATCTTCTTATTATATTCTGTTTGATAGAGTACCTGCTGTTAGGTGATATTTTACTCTTAGAGTCGAGTCACACAAGTTTAAGGTGGAGGTGTTCTCGTTGTGGGTTTTGGCAAGAGAGTATATGGTTTGTGTGAACTTGTAAACAAGGAAGTAGTGATGATTGAGAGTTATATGGTCGATAGTACGAGAGTTCTTGAGAGGCAAAAAAATATGATTAAGATATAGAAACTCATTAAAGATGAGAGTTTAGGATTTAGAGAAAATATTGAGTTACATGGGTAGATATAAGAATTCTTAGTGGTGTTGATCAAGATGTAAAAAGAAAGGAGTTTAACAAAAGATGTTAGAGATGATAGAAAGTTGATAAATTAATCAAGGTACACCATTTTAATTGATTCTAGTATATGTTTGATGATTTGGGTATGAGTTTTATATATAAATAGTTGAAAAACAATTAAGTTTATAACTCTGATAATCATGATTTTATGTAATGGTATTTTGTTCACTGACCTATATGTATGGACATAATTAGGTACGTTAAAATTGATTTAGAGTTATCTCTATAAACATAATTTGTAGTACGTCGGATGAGGATTCCGTTTATATAAAGATTGTGTAAATTGGTTGCGTAACGAGTGAGATACTGTTGACCGAAAACTAGTCGACGATGCTGGAACGATGTAAAAACAGTCACGAGCATCAATATGTAGGGGACTTGTTAGATAGTTTTGAGTTAGATATGGGAAATATTCAGTACTCTAAATTTGTGTATGGTAACCCCGTTATTTAAAAGAACCTGGGTTTGATACTTTTGGAGTTGTACAGAAATATGTATCGACCTTACAAGTTGATCACATGCACTGCTTTTAGTGTCCCAACACTTGGAATATTTTCCAAGTACTGTGAAGATGATGACCGAGTCAGATTCTGACTCATCTGACTCGGTGTGACTCAGACCAAAATGGGTTGTGAACCGGGTTTACGGGTCAGGTCATGGTTGACCCGATGGGTCAGGTAATGGTTTAATGGGACGGGTTAGCGGGTAGTCGCGGGTCAGACCCAATGGGCTTGGGCATAGGGCCAAAAATAATATTTTGATGTTTTGGACCCTTTATGGTCCGAACTAGCTTTTGGTTCCTTCTGCAAAGTTGTAGGGTTTTTCTAGGTCTTTCTGATGATACCCAATTTGACCCCCATTTGGATAAGTATATATCGTTTTATACCAAAATTACTTATTTCCCGGTTATAGAACCATTAATAAAACCAGAACCATTAGTCTTTTCACTTAGCCTATAACTAGAGAATTGTATGAAATTACGTTATGAACCTTGTATGAGCATTTTGGATAATCTTTAGAGTGCTTGTGTGATTAACAATTAATATTTATTAACAACCATCGATCTAAAGAATGAACTAGTGGATTATGGATCTTAAGGTATGCGTGGCTTGTCATTAAAATAGGTTGGAATCGATAATGAACTCTCTTGTATTCATTATTGTTTTACAAATCAATCTTTGTGTTGTGAAATTCATGCATATCCTTTTGTGCTTGGTGTGGTGTGAGATGTGTGCCGACACAATATCAGTATTCTATGGCTAGTGCGATACACCGCAATATTATTATGGCTAGGGAGATGCACCACAACATTATTCTTCCCTTATATGTGGCAACACACATCCCATACATGGATGTTTACTATTATTTATGAATGTCTATGAAGAAGTTTCTACTTTATGTTTCATTGTCTTTCCTTGTATTACCGACTTTCGATAAAACCTGCATTGTCTTTGAATCATATTAATGATTACTTGAGAGCTAGTTGTTATTCCTGTTGGGCACCCCTTTTAGGGATGATGTGCTCACCCATTCCCACTTTCGGTTTCAGTGACAGATCAGAGTAGCACAACAAAAGCTTCATGTGTTGAGTTCGCTAGATGATTAACTTATGCTATGTTTATTGTTGCATATTCTTTGTAAACCAAATCACTATTGTATATGTATCATTTGAGAGGAAATTTTATATATATGTTTATTTCAGAGCGGGGCTAGTTTTGGGTTAAGTTGTAGTAGTTTTTTCTTAATTGAATGCTTAAGTGTCTAATTTAGATTCGTTAGTGTCTCTTTATTTAGTTAATTTCTTGTATTAGTCAGCTGCTAGCTTTGGTGGCGCTACAAAGTTGGTATCAGAGCTCATTATTAGATCTTATATGGGAAAAGATAGAAATAACCAGTGCCAGTTAGTGAACTAGATTAGTTCGAACTGGGTTGGGTTTGTGAGATAAATTTTAATCACTAAAAACTATCTATAAATAAAAGATATATCTGATTGATTGATTTTTTTGTTGAGTGTTTGTAATTGTATTGAATTAAAAATTGTAGGGTACACCAATACTTTAGGATTTGATAACAATTAATCTTAAAAGTATGAACACATAAATAATTGAATACTAAAAATAGTAAGATTAGTATTATTGATAAATCTTGAAAAGCACATAGATCTTTATTGAGTAACTTGATTTACACGAAGAAACAACAATTTAAAATTACATAAATGTTAATAGTATTTTTGGGACTCAATAATATTTGTAAGAGTAGTTAGAAACCATCATTGACAATAATAAAAATATTTTAATAGTTATTATAGATGAGAATAATAGTAATAATAATTTTTAAGTAACTAATGTTGGCATTTCTCGATTAGTATCATGTCAAACTGAACTAAACTAAAATTTCAATAAAGAAATATAACGATAAAAAGAATAATTATGATTAAATAATTATGGGAAATTATTTAAGCTTATTTACGATTAAGTTTTATAAATTAAATTAATTGGAAATTAGAGATATATGTTTTGAGGTTAAACTAGATAAAATAAATAAATAGAATAAAGGACTCGACTTGGTAGTAATCTTGTACCAAATTATTTTTAATCTAACAACTGATCCAATAAAATCTCTAAAATGAAACAAATACACATGAAGCGGAAATAGTAGTATCTGAATGCTTAGAACAACATTAGTTGTGAAAGAAAATAGATTCGTATATTTGGGCCGACCGACCGGAGGGTCCGAAAGGCCCGAAGGGAGGGAGTCCCTTTTATGGCCACTTTTTTGTAAAATGAAACCTAGCAATTTTGATAAAAAGATTGAATTTGATTTCCATGTGGTTTATTTTTTGTTACTTATTCACTAGACAAGATTATCCCTCCCTTTTAGTCCAATTATTATAACTCTTTGTCCAATTACTATAACTCTTTGTATATCCTACTTTTTCAGGGGTATAATTGGAAATCAAACTTTAATATAACATATCTAAAAATCCGTGCCTTAATTTTTTACAAATTTTATCTCGTTGGAAAGGTTATAAAAAAATCTGCGCAACGAGTACAAGCAACAATATCAAATTTAAAATCCATCTTCGGATTCTTCTTCGGTCGGCCCTTCCACCGTGGCAACGGTTGTACTAGTAATAAAATACTTCATATTAATAGAAAAATCTAAAGCCTATTAGGACATATTAAAATTTTATGAAGACTCAAAATTTAAATCGTATTAAGTTACCAACGTCAATATTTAATAAGAAATAGTAATCAGATTGAATCGGAATAAATAAAATATGTTATATCAATCTTTACGTACGTAAAAGTAGAATTATACTTGCAAGATTAAGGTTTAGTGTACCAATTGAACTATTAACTTCAGAATAATGAAAGTAATAACAAAGTTAATAATATTATTGTAAGTAAGCTAATAGCAAATAAATGGTATATAATATTTGGAAAATTTATATATGGTATTACACTAAATTTAAAATGTCAGATATTTTAAATTGACGTGAAATCAAAAAAAAAAATGGATTACTTATATTGATAAATAAATAAAATTAAATTAAAAACTAAATTAATTTTGATGATTAAATTGTTTAAAATGTTGTGAACTATTTATATATTTTACAAAATAAATTTATCAGAATTACACCAGTTAAGATAGAAGTTAAAGACTAATTAATTTTTATAAATTATTTAACATAACTAATCTAGCACTGGGGAATAGTGAGGTTGGTAATTCTTGTGTGTTCAGGTGATACGTTTTTCGTAGTAGGCATTGTCGGGCATCATGAACCTAGACAGGGAAACTGCATTCTTGTATCACTAGGCACAGAAGGGAGACTTACTTCTATTAGTGAACTGATAGATCCCGAATTTTACTTAGAAACCTTACTATATATTATCTTCTCTCTTAATTAGAACCATTATATTATTGGAATGGAGATTTGTCTTTTTAACCTAGAGCCACAAATTTTAGTTGTAGAAAGCCATATAGGTTTGTGCTTTGATTCTTGATGCTTGCGCTTAGACAAGAGATCGAATTATTCTATAAGGTGGGGAGTATTAAAGACCAGAAGGATGGTTCGATTTTCGAGGATAAAAATGAATAAGATGGGGAGAATGTAAGGACCCTCAAGCTCATCAACGAAATTAGACTAGTCAAGAGACGTTTTAGCCACTAATAAATCGATTAATTAGAGATTGACCTTAATTAATAGAAATTAATTTAACAACTATATGGATACCAAATTAGTATCATTGGATAGATCTTGAAAATTTATGCGAAATGGACTACAAGAACAGGCGAATCGGATACCGGACGAAGAAGATACGAGGCCTGGAAGATGGAGTCAAAATTAGTCAACCAGAGTTGACCGTGACCATTGACCGGCGAAACACCGTTGACCATGAAGTCAAATTCAATTGACTGGACCTCTGTCTAGCATAGGGTTACACCTTAGTCAATTTAAGAAGTTGTTGATAGTAAGAACCTAATTAGGTTTAGGTTACAATTAATAATAGTATAATTAGTGTGATTACACTAGTGGAAAAAAGTCGTTTTAAGATAGTTGAAAAGTGTCGTATTAGAGAGAAATAAGACACTTTCGAGATGCCGCTGAAAGTGCCGTAGATTCAGTGTCTTTTTATAGAACGACACTTTCAAGTTGCCTCTGAATTACGATGCTTTCTAGATGCCGCTACGCACGGCACCTGTATTACGTCGTTTATTTAATTTATTTGAAAATTAAAAAAAAAAACAACTCAGATCTGGCTGACTAATTTCAACAATTCTGACTAGGCTGAAATAATTCGGATTCAGACTCAAATAACACTAAACTGAAACTCAAATGAGAATTCAAATTCAGGTGAAACTCTCTTGTTCAAAAAAAAAATAATCAGGTGAAAGCAAATAATAATTCATTTCATATAAAATGCAAATTACATTCATTAAAATTGTAAATTTAATTCATAATCATACAAAAAGGACTCATTTGCTAAAGAAAAGTGCCACAAGTCCTAAATTACAAGGATTCTATAACCAATTTCAATGATTATGACCTAAGCACCAGCTTCATTGTTCACAAGACACAGAACTCGCAAAACTTTAAACTCTACTTGTCAAGGTAAGGTATTCACCTCTACAAATTGCTAATGTAGGTACATGCAATAGCTTAAGAAATAATTCGCAAGCATCAGATCTTCCACCCTTCAACAATTCACAATCACGGTAATTGATATTTTGCACCCTTAAACGATTTTGCAGTCATAGGCAGCAACACCTTTCTGAATAGCTTCAGTTACTTCTTTATTCTGCACAACATTAGAATAAAATCATTAATAGAGGAATTTATAATGGCAGAACATGAAGCTTTTTCTTAATATAATCATATCGGTTGAAATGTAAGACTGGTTCAGTGGGTTTTGGTATAGCACCCTGCAGAGAAAAAAAAAAGAACTCAATATGGATATGTTAAGACTGTTTCAAGGAAAAGCAGCTTGTAAGAGTAATAGAAATTTCCAAGTATTGAAAAATTAGAGGATGTTAACTAGAAAGATCCAGATTTTCAACAATCACAACAGTAAAAGTCGATGGGTCTTTGAAGAAGTTACTGAAATATTCACAAGCTTTTCTATGATCGACCTTTTGAAGGTCACCATATTTGGTCGGCTACTTCAGGAGAAGTTACCCTAGGAAATGAGTAAATCGAAACCAAATAAATAAAACATTTCATGAAACAAAGATCCACCATACTCCAAAAAAATTATGAGTTGCAAATTCTACCTGAGAAAGAGCAAGATTGACGTACGATCCAGTGCAGATTCATCCATACCATCCATCTATATATAAAACATAATGAGAAGTTAGAGGATGACTGAATTAAATACCAGTTATAAGGAAACACATAGTGGAAGGTAGAAATGACAATATGATAAATAAGTAAACAATTAGAGAAATAGGGACATGCTATTGATTACTTAATCTTACAACATCCACAACTCTTCTGGTTCCAAGCACTCTTCGACGTCGCTTAGTTCAGCTATCGCATAACTATATAATTCCATTGATTTCCATTAGCCAAGAATGAAATCTCACTATCCCGTGACTTCTCCTCTGCAATAAATCATATGTTCTGGGGTAAGTGTCAAATGGTTTGCACCTGCAATGAGAGAAGAGAATTTAGATATTTCTCTTAACATTTTTTTAGTATTAAAGAGCTGACGAACAAAATAAAACATGTAACTCTACCAATCACGTTGGACTCCTATTAACCCGTAGGTTATAAGAGGCAAGGTGTTCGGCCCAATGACAGAAACCACATTTAGTACCCATGCCTCAAGGCCGTGATCATTTACGGCAGCTGCAAAACTGGTCCACAATTATACACGTTAACCATGATAAAAAAAAACAAATGCCAAGGCCATAATGCAAAGAGTGGAAAAGGGTCGTAAAAAAATTACCCTCCTATTAACTCATTTATGTACTTTCATCTGCCTTGAAAAGTTCTTTCCGGGACATGTAGGCATCTATTTGAATTATTTGTAGCATATCCAGAGAATTGTGCAGACGCACCTAATAAATGATTTAACAATGGTCATTCATTACATGATCCTCAAAAGAAGGTCGTGTATATCCGGAGAATTGTGCAGACGCGCCTAATAAATGATTTAACAATGGTCATTCATTACAAGATCCTCAAAAGAAGGCCGTGTATGCTCCACTCAAACCAACAATTAATAAGCACCTTCCTAATTTTTTTATATGAACCCAAATATGAAAGAATCAATCAGCTCCCATTACTACTGCCACCAACATTTTTTTACAGGTTAAGGGAATGAAACTAACCCACTTGCCCAATGTCCAACATGTAGTACCAACTATGGGTGTGGGTTTATAGCTAAAGAGGTAATAAAAAAAATTAAAAAACAAAAAGGACTAACTAAATTTATAGAATGTAAACTTACCAATTTCTTGTTGTATGCATTCCATAGTTTGTTGTATTCAACTTTCCTTTCCATATCCTTGGCTACATAAGAAGCTTTTTCCTAAAACAAACACAGAAAAGAACTACATAAAAATTATACAAATAGGAATTGATTTCACATGTTGTTTGGTGATTCAAGTTTTAGGAGTTACCTGATTCAGAAACTTGTCAAGTCTTCTAGCACATATACCTAAGATTTTAATCTTTAGAAGAGAATAATTAGCAATGCAACAGAACACAAAAACGTACATCAAATTTATTGACACAAAAACATTGAACAAGGGTAGGAATATCTACCATAATTTTCTAAACCACGTAGTAGGGGTATCGGTACTTAACAAACATCTTTCAACGAATATTAGGAAGAACATACAGATGAAACCCATTGACTGCATCACATCAAGAGGTGAACAAACAACATCTTCCAACGAATTGTTGTCCACCTAAAAACAACACACCTCACCAAAGGTTACAAGCAATTCCAACAATAAATGGTAAAAGTAACAATCCTCTAAAGCTTCAATAGCCATAGCTACGAAACTAGCATGCTCTCTTTCCAGTAAATCCCAATCATCGAGGTAAACCATCTGAATAGATAATAATTAAACACGAGTACTTAGAATTTCACATCAGTGACATTAACAAGAATATCTTTTAGGCCAACTTTAAGGTCTTAAATATCTCCATTCAGTTACAGGATGCCCGAGAATGCAAGACTCTAAGGTTTCGATACCCTAGTTAAGGAACCAGAATGCTCACTTTCGAGTCAAAAGGTGCTGTAATAATAATTGTCTGCTATTATAGCAAGATTGTACAGAAAAAATAGAACATACAGAACTTTGAGCAATTCAGAAAAACAAGAATCAAGCATTACCCTGCTGGTCCATACATATATTCACAAGAATTTGATAAGCTTGCACTCCATTCATTCTTGCTGGTAATGCAGATAACGGCTCATTAAGAGATTTATGATCAATTAATCAACTTAAGCAAATCTAAATAAAATGACATATGGTGTATGGTGTATGGCAGGAAAAATACAACATATCAAGATAAAGAAATTTATGCAAATAATACACTAAGAAGATCATATAGCAACACATGCAAAACAACAAATGCGGTTCACAAACAAAATCTTTGTAGAAGGCTTTGATTGTCCAATGCGGGTGCCTAAGAACAACATCTGTCCAGCTGAAGACCCAAAAGAAAATTAGGAAAAATCATTACATGCCAATTCAAGTTACTGAAGCTATACTAGTTACTCGGAAAGGAGTACATAAATGCATACAAAACTCAATTTAGGATGGATCCTTGTTCAGCTTTCTACAACCTAGAAGACCTTTCACTAATGCCCCCCCTGTAACAAAAGCCTACACAACAGAAATTGGTATCGGTGAATCTCTCCGGTATTGAATGCAGATAACTATAAATATAAAATAGATATAGAAATGTTGAACATGAGAAGAAATGATTGGGAAAATTCATATATGTGCAGCTCAATTAACAATCAAATCACACGAGAATTACAAATTCAACATGAGAATCATTAATAAACCGATATAACAAAATTTGCAGTTCAAAAAAAATAAAAACATTAAAACCCAAAAACATCAATTACTAAATCATGCTCATAATTAAAATAAAAACTTTATCATTTTTACCCTAACTTAAGAAATCGAAAAAATGAAACATAGATCATAGTACAAAATCAGATCGGAAAATCAAACCCTAACTTCAAACCCCAACTTTAATTGATAGAAAAATAAAAATAAAACCCTAGATTTGTTTTCAATATTCTACGGAGAGGCGACTAAGGAGAAGAGAAAACATCCAACGAAAAAAAGAAGAAGAAGTGAAAACCCCTAACACCAAGTCAATATGAATCGAAAATCGATTTGTATCGGGTTTTGTTTGGAGTTAGAAAAGGGATGGAAGAGTTACCATGAATTTGCACGAGATATACAGGGCATAAGTGAGTTTGATAAGGATTGGTTGAAACCAAATCTGGGATTTAGGAAGAGTGCAAGAAAAATAAAAAGATAATGAGAGGAGGGGAACGATGAGGCATTCTCTCTCTGCTTCGGGATAGATAAGGTGAATCTAAAAATGGGAGATGTTTCATCTCCTACCGTCCATAATTAAAAATAATAAATCTTAACAATACAATCATGACATAAAGGGTACTCTTGAATTGTCGTTCTATAAGTCAACAAAAGTCCTCGTAGAACGGCAATTTGACTTTAGTCATCGGTAAACAAGCTACGTCGTTGTAGAAGTCAACAAAAGTCTTAATACAACAAAAATTTGACTTTAGTCAAGGACACTTTCTGTATGTAGTGACATCGCCATATTTAGTTTGTGTCATTTCATGATGTCTCAAATAGCCCATTTTCCACTAGTATTAGTTTAATTAATGGAATAGATATCTTTTGGTTTTAAGTTTATCTTCTTATTGTATTCTGTTTGATAGAGTAGCTGCTGTTAGGTGATAGTTTACTCTTAGAGTCGAGTCACACAAGTTTAAGGTGGAAGTGTTCTCGTTGTGGGTTTTGGCAAGAGAGTATATGGTTTGTGTGAACTTGTAAACAAGGAAGTAATGATGATTGAGAGTTCTATGGTCGATAGTACGAGAGTTCTTGAGAGGCAAAACAATATGATTAAGATATAGAAACTCATTAAAGATGAGAGTTTAGGATTTAGAGAAAATATTGAGTTACATGGGTAGATATAAGAATTCTTAGTGGTGTTGATCAAGATGTAAAAAGAAAGGAGTTTAACAAAAGATGTTAGAGATGATGGAAACTTGATAAATTAATCAAGGTACACCCTTTTAATTGATTCTAGTATATGTTTGATGATTTTGGTATGAGTTTGATATAGAAATAGTTGAAAAACAATTAAGTTTATAACTCTGATAATCATGATTTTATGTAATGGTATTTTGTTCACTGACCTATATGTATGGACATAATTAGTTATGTTAAAAATTGATTTAGAGTTATCTCTATAAACATAATTTGTAGTACGTCGGATGAGGATTCCGTTTATATAAAGATGGTCTCTATTTATCCCCATTCGTTCTCTATTATCTCCTTTAAGCTCTCTCTAGCTCTTCGATACCTTATACCTCTCAATATCCTTTTGGAGCTCATTTGGTCTCTATTTATCCCCATTGTCTCTATTTGTTTAAATTGGTTGCGTAACGAGTGAGATACTATTGACCGAAAACTAGTCTACGATGCTGAAACGATGTAAAAACAGTCACGAGCATCAATATGTAGGGGACTTGTTAGATAGTTTAGAGTTAGATGTGGGAAATATTCAGTACGCTAAATTTGTGTACGGTAACCCCTTTATTTAAAAAAACCTGGGTTTGATACTTTTGGAGTTATAAAGAAATATGTATCGACCTTACAAGTTGATCACATGCACTGCTTTTAGTGTCCCAACACTTGGAATATTTTCCAAGTACTGTGAAGATGATGACTGAGACAGATTCTGACTCATCTGTGACTCAGACCAAAATGGGTTGTGAACCGGGTTTACGGGTCGGGTCATGGTTGACCTGATGGGTCAGGTAATGGTTTAATGGGACGGGTTAGCGGGTAGTCGCGGGTCGGGCCCAATGGGCTTGGGCATAGGGCCAAAAATAATATTTTGATGTTTTGGACCCTTTATGGTCCGAACTAGCTTTTGGTTCCTTTTGCAAAGTTGTAGGGTTTTTCGAAGGCTTTCTGATGATACCCAATTTGGCCCCCATTTGGGTAAGTATATATCGTTTTATACCAAAATTACGTATTTCCCGTTTATAAAACCAGAACCATTAATAAAACCAGAACCATTAGTCTTTTCACTTAGCCTATAACTAGAGAATTGTATGAAATTACTTTATGAACCTTGTATGAGCCTTTTGGATAATCTTTAGAGTGCTTGTGTGATTAACAGTTAATCTTTATTAACAACGATCGATCTAAAGAATGAACCAATGGATTATGGATCTCAAGGTATGCGTGGCTTGTCATCAAAAGAGGTTGGAATCGATAATGAACTCTCTTGTATTCATTATTGTTTTACAAATCAATCTTTGTGTTGTGAAATTCATGCATATACTTTTGTGCTTGGTGTGGTGTGAGATGTGTGCCGACACAATATCAGTATTCTATGGCCAGGGCGTTACACCGCAATATTATTATGGTTAGGGCGATATACCACAATATTATTATTTCTAGGGCGATGCACCACAATATTATTCTTCCCTTATGTGCGGAAACACACATCCCATACATGGATGTTTACTATTATTTATGAATGTCTATGAAGAAGTTTCTACTTTATGTTTCATTGTCTTTCCTTGTATTACCGACTTTCGATAAAACCTGCATTGTCTTTGAATCATATTAATGATTACTTGAGAGCTAGTTGTTATACCTGTTGGGCACCCCTTTTAGGGATGATGTGCTCACCCATTCCCACTTTCAGTTTCAGTGACAGATCAGAGTAGCGCAGCAAAAGCTTCAAGTGTTGAGTTCTCTAGATGATTAACTTCTGCTATGTTTATTGTTGCATATTCTTTGTAAACCAAATCACTATTGTATATGTATCATTTGATAGGAAATTTTATATATATGTATATTTCAGAGCGGGGCTAGTTTTGGGTTAAGTTGTATTAGATTTTTCTTAATTGAATGCTTAAGTGTCTAATTTAGATTCGTTAGTGCCTCTTTATTTAGTTAATTTATTGTATTAGTCAGCTGCTAGCTTTGGGGGCGCTACAAAGTTGGTATCAAAGATCATTATTAGATCTTATATGGGAAAAGATAGAAATAACCAGTGCCAATTAGTGAACTAGATTAGTTCGAACTGGGTTGGGTTTGTGAAATAAATTTTAATCACTAAAAACTATCTATAAATAAAAGATATATCTGATTGATTGATTTTTTTGTTGAGTGTTTGTAATTGTATTGAATTAAAAATTGTAGGGTACACCAATACTTTAGGATTTGATAAAAATTAATCTAAAAAGTATGAACACATAAATAATTGAATACTAAAAATAGTAAGATTAGTATTATTGATAAATCTTGAAAAGCACATAGATCTTTATTGAGTAACTTGATTAATTAGAGATTGACCTTAATTAATAGAAATTAATTTAACAATGATATGGATACCAAATTAGTATCACTGGATAGATCTTGAAAAGTTTTGCGAAATGGACTACAGGAACAGGCGAATCGGATACCGTACGAAGAAGATACGAGGCCTGGAAAATGTAGTCAAAATTAGTCAACCGGATTTGACCGTGACCATTGACCGGCGATTAACCGTTGACCACGAAGTCAAAGTCAATTGACTGGACCTCTGTCTAGCATAGGGTTACCCCTTAGTCAATTTAAGAAGTTGTTGATAGTAAGAACCTAATTAGGTTTAGGTTACAGTTAATAATAGTATAATTAGTGTGATTAGTTTAATTAATGGAATAGATATCTTTTGGTTTTAAGTTTATCTTCTTATTGTATTCTGTTTGGTAGAGTAGCTATTTTTAGGTGATAGTTTACTCTTACAGTCGATTCACACAATTCACACAAGTTTAAGGTGGAGGTGTTCTCGTTGTGGGTTTTGGAAAGAGAGTATATGGTTTGTGTGAACTTGTAAACAAGGAAGTAGAGATGATTGAGAGTTCGATGGTCGATAGTACGAGAGTTCTTGAGAGCCAAAACAATATGATTAAGATATAGAAACTCATTAAAGATGAGAGTTTAGGATTTAGAGAAAATATTGAGTTACATGGGTAGATATAAGAATTCTTAGTGGTGTTGATCAAGATGTAAAAGGAAAGGAGTTTAACAAAAGATGTTAGAGATGATGGAAAGTTGATAAATTAATCAAGGTACACCCTTTTAATTGATTCTAGTATATGTTTGATGATTTGGGTATGAGTTTGATATAGAAATAGTTGAAAAACAATTAAGTTTATAACTCTGATAATCATGATTTTATGTAATGGTATTTTGTTCACTGACCTATACGTATGGACATAATTAGGTACGTTAAAGATTGATTTAGAGTTATCTATATAAACATAATTTGTAGTACGTCGGATGAGGATTCCGTTTATATAAATATTGTGTAAATTGTTTGCGTAACGAGTGAGATACTGTTGACCGAAAACTAGTCGACGATGCTGAAACGATGTAAAAACAGTCACTAGCATCAATATGTAGGGGAATTGTTAGATAGTTTAGAGTTAGATATGGGAAATATTCAGTACAATAAATTTGTGTATGGTAACCCCGTTATTTAAAAGAACCTGGGTTTGATACTTTTGGTTTTAAGTTTATCTTCTTATTGTATTCTGTTTGATAGAGTAGCTGCTGTTAGGTGATAGTTTACTCTTAGAGTCGAGTCACACAAGTTTAAGGTGGAAGTGTTCTCGTTGTGGGTTTTGGCAAGAGAGTATATGGTTTGTGTGAACTTGTAAACAAGGAAGTAATGATGATTGAGAGTTCTATGGTCGATAGTACGAGAGTTCTTGAGAGGCAAAACAATATGATTAAGATATAGAAACTCATTAAAGATGAGAGTTTAGGATTTAGAGAAAATATTGAGTTACATGGGTAGATATAAGAATTCTTAGTGGTGTTGATCAAGATGTAAAAAGAAAGGAGTTTAACAAAAGATGTTAGAGATGATGGAAAGTTGATAAATTAATCAAGGTACACCCTTTTAATTGATTCTAGTATATGTTTGATGATTTTGGTATGAGTTTGATATAGAAATAGTTGAAAAACAATTAAGTTTATAACTCTGATAATCATGATTTTATGTAATGGTATTTTGTTCACTGACCTATATGTATGGACATAATTAGGTATGTTAAAAATTGATTTAGAGTTATCTCTATAAACATAATTTGTAGTACGTCGGATGAGGATTCCGTTTATATAAAGATTGTTTAAATTGGTTGCGTAACGAGTGAGATACTATTGACCGAAAACTAGTCTACGATGCTGAAACGATGTAAAAACAGTCACGAGCATCAATATGTAGGGGACTTGTTAGATAGTTTAGAGTTAGATATGGGAAATATTCAGTACGCTAAATTTGTGTACGGTAACCCCTTTATTTAAAAAAACCTGGGTTTGATACTTCTGGAGTTATAAAGAAATATGTATCGACCTTACAAGTTGATCACATGCACTGCTTTTAGTGTCCCAACACTTGGAATATTTTCCGAGTACTGTGAAGATGATGACCGAGTCAGATTCTGACTCATCTGACTCGGTGTGACTCAGACCAAAATGGGTTGTGAACCGGGTTTACAGGTCGGGTCATGGTTGACCCGATGGGTCAGGTAATGGTTTAATGGGCCGGGTTAGCGGGTAGTCGCGGGTCGGGCCCAATGGGCTTGGGCATAGGGCCAAAAATAATATTTTGATGTTTTGGACCCTTTATGGTCCGAACTAGCTTTCGGTTCCTTCTGCAAAGTTGTAGGGTTTTTCGAGGCCTTTCCGATGATACCCAATTTAACCCCCATTTGGATAATTATATATTGTTTTATACCAAAATTACTTATTTCCCGGTTATAAAACGAGAACCATTAGTCTTTTCACTTAGCCTATATCTAGAGAATTGTATGAAATTACGTTATGAACCTTGTATGGGACTTTTGGCTAATCTTTAGAGTGCTTGTGTGATTAACAGTTAATCTTCATTAACAACGATCGATCTAAAGAATGAACCAGTGGATTATGGATCTCAAGGTATGTGTGGTTTTTCATCAAAAGACGTGGGAATCGATAACGAACTCTCTTGTATTCATTATTGTTTTACAAATGAATCTTTGTGTTGTGAAATTCATGCATATCCTTTTGTGCTTGGTGTGGTGTGAGATGTGTGCCGACACAATATTAGTATTCTATTGCTAGGGTGATATACCGCAATATTATTATGGCTAGGGCGATACACCGCAATATTATTATAGATAGGGTGATGCACTGCACATATCACATACATGGATGTTTACTGTTATTTATGAATGTCTATGAATAAGTTTCTACTTTATGTTTCATTGTCTTTCCTTGTATTATCGACTTTTGATAAAACCTGCATTGTCTTTGAATCATATTAATGATTACTTGAGAGCTAGTTGTTATTCCTGCTGGGCACCCCTTTTAGGGATAATGTTCTCACCCATTCCCACTTTAAGTTTCAGTGACAGATCAGAGTAGAGAAGAAAAAGCTTCAAGTATTGAGTTCGCTAGATGATTAACTTCTGTTATGTTTATTGTTGCATATTCTTTTTAAACCAAATCACTATTGTATATGTATCATTTGAGAGGAAATTTTATATATATGTATATTTCAGAGTGGGGCTAGTTTTGGGTTAAGTTGTAGTAGATTTTTCTTAATTGAATGCGTAAGTGTCTAATTTAGATTCGTTAGTGCCTCTTTATTTAGTTAATTTCTTGTATTAGTCAGCTGCTAGCTTTGGGGGTTGCTACAGCACAGTCACGCATTCAACTTACAGAAACCATCATGAGCTTCGAAGTATGCTTAAAGAGTAACCAATATCTTCGAATGACTTTCCTAGTAAGCTCGTTACCCTATCGGTCTCGTTCTATCCCAAATTTTAAGGCTTAGGTTCGCGTTAATTATTGTTCTCCTAAGGCGGGCAACAAGGGAACGGTGATGAAATCCGAACCGTTATCTTGTATGGCAAGTCCTTTCCCTTTACTAGGAAATTAAGAAGCCATATTCAAGTCCTCAGCATATATTCACACACGAAGGAAGACAGTAACTCGCAGACAGGGGATTCGCGAGTGTTTTGACAAACTTAATTAACTTCCGCTCCATACGGGGGATGAACCTTTGAAGTCAACTTGGGCCACGACTCATATGTCATGTACGAACCTGAGGGGCCGAGGCGATATCGTAATCGTCGTCCTTCTCTGCAAATAGTTTAATATTTAATACTACCCTTCCGTAGGGTTTAAAAATAAAAGAATGTCCAAGTGTCCATGTCCAAAGTCCAAAAAGAAAAAGAAAATTACAAGAATAGAGAAATCTTAATACAATCTAAAAATAAATAAACTTTTTTTAAATAATAATAAAAAAAAAAATCTTCTTTCGCTCCTTTCGCTTTTAATTTTACTCCAAGTCTTTTAAGTATTCACCAAAAGCTTTGGTAAATTTTCCTTTTGTTCCAAATTCCAAAATCTGTAATGCAAAGACAAAAACCCAAAAACGTAAAGTAGAACAAATAAAATAAATAAAAAAACCTAAAAAAATAATAATAATCTAAAAACTCTATCCTAAAGACAAGTCCACGTCGGTGGCGCCAAAAATTGAAGTGATCTCAATAATGTTGTAGTAAATAGGTTCGTTGAGATTTGTGAAAGCAATAGATTTTAGACGTAATAAAACTTAAAAATAAAGAAAACTCAACTCAAAATTTGATTTCAAAATATTAGGAATAACCAAGACACTGATTCCACTATTACACATGAATAAATTATGGTAAATAAGCCAAAACTCTAATTATCTTTTAAGTCCCTTATTTCTTAATTCACATATAATCAGGCATTTGCCTAATCATCTTCATTACAGATTTCTCAAAAATTAATTGTATCCCCTAAGCATAGATTATCTTAATACAAAGTATAACCTATCTAATTGAATCACAACTAATGAAGGAAATTATGCAAACAGTTAAAAACTCTGCAAAAGCAGTGATTGAGTGAATTATTAATTATACATTAGAGAAAATAAATAAATACCAATTATTCATGCGTAAATAGATTTCTCATTGCTTGGTTGTGGGAGAATTAGCTCATCATCATGTTGGAAACACACTCAAAATTCATTTTTTATTGCTCAAAATGTTTACAAATGATGAAATGGGAGAAAAAAAATGATAAAACTGGGTTTGTAACAGTTATATTTTTTACAAACCGAGATGTTACTGAAAACTATATATATAAACTTTCGCTAACACTGTAGCATGAATGACAGTCTTAATGTGTCTAATGTTCTTCACTACACCAGCATAAACAATTTTCCTGGTTGTTGATTTTACGCCTTTGTGATGCTCTAAACTCTCCGTAACCCTTGTACGCATCCCCTACTCCTATTTTATACCCAACAGGACAAAGAAATCACTCGTAATAACTCCAGATAATCTTCATAACTCCGACAGTAAAGAAAATATATTTTCTTTCCTTTTTGTTTCCATTATGTATCTACAGTAGTCAATTACGTGCATACTATCCAAGTTTAACTCCTCCACGCTGCTCCACCAAAACACGTGCATCACACATCAAAACTTGTTGTAATCCCTTGATTATCTCCTCCGTACACGAACTCCCTCCATTCTTCTGTCCGACGATGTGACCAAAATTTATCGGTTCTGATGGACTTACCAGTCCTGTTAGAGTGTAACAGGCCTTATCCAACTAATTTCAGAGTTTTAATCTTCTGACGTAGCGGAAGCGTATGTTTTGGATCAAAGATTCGATAAAAGATAGAAACTAGTGTGAGATCAATTGATTCACAAAAGTGATGATAAAATAAAGATAATAAAAGATATGTTTGATATTAATCAAATAATATTATTGATTGTAGAAATTGTATATCTCTACTATGCTATGCCTTCTTATATAGGCTTCAAGGATTCTAAATATAATTAAGACTAGAAAAGGAAATCACACCAAATTAGGAAACACGCTAGAACTAGGAAAGAAATCTTAAATAAAGAAATAGACTAAAGCTAGTGAAAGGAAATCCTTATAATAGGAAATAGTGAGTAGGATGTCCTATATCAGGCCCCACTTCTTGAAAATAAATCGACCACGAGTTCATTAGAGAAATACAAACGCTCTTGCCAGGATCGTAGGGTCGGAAACGACGCCAAAGAACATCTTCATCAGATAGCTTGACTTCGGCAGCAAAAGACAAACATCTTCGCGGCCCGGATTATATGTTCGAAAACCGTGACGAAGATCATCAACTATTATATACTTCACACCACCTGCTTCTGTAAACTTCTTTGGTTGCAACGAATTTTTTTAAGTGCTATTTTCCTCATAACTTGTTGCAAAGAAGTTGTATCATGGAGAAAATGCAATGATATACTCGTTCTTTCACTATCCAACTCCCGAATGGAAAATCTCTTATCTTTGCCTTCCTCAGGCTCCTTATAGAAAAATAGATCCACCACCACATTCCACATGTGTCCATTTCGAGGCTTTGGCATCGGAAGTCCGGATTGTCCTCCCTCTGGAACTAAGAAAATAAACCCAACTCCTCCTTGAGTCGTATAGGTGTAAGATAATGCACTGTACCCAATTACCCTTATATAAACGTCTGTTGGTTCTGCAATGCCTGGATTGACTGCTGGTATCTCACGGACTTGATAATAAAAGATGGATTTAGCAACAGACTCATGCAAACTCTCGCATACCATATTGACATAAGACGAGACATTTAATCCTATCCATCTAAAATATGAGTCAGTATACCTATCGAGAACTGTATTTGTGGTCTTTTCGATATCTCTCGAAAATCTTCGGAAGAAGACAACCAATCCTAGAGTTTCTCTCTTGCTCTTATCACTCTTTCTTTCTAATGATTCAACAGCTGCGTTTGTGTCCTCTAATCCGTGACCAGAGTAATTCTTTATCTGCACAGTCTCACTGACAGCCTTATACACACAGTCCTTTGCGAAACTATAACTCGGGCCAGCTACTGGTTCTACAAGGCTTCTGACAGTAATTAAAAAACGTTCGGAAAGACAACGATATCTTTTTTAAGGATCTATAAGATGGTAACCGCCTGCTTCAGTAATTTCTTTTCTTACTCTATCCATTACGAGTTGCTGCAATTTTTCCAAAGCTGCGGATATTTGATTGTTGTCATCACCAGGATGTACGCAGTCAAAAAAAATCTTGCGAATTCCATTTTCTATAAGAAATTCTGAAGCTTCACTTTTAATCGGAACCCCCATAAACCTTTCAGTTACTGTCGGTATCGCGACTAAAATCTTGAAACTCTTCTTGATGCAAAACAAGGCATCATAATTTAACCTAGTAGTACTTGTTCCACCTGGGTCAAAGGGAAAACAACGTGCAACTAAATCTTGAGTCTTCAAATCAGCATTCAGAATAAACAAGACACAAAGAACCCCAAGAATATGACTTAGTGCAGAATATCCAGTTAAGTTCAATGTCAATTGTGATTCCGTAACATCATTTCCAATAGTTACTCCAACTTCATATGCACTCTGAGTATGTACAGTTTTAGGTTGCTGAAGAACAACGGGTAGATAGTATGTCATCAAGGAATGCGTTGAGAATGGTAATCTCCAGGGCAGTTGAACTGTTTCAGTTTCACGTATCAGATGGCTTTTAAGAGCTTCTACCTTGATTGGTAGGTAGTCAATCCTTGAGTCGGTAACACGCGGCTCAGTGAAGGATTTCTGCATTTGATTAGCGAACATATCCTGGGCATGTCTTCCTACTAGTATATGAGCACTAATATAGGACACAAATCTCATTATATTTCCCAGTCCATATGGACCCTAGTTAGTAATTCTCCGAATCATTCCCGAATGATTCGCGAACGTATTCGAACTGACCGAATCCGAATGATACTTCCGAACTATTTGAACTCCGAACCTAGTTCCCGGATTTTACGGACCTCACGAATAATTCGCGAACGTATCCAAACCGACCGAATCCGAATGATATTTCCGAATTAAAACTCTCATAGGTAACTCTCTGACCAGAGTTCCGTTGATTGGTTTTTGTTTAATTTTGTATATACTTTATATTTAAATACAATTATTCAGTTAAAATTTTCTATTGGTAGTTGTTTAACCAGTGTTTTATGTATTGGTTTTTGTTTAAAAGTCTATAAACTCGTTTTATAATACATGTATGCGATTAAATTGTTTACTTCTTGTTAAATAATCACGCTAAAATGTTTTTTTCCATCTTATAAATCATATACAAATAAAATTAGTCTCGTAATAAGGTCATAATACTTATCAATTTATCATATATGTAAGCCGAATTTTAAGTACCGAACTCACATTTATAAAACGAATATGCACGTACGTATGCCATTCCGAACTACTGTCCGAACAACGAACCGTTGACCGTATTTTTGACCGAATCCAACCTATCTGAATCCATATAATTCCCGTACGTATGTCGTCCCGAACTACTACCCGTACCCCGAATTTCTAACTAGGATATGGACCACCAGACTGAATAATAACGTCATGTGGGTGCTATATGGAAACAATAGCTCTAGATGTCATTGTAAATTTCTCCAGTGTTTTTCCAGGGTTTATAAAATACATACCGTCACCTCCTCCTTTGAATCTCTCCATCTGGAAATAAACATTTTCTCTGTGTGCATTTGCCGTTAACAGCGTGCTTGTATCTTCTTCCTTTAGAGAAAATATTTCTGCCGCAATTGTTGTGGATGGGCAAGGAGTTGAGTGAGCAGTAGTATCTCCTTTTAGTTTTCTTCTCCTTGGGGATCCACACAACAAAGACACGAACCAAAGAGGTTTTCGGGGAATCTCATAATATTGGATGAGAACACCATGAGAATTTGTAAAAGCTTCTTCACGTTCGTAGTGAATTTTATGCACCGTCGAATAAGCTTCATAGTTAGCATCCCAGTTCAAACGTTCACCTGAATTAGTGATCAAGTGCAAGTATCCAACTAAGGGTTTAACTTGTATAAGTTTGTTCACGGAACCCACAAATATTGAATCCTTACTGAGGCAGAAAATTAAAACATTCGAGAAGCATGAATGAGAAGGAACATACTTCTTCAGAAAACCAAAATCCCTTGTCGGAGGAGGACGATTAGTGAACTTGTTATCATCTGTAGTTGATAGACACATTTTTGTGTCTGAATTGTCCTTAGTGTCTCTATTGTTAGTGCTTGATTTTGTACTTATTATGGTGTTTTTATGTTTGTGTATGTGTTTTTGGAGGAATACACTTGTGTGGAAAAAAAAAGTGCTCAAAAAGTGCTATTTGGACCCCCGGAGAGAAGCACTAAAGGCACCCTCATGTTGGTTAAGGGGCACCTCAGGGTACCCCAGCTGTTAAAGGCACCTGATTTTTGGACCGGGGTACACCATCTTCTTCACGTTCAAAGCAGAAAAGGAGGGAAAAATGGTTTCAGCTGCGTAAAGTTTTTGGGTCAGGTTTATGGATTTAGCCGGAGTTTTCTCAACTGTTTGGACTCGGACCAACCTGTTTGGGTAAAATAGGCTTGTTAATGGGCAAGAGAAGGGTTGCGTCACGTAGTTTTGATTATACAGGGAACTACATTCAAGGGGGAGATTATCACGGGATATTTGGATGATACGTATTGCATGGGAGAAGATTTTGTTCTCCACTCAACAAGATTCGACCCTATCAATCCAAGATAAACAAGGAAATCCATCTCAGAACACGCGTGTGAGAAGAAAGGGAAAAAAATGGAAAATATTCCCGTGAAAATAAAAATCTTTAACGGAGAATTATTCTAATTAATGGTGAAGGTTTGGAGGTTCTGTGACCATATAAAGGGTTTTTAGGGTTTTTAGAAGGACTATCGAGAGTTGGGTGAGGTTATAGAGAAGAATAAGAAGCTGCAGAGCAGATTTCTCTGCTGCTGCAGAGAAGGAAAAGTTGAAGAACAATAAACCGATAAAAACTGTCGTTCTTGACTGTCACATATTCATCCCTTAAACGATAGTTCTTCTGCGACACCTCATAACTATAGTTCTTCGCAACAATTGTAACAGTGATTTGTAACGGCCATTTAGCGTTGCAAACTCTGGTTTATATTATTTTCCTTCCTTTTCTTCTTTGTAAACACCACTTGAGCTATAAAAATATATTTTTAGTGTGTTTTCACTATGTGGAGCTAAACCTTTCTCTGGGACGACGGAGGAAACCAAAATTCATCATATGGTAAATTCATTTAATTCTTTATATGACTATTTCCATTAAATTAAAATTAGAAAAAGATTTTTCTTAATTAATTGTCATTTCATTTGATGGTTTATGCTTAGGATTAATCCTTTTGATATGCCATGCTTAAGATTTACAATTAATATTTTAAGAATCTACCTTAGGCAAAGAAATAGAGTCAAAATTCTTAATGAATGAGCTATAATGGTTTAGAATAAATAGGTGAATCGCATGTATTTGAATATTTGGTGGAATCCTAGTCCTAGTACCTCTCGAAACATTGTTATTATTTTGTATATATTTTTGCTAATTTTATAATTTAAATCTAAAAATCAATCTTATCAAGTTTGAGTAAAAGACAACCCTTACTACTACTTTCTACAACATTATTGATTCACATCAGCAGTTTGAAACCCTTTCTTAGCTTTCTTCCTCCTAATGAAGTTGTTAACATCTGGCTCTTTCCTTCTAATTAATTTTCTTCTCGTATTATTGAGGCCCAAACATTCAACATCACTTAAATCTTTTGGCAGTAAAGCGGAGATCTCACGTACCCTTTCCAAAATATCATGGGTGACCCGTGGAGATCCATGATAACTAGATTTCTTAACGAAAGGTCTCAACACCTCTACACTGGCAGGAAAATTCCTTAGTATCAGATCATCATCTTTTCTTCCGTTCAATTCCAAGCCCTCAACCGGTAGGTGTTCCTGTAATTTTATGCATATGGTAACAGGTTGATCTTTCAAAGTAATTATGCCTGACTCTTCCATAGCCATGGAAACCTATGAAATCAGCTTGGAGATAGACTTCCGTTTTGGAATCAGTTCAAGTGACTCATAAGGTGTATTCCCGCCATCTTTCAAAGAAATATTTACCGAACCTAGTAAGTATTGCGAGCTCCCATCCCAACGAACAATGTACTTCGGTTGCTCTTCTAACTTCAATTGTTTATGCCATACAATAGGAATATTCAAAGGCTTAACATGAAAATTGATGTTATGGAAGTTTAACTTTGGCATAACAAAATAGATGGGAGTATGACAAACATCAACAATCTGAAAACACTGAGGTGAATTCTCTTCTTCACCCTTAGGAACAGAAGTAGCTATGTCGGAAAGAGGAGAAAAAGTGGATTGTGGATAATTAATCTCAGAAATATTAGAACTCTCTTTGTCACCCTTATTTTCTTATTCTTCTTCTAAGATAGGTACTTGTGAAGTTAATGTTGTCGCAGAGGCTTCAAAATTTGGCTTCTTTCGGAGACTGTCAATTATCTCATGGAATTCTATCAAAAAATATGACTTCTCTTTTTCAGTTCAGCGTTGTAATGGTGTTGGTTCACGTAATCCCATTAAATGATGCATTATGTTTCCTTGAAGAAAATCAAAACTATGCAAACTTTCATTATAAACAGCACCAACACTTGAAAGCCAATGCTTTCCTAATATCACATGAAAATCGTTCTTAAAAGATAATTCACAACAAGAAAATAAATCCCATGCCCCGTAATTCCTTTCATTGAAGTAATTTGTTGCTTTAAAAGATATGTAGTTTTTCGGGCTTGATGGATCAATAATAAAGTCAGTGATTGCTCCATCTACTATGAATCTAGTACGAAATTCCTTTTCCATAACGAAGAAATTAAGGAACTCAATGGAGGCACTTAACCGTGGATAGAAACAAAGCCAAGAAACTCAAAAATAGAATCTCAACCGTGGTTCTGATGGCACTTGACGTAGCGGAAGCGTATGTTTTGGATCAAGGGTATAGGGAAAATATGAAAATGATGGTAAAAAATACAACGTGAAAATAAGGGAAAATATGTAAAACCAATAGAGATATATCATTTTTCATCTCAAAAAGAAAATCAAAACTAATATACAACATACAACTGCCTCGATAGTCAATCAAGGGTAAACAGGGTCCTCCAGAGGGACCTCCTCAACATCACCTGTAGGAAATGGCTCTAAAAAGGGTTTCAATATCTGACTGTTAACCTTCGAAGAACTACTACCATCCGGTGTCTCAATTTCAACAACTCCATGAGGAAAGACAGTGCGAACAATAAAAGGACCCATCCACCGAGAACGTAACTTCCCATGGAAAATATGCAAGCGGGTATCATAAACGGGTAAAATATTCCTATTTCTAATAATGACTATTATGTAGGAAGGAAATTTGATTTCTATTTGGTTAAATGACATAATACATGGAGACTTGGAACATGTGAGAAGAAATATTTTCTATTTGAGAAACAATAATTCTTTTTGGTTTGGGTAGAAATCTAGATTTTTGGATTGTGGTTTGGGTGGAAACCTTGTGCTGTGGTGTGGTTTGGGTGGAAACCTTATTGTGAAGTAAAGGAAGAAATTCTCTTTTCACATTCTCCCTCTTTTTTTTCTCTTCTCCTCCTTTCTTTTGTGAAGTTTCGTTGAGTGTTTTTTGTTGTTGAGTTTTTTATGAGAAGTTCGATCTCTATTTATAGTATTTCAGACCCTTCAATCATTCCGCGAATTCCTCCGTGAATTCTTCTTCGTCCTTTTCTTTTTTTCTTCTTTTATTGGCAGCCGACTTTGACAATTCGTCATTTAGTTTTTTTTCTTCTTAGATTGGAAGCCGCCCACCACATTTCTTCTTCGTCCTTTCTTCTTCTTCTTTGTTTTTTTCAATTGTTTGCGCAATCAACAAACATGATAATGACATGCGGATCCCACTGGTACTGTTCACCGTACCCGACCATGTTCACCGTATTGTTACTGTTCACCCCCGATGTTACTGTTCATCCGCATCAAGAACATGATTGATGTGAAATCAGGCTCCTACACAAGCTAGCTATCGTCCCTAGGAACCTAGTGATGTATTCCAAATCGAAAATCATTGTTGATCAAATCCATCACCGTCGTGATCATCATGATGACCACCATTATAAACAATTCATGTTCTTCGTAAGGAAGAAAAAGAAGTGCCCCGAGTAATTTGGCGTCTGCCTTTAGTATTTCCATTGAACTTGACTGCCCCTTAACGAAAAGTGAGGATGCCAGTAGCACATCCCATATAAATTGACCATCTTGACCTTTAGTCTTATGAGATTTTGTTTTGCTCATAACTTCTTCATACGAACTCAGACTGATTCCTTTCTTTCGCCATTGACTTCGTATTTTCCTCCTCTTCAATGAGATAGCAAGAACGCATGGGTTTGAATGGGTAATGAAATGGGTAGGAGTAGTGTTTGTGGGATGATTTTAAAGGACATGGAAATCCTTAATTGTTCCACAAAGAATTTCCCTTGTATTCGGCTTCGAAGCATAACAATGATATTTTCCATGGTAGGAGCGAAATTGTGGTGTCAACAACTTGTTTTCTGTAACTTTGCTTTTGGAAAAGTTTTTGAGCATTTGATTTGTAACGGTGAGTTTGTAACGGCTGTTATCTGTGGCAAATTCCCGATATATGTTATTTTCTCTTATTTTCTTCATTTGTAAACACCATTTGAGCTATACAAAATATTTTGAGAGTGTCTACAACATGAGGAGCTAAACCCCTACACTTGGTCGACGGATTAATCCGAATTTCATACATGGATGAATTTATTTTATTCTTTTTCTGACTTTTGCATTTATTTTAAATTTATATATGATTTGAATTAATTAGTTATTATTTTATTTGATTGGTCATGCTTGCTTAAATGTTTGATGTCCCATGCTTACGATTTATAACTAATATTTTGAGAATCTACTTTGGCAAAATCATAGTCCATGTTTTTATGTATTGAGCGATAATTGCTGAAGAATAAATAATTGAACCTATTTATATGAATTCGGTGAATCCTTGTCCCAGTAACTCTCGCTTTTATTATTTTCATTAAATCCTTAGTTTTAATCTTCATAAGTCTTAGAGTTAGAACCTGATTTGCTACAACTACAACTACAACGACAATCAAAAATCTTATCATTTTTGGCGCCGCCGACTTGGACTTATTTTTAGATTAATTTTTAGGTTTATTTTTATTTATTTTGTACAGTATTTTCATTTCATTTTAGATTTTTTTTTTTCCTTTTTATGCGTTTCTTTTTGTATTTGTTTTTAGGGACTTTTTGAGGATGGTGACTTCTTCTGAGGAGACGTCACCTAAGATGACGTTGGCGGAATATAAGCGTAGAAATTCAAATTATCAAGCAACTTCATCTAAGATGACACTTGCCGAATATAAGCATAGGCAAAGGTTTGGAGTTTCTGCTCCACATGAGGTAAGTGAAGAATCTCCTCTAATGATATATGTGAAGTATTACAAATACACACCACTTAGTTTGTAACAAAGATTGAGAATTTTGGAATGCCAAAAATTATTTGATGATGACGATGATCAATCTTGAAGTGACTCTTTGTCCCAGACTAAACATATATATGACCCTGTAGATGATTGTGTGGATGATTTGCCTAATTCCATAGATGAATCTATCTCACAAGATCATTCACCTAACTTACAAGTTGTGTCTAGACCCTTAGACCTCCAAAATTTACCAAATTTAGGGTTAGTTTACGGGGATCTTTTATGTACATTCCAGTAGGTATAATTATTTGTTAATTTATTTTTATTTTTGTTTATTTTATTTTTGAATTTCCCATCTTAATTTTTACGTTGGATGACTCAATTACATTGAGGACAATGTAATATTTAAGTGTGGGGGAGTGGATATTATTATTTTTCTTTTAATATTTTCAGGAAATTTCACCAGCTGTGTAGCGGGTCAATTTTCTGTTTTGCTCGATGACTAGAAAAATGTATTTATGGGGGAATTTGATATAAGCACAAAAGTGCGACACATTTTCACCCATAAATACATTAGCTGGGGACTCATTTTATCACTAATAAACTTGTTTGTAGGTATTTTTGGCAAATAAACTCTTATGAAAAAAGTTGCTCGAAAAGTGGTTTTTGGACCCCCGAAAAAAGTACTTAAGGAACCCCGAAGGAGTGTTAATGGCGTCCCATAAATGTGTTGGAAACACCCCAGAAAAAGTGTTAAAGGCACCCCAGAAAAGGCGTTAAAGGCACCCTCATTTTGGATAAGAACACCCACAAGATCCATTTGTTTAAGGCGCCCGTGTTTTGGATCAGGGCACTTTAACTTCAAAAATTCAAATTTCAGTTTTGGCGGGAAAATGGCGGCAAAATTAGGGTTTCGATTTTGGAGGTCTTATAGTGAGACTAAATGGATGTAATCATTTGGGTATCTTGATTTCGATCTAACAGGACTGGTAATGTGTTTAGTTCCGATTAGAATTGGCTAGAATCGTTGATTTAATGTAAAACAGTTGAAGCGGAAATTAGGGTCCGATAATTGAAGGTGTGTTAATGAAATTAAAAGGCTGAAATCAATTGGGTTTTCTCCAATGGACCAAACAAGGTTGGTATGAGCTGTGATTTCGAAAATATAGGGAGATTATGTTCGGTTCAAGCAAAACATGGGACAGTTTTATTTGGTTTTAATCTCTGCTGTGGATTGATAATGACTGGTAAAGATTAAACAGGGTTGGTAGGTTGGTCAGATTCGAGAAAATAGGTGGTCTACGTCAATTTTGGTTAAAACAGAAAAGGAGGTAAACTCAGTATTTTTTTTCACAGGAAGTTACGTGTATATAGTGTGTTGTACGAGTTTTGACTATGTCTAAACTGTATATCGCACGATTGGAAGGGTGTTGGAAGCAATTAAGCACGTAAAACACAATAAAATGGAAACAAAATCTTCATAGCATGCATGGAAGGAATATTTCAGGATTTTGGTTTATGTTCGGTATATCGCTGAGGATAAAGAGATATTATCTCTTCTAAAATATCAATCAGCCTGTCTTGGAAAGCATTAATATCTACTATTGCCGCGTGAAAGGAAGGAAAGAAGAATAAAATCTGTGAGATTTTAAAGAAAAAATATGGGGCATTAGCTCGAAGATTTGAGGGCCCTGTGAGTATAAATAAAATCCTTAGCTTCCACAGAGGGGATATCAAGTGATTGGGGAGAAGAATAGGGAGTTGCAGAGCAGATTTTTCTGCTGCTGCAGAGAAGAGGAAGAAGAAAAACAAACTACACTTGTAGTCTGTCGTTTTAGAACTGTCACTGTTTCAGTCAGAAACTATAGTTTTTCTGCGACAGATAATAACACTTTCTTTCTGTAACTTTTCTTTTGCAAAAGTTTTTGGGCATTTGAGTTGTAACAGTGAGTTTGTAACGGCTTTTATCTGTTGTAAATTCCCGGTATATGTTATTTTCTCTTCTTTTCTTCATTTGTAAACACCATTTGAGTTATACAAAATATTTTGAGAGTGTATACAACATGAGGAGCTAAACCCCTATACTGGGTCGACGGATTAATCTGAATTGCATACATGGATGAATTTATTTTATTCTTTTTATGACTTTTGCATTTATTTTAAATTGATATATGATTTGAATTAATTAGTTATTATTTTATTTAATGGGTCATGCTTGCTTAAATGTTTGATGTCCCATGTTTACGATTTATAACTAATATTTTTAGAATCTACTTTGGCAAAATCAGATTCCATGTTTTTATGTATTGAGCGATGATTGCTAAAGAATAAATAATTGAACCTATTGATATGAATTCGGTGTATCCTTGTCCCAGTGACTATCGATTTTATTATTTTCATTAAATCCTTAAATTTAATCTTCACAAGTCTTAGAGTTCGAACCTTATTTACTACAACTACAATGACAATCAAAATTCTTATCAGGTTTGCAATTGGATTCCTTAGTTTATAAAGATAAGTTCACAAACATGGTTTTAGACATAACCTACTCAAGTTCGCGGACTTAAGTTCCCGGATGGAGTTCACAAACTCTAGAATAAATTCTCGGGTCGAGAACTTCCGCCAGTTCCCAGACTTAGCCCATGCACTTTCCCGGTTCTCTTGATCAACAAAGTTCGCAAAATTCGGTTCATGGAATAAGGACTTATACATATATGTGTTTCCACAACAATGCTTATATTCTCCAATGCATATATAGTCTAAACTATCATTTCAATCATTGAAACATTCTCATAGGACGTTATATAGTTGTTATTCACAAACTATTTTTCGTCAGAGCAATTTTCAAAGTGATTGAAACTTAACATGACTTTCGTCACTAGGTAAAGATGAACTTGGAAAAAGCGAAAGCTTTACCAACACATATTTCGGAAAATAGATAGGCGAGGTAAACTCATCTCGAAATACCAAATGCATATAATCTAAGTCTATATAACAAAATGACTTTTGTCTCAAGATAGGAGATAAATAGACTTTTGAGTGATGGATAAGTTCAACATACCTTTTAGTCGATGAAGATACACCGATTCCTTGAGTAGTCCTTCGTCTTGTATGATGATTTCCATGGATTTCTTGAGCTCAACTACACTTTTTATCCTAGTCCGAGACCTTAGCTATAGAAGACTAGAAATCAAGACTTACAGTTTTGATCACTAACATTGAAAAACATGCTTGAGATAGCAACGCATGCGAGTTCGACCGAGCAATGCTCTAACAAAAGCTTATACTTTTGATCGGTTACTGTTATATTCGGTTTGCTTGACCTCAATAACAGAATGGTGGCTGGTGTTGAGACGATGCAAAGGTGTACGAGAGCTTGTATAACGGATCGGTTGGTACGACTTTATTGAAGCTTTGGAACCGTTCCATGATGGTGAGAATGCTTTAATCGTGGAAGAGCGATGGTGGGGTGATACTAATTCATTTCACCTGCCATAATGTGATTTAACCATCACTCCTATGGATTTCTACATGATTACTTGCATCCATGTAGGGGTAGGATCTCATATCCCGTTGGGTGTAAACATGACAAAGGAGAATGTCCGAAATATATTGGGACCATACTGTGAGGATATCTTCCCTAAGAATTGGTACGTCATCTTATCTGGCTTGAAGATGATTTTTTCGGTCCCTGAGCTGGATCTCGCTGCCGACGCTTCAAAAGATGATGATAAAGTTATCGAGGTTACCAGATCTTTCCTGATTTTTATTGCGGGTAATACCTTCCTTAGCTCTTCCAGTGGCTATATCAAATCAGGCTACTTGGAAGCATTTTCTGACCTTGATTTAGTAAATTTTTATGATTGGGGAAGTTGTGCGATGGTGCGACTTTACACCTATCTAACCCGAGCAACACGCCTTCAAACAAAGCCTTGTGTGGATTCTATCCCGTCTTAAATGTGAGTATATTTCTACTTGCTTCAGGCCGACTGATCTTAGACACCCCCCCCCCTTTTTTGATTTTTTTTTTGATTTTTTTGATTTTTGTAACAGTATTGGTGTTATGAGTATTTTCCCACATGACGCCCTCCTTTTGATACAAGCTTCTCCAATAGTCAAACATTTCCTCGAACGGCTAGATGGAAAGGTGCACTGCGAATTTACTCGACTGCATATACATCCCTTTGTTTGGAGGGAGCGACGGTTGAATCTGTAAGAAACCACTTTCTTTTAATGTATATATATATATATTATATGTGTATACCTCCATTTTGATCGCAGATTTGCTGGGACCCTTGGAAAGATTATTTGATTCGGCGTGATCAAAGAGCCATTCATGCCATGTCATCTAGCATGCTTCGGTACTTGTTACGAGGCCCAGATTACTGTGCTTGGTATCTTGGTGACATATTTGGGCGGCAAATTAGTCAACCAGATGCTATACCCCATTTTCCTCCTCCTGACGATACATGTTTTCCTTATGCATCGTTTAGAGATATGGATGAGATTTCATGCCAATCGCAACGTTCCTACGAAGATTCAGTTGATCGCGGAATGAATTTCGATTCATATTGGAGATTGGGTTATTTAGGGCCACCTTTTTCTATCCATGTTTTCCGAGAGAATCTTGTAGTGGGTGATCCAGGTTTTGCCCCTCATCCATTATTGATGGGATCTTCAAGCAATGCTCCTTTTCCACAAGTTTCATTAATGAGTCTCGGCCATCTTCTTCCAACATGGGACTTCCAAATACCTATCTTGGGAACTTCAAATGTGGTTCCAATTGAAGGTGGCTCTTTTGACCGTGAAAACATTGTTGGGTTACCTCTCCCGAACGATATTCCCGAGGTACCACTTCTACTCTGCCCTTTTTTGCCTTAATGACTTAATACTTTTATTAACTCATTTCTCGTTTTAGTCTTCCAGACCTCTTCAAGAATATTTGCTCCGTTTGGTGGATATCCGTGAGCGCCAATTGAAGTCGGTGGTGAATGAGATGTACGGGATCATGTTGAGGCATGATGAAATCAATATAGAATCCCTGGGGAGACATGCACGTATCGATACTCTTTCTGAAAAATTGTCCACGCTTCGACTTCTTCATGAGGTAGACTGCATTTTTTTTTGATACAGGGAAAAGGAGCTAGCGGATCGGATGAATGACCCTAATGGGTTGGAAAAACCTGGCGGACCATAGATTTCATTTCGGTTTGCCCGAAAAGTAGTTTGATGGAGCCTTAACCTTCTGCTTTATATACTTCGTCTTCTACTTTTCGACCACCAGCTTCTTCTTCTTTGGTTTATCATCAGATCATTTTTTTTTGGTTTTTTTTTTTTGGTCTGATCATGTATCCTTCAGATGAGTAAGTGTTCATGCCTTTCATGGTTGTAGACGAAGATCTTTTATCCTTTATTTGTGAATGAAATTTTTTCTTCTGGTGGTTGTCTTGTCTTTGGTTTGGCTTGCACCGACTTTGTAGATCGCTGACTCCGGTGGATAGATCTTAACTCATATAACTCATTGTTAACGAAAGCTAAAGCATGATTAGAACATGATTAGACTCAAAATAATAATCAAAAGCTTTTTCCTTAGTTTCCTATTTGGTATGTGCATAGCACAGTATCATCCTAAGGGTTTCATCATCAACATTTTTTTTTTTGAAACAAGTTGATAAAGTAGAAAACGATGATAAAAGTCATAAGTTCTGATAAACCAGTTGATATTTTGAGGAGGTGCATGGATTAGGTATGCCAAAACGGTGCCTTTGACTAGGCATAATACCTGTTCAGTTGATATGCATTCGTGGGCCTTGGATGTTCTTCTCTATCTAGGCTCATCAATTGTACTGCCATTCCCTGAAAAATCTTTTTGACAATGAACGGACCTTCCCATTTTTTTTTTTATTTTCCCCTTGGGTCGGTATGCTTGATTGGACGGATTTCTTTGAGAACAAGATCTAATTTGTTTAAGTTATGTGGTTGCACGTGTTTGTTAAAAATGTTAATGCTTTGGTGTCGGAAGGAGTTCTGACGTCCTCTACTGCTTCGTTGGTAAATCCTCTTCATTGTCAGAGAGACTTAAAAAATCATTGAGTTGAGCTTCTAGTTTGAATAGATATTTCTCAGATCTTTTTAACTTATCCTTATAAGACATTACTTTCTTCATGGCGGAGTTGATGCGATACTTGAAACTTCTTTTTCGGTTGAGGAATTCATTTGTAACCTCATTTAAGCTGATAACATGTTTTTTATGGTCAGGAAAGCTTGTGTCACCATGAATATTTTTTAGGAACGTCATCCTTGTTAAAAGACCTCTTCGTTCTTGAGGACTTGATTCCTTTGAGGAAATACACTTTAACAGATGTGGAAGCATCTTTTCTGGTAACACTTCTAGTTGTAGGATCCATAAGCTTCGATGGTTCACAACCAACGATGGTACCTAAAACTTGAACCTTTATCAAATAAATATTAGTAAAAAAAAATATTTTCTTTTTAATCATTTTTCAAGTCGAATCTCTTATTTATTCCCCGGCAGAGTCGCCACTATATAAATCGAGGCCTGGCACGGGCCTAGAGATCCAGTCTATTAAGATCCCTAATTTATTATAGGGGGAATTCTATGTGCTCATCCATTCATGGATGTTTACCGCACAAGGTCGTACAGAGGTAACTTCTCACTAGTTCGTTACTAAGGGATCCAACTCCGTAAGGAAAGAGAGAGATGATTTGAAGTCGCCACCTGACTAAGGGGAGTCAGGAACCTTTAACTAGTTTGAATTCCTTTGAGGAAAACAAAACCTAGTTATGACTTTCATATTTATGGTATGCTATCAGAGAGTCTAGGTAAAGATATTCTAGTATGGGATGGTATGCTTTCATAGTTAGGCACCCATCAACCGCCCAATCGTAAGATTGGCCTCTATTGAATGATTAAAAGGGGAAATGTTTATAATTTATTGAGAATATATTTTCATGCATGAGCTATTTAAAAAAGAGACATAGTTAGAAGTTTGGTGGAACTTCAATTATGGAGATGTGGTTTCTTTCTTTTATGGTGGTTTGGGTGGAAACCTTCGTTTTTTTATCCTTTTGTTGTGGTTTGGGTGGAAACCTTGTTTTGTGGTTTGGGTGAAAACCTTTTTTTTTGTGGTGGTTTTGGGTGGAAAACCGTGTTTTTGATGTGGTTTGGGTTTTTGATGGTGTTGTTTTGGTGGTTTGGGTGGAAACCTTGTTTTGTGGTGATTTTGGGTGGAAAACCTTGTTTTTTGGTGGATTTGGGTGGAAAACCTTGTTTGGTGGTTTGGGTGGAAACCTTAGTTTTTTTGAGAAGAAATTTGAATGAAATTTCAAAATTAAACAATTAACCTGCAGATTAGCTCAATAAAAATAAAATTAATGCAAACCTTATTTTTTTGACAATGGGTCTAATGTGGGAGGGAAATCCTCTTTATACCCACACTTTGATTTATCCCACTTGGAAAATTAATAATAAAACACAATTTTTTTGTAACGGAAAGAGTAGTCGCGGTGTTACTACGAAATGGAAAACCATTCCGTTCCCGTATGACTACATAATTTACCGAAGAGATAGGAAATTAATATACCTGAAACTTGAAAGGATTCTTATGACGATTTCTTGCTTCCATTAAGTATTCTGAAAGTAGTTAAAGTACTAGCAATTTAATGCTAATCTTTTAAAAACTTAAAGACAATACTTGATTTAATCTTCTTATTTTTTGGGTTATCTCAAAATGAACTATAAATGAGTAAGACAATAATAACTATTATGTAGGAAGGAAATTTGATTTCTCTTTGATTAAATGACACAATACATGGAGACTTGGAACATGTGAGAAGAAATATTTTCTATTTGAGAAACAATAATTCTTCTTGGTTTGGGTGGAAACCTAGATTTTTGGATTGTGGTTTGGGTGGAAACCTTTGTTTTTGTTGTGGTTTGGGTGGAAACCTTATTATTGTGTGGTTTGGGTGGAAACCTTGTTGTGAAGTAAAGGAAGAAGTTCTCTCTTCACATCCCCCCTCTCTTTTTTCTCTTCTCCTCCTTTGTTTTGTGAAGTGTCGTTGAGTGTTTTTTGTTTATTGAGTTTTTATGAGAAGTTCGATCTCTATTTATAGTATTTCGGACCCTTCAATCATTCCGAAAATTCCTTCGTGAATTCTTCTTCGTCCTTTTCTTTTTTTCTTCTTTGATTGGCAGCCGACTTTGACAATTCTTCCTTTTCTTTTTTTTCTTCTTCAATTGGCAGCCGCCCACCACATTTCTTCTTCTTCCTTTCTTCTTCTTTTTCTTTTTCTTCGTTTTTCTTCGTTTTTTTTTCAATTGTGTGCGTAATCAACAAACATGATCATGACATGCGGGTCCCACTGGTACTGTTCACCGTACCTGACACTGTTCAC
Organism: Papaver bracteatum; assembly: GCA_023529315.1. NCBI lineage: Eukaryota > Viridiplantae > Streptophyta > Magnoliopsida > Ranunculales > Papaveraceae > Papaver > Papaver bracteatum. The sequence continues at coordinate 39,008 of JAJJWX010003968.1, read as the reverse complement.
TGTACTGTTACTGTTCATCCGCATCAAGAACATGATTGATGTGAAATCAGGCTCCTACCCAAGCTCCCTATCATCCCCAGGAACCTAGTGATGTATTCAAAATCAAAAATCATTGTTGATCAAATCCATCACCGTGGTGATCATCATGATGACCACCATTAAAAATAACTCATGTTCTTATTGTTCTTCGTAAGGAAGAAGAAGAAGTGACCCGAGTAATTTGGCGTATGCCTTTAGTATTTCCCTTGAACTTGACTGCCCCTTAACGAACAGTGAGGATGCCAGTATCACATCCCTAAGAAATTGACCCTCTTGACCTTAAGTCTTATGAGATTTTGTTTTTCTCATAACTTCTTCATACAAACTCAGAATGATTCCGATCTTTCGCCATTGACTTAGTATTTTCCTCCTCTTAAATGAGATAGCAAGAACTCATGGGTTTGAATGGGTAATGAAATGGATAGGAGTAGTGTTTGTGGGCTGATTTTTAAGGACATGGAAATCCTTAATTGTTCCACAAAGAATTTCCCTTGTATTCGGCTTCGAAGCATAACAATGATATTTTCCATGGAAGGTGCGAAATTGGGGTGTGAACAACTTGTTTTCTGTAACTTTGCTTTTGAAAAAGTTTTTGAGCATTTGAGTTGTAATGGTGAGTTTGTAACGGCTATTATCTGTTGCAAATTCCCGGTATATGTTATTTTCTCTTCTTTTCTTCATTTGTAAACACCATTTGAGCTATACAAAATATTTTGAGAGTTTCTACAACATGAGGAGCTAAACCCCTACACCGGGTCGACAGATTAATCCGAATTTCATACATGGATGAATTTATTTTATTCTTTTTATGACTTTTGCATTTATTTTAAATTGATATATGATTTGAATTAATTAGTTGTTATTTTATTTGATGGGTCATGTTTGCTTAAATGTTTGATGTCCCATGCTTACGATTTATAACTAATATTTTGAGAATCTACTTTGGAAAAATCAGATTCCATGTTTTTATGTATTGAGCGATAATTACTGAAGAATAAATAATTGAACCTATTTATATGAATTTGGTGAATCCTTGTCCCAATGACTCTCGCTTTTATTATTTTCATTAAATCCTTAAATTTAATCTTCACAAGTCTTAGAGTTCGAACCTTATTTACTACAATTACAACAAAAATCAAAAATCTTATCAGTTTTGGTGCCGCCGACGAGGACTTGTTTTTAGATTAATTTTTAGGTTTATTTTTATTTATTTTTTACAGTATTTTCATTTCATTTTAGATTTTATTTTTTCCTCTTTATGCGTTTATTTTTGTATTTGTTTTCAGGGACTTTTTGAGGATGATGACTTCTTCTGAGGAGACGTCACCTAAGATGACATTGGAGGAATATAAGCGTAGAAATTCTAATCATCAAGCAACTTCATATGAGATGACGCTTGCCGAATATAAGCATAGGCAACGGTTTGGAGTTTCTGCTCCACATGAGGTAAGTGAAGAATAGCCTCTAATGATATATGAGAAGTATTACAAATACACACCACTTAGTTTTGAACAAAGATTGAGAATTTTGGAATGCTAAAAATTATTTGATGATGACGATGATCAATCTTGTAGTAAATTTTTGTCCCAGACTGAACATATAGATGACCTTGTGGATGATTGTTTTCCTAATTCCATAGATGAATCTATCTCACAAGATCATTCACATGACTTACAAGTTGTGTCTAGACCCTTAGACTTCCAAAAGTTACCAAATTTAGGGTTTGAATTGTGTGCTTCTAAAATTTTGTTGGAACACTTTTCATCTAAATACCCAGAGGATTTGCCTATTTCTAATACCGTGCATAAGCCAATTGAAAATTTCCCATCCCTAATAGTATCCCCATATTATGTTCTTTACACACTTCCTTGTGTTGTAAAAACTTGGTTTGGAGGTAAGTCTCTGTTTTGGATAGTTTCAGTGTCTCCGCATCGTTATAACATAAGTGTGAAGCTGTCATTTGTAAATGTTGTATTTTGGGTTGATCCCTAAATTTACAGGTTGTTAGTTTACGGGGATCTTTTATGTACATTCCAGTAGGTATAATTATTTGTTTATTTATTTTTATTTCTCTCTCATGTTTTTCTCCAGGCGGCGAATTCCGGTGATTGGAATTTCCTTCCAATCACGGATTCAACATGGGATAGATTGATAGCTTTTTCATCTCGCGTTTCCTTTTGTTTTCTTCAACACGTTTTTCCTTGATTTTCATTGATTTTTCAATTTTTTCCTGCTGCTTTTTGGTTTCTCTTAGGTGTCATAGGGTTTTTCTCTTTTGAGGGTTTTTTTTGTTGTTCTTTCTACAATGCCAAGATTCACAAGATCATATTCATCGCATACTACCATGGTTTCTTCTTCACCTCAGCCTTCTTCCACGACTACTATGGCCTTGCCCTCCACCTCCACCACGACTACCACGGACATGCCTTCTGCAGATGCTTTCGATAACATCCATTGCCCTTTCAAATGTCTCCATGACTGCCCTGATATTGTTCATGGAAGGGGTTATGCCAAAGGTTCGTTTCTGAAACATTTTCATGATAGACACCTCTCTTCGGATGATAAGAAAACCATGGTCCGTGAACTGATCTCCAAATATTTGAAGGTTTACCTCGAACTGGAGAAGATACTTCGTTTGCTTCGTATGTGGTTTTGTAGCTAATATATGTATCTACATGCTTTGTCGAAATCATGCAAGGGGCGAGGTATGATTGTTCATGGCTTCATCTCAGGTCCTGGTGATGGGGAGGGTTTGATTCACGGTGTGGACAAGCCTGGGGTGATAACGGAAGCTGTGCAGGAGGACAATGTTGGGTTTACGCACTCTACAGATGAAGCTGTTTTCAAAGGTACAGGGGAAGATGCTTTGCTTTGTACGACTGTTGCGAACTCAGGGAGTTGAGACGCTGGTTTCTTTGGTACATATGTTGCGAACTCAGGGAGTCTGGATGTTGTGGAGTTTGTATCTACAGATTTGCTTAACAAAGATTTTTAACGGAAAATTCCTACAGTGGCGTGCATCCCCCACAAATGCAGATTTGCATTTTCCAAAGCTCTAAAGGTTTGCCTTGATAGGGTCATAGCGAGTCAAGGTTGTACCTCTTCTTGGATTCGCTTGCTTTTACTACCCATATGTACTCTTGCTCTTTTCCAACCTAGGAGTTCTGCTGAACGCAAGTCAGGCAATCGCAAACGACTGCAGGTGGCAGCTATTTTACAAGTACTCAATGATTGGAGAGAGCCTAACGGTTGTTTTGTTTTGATCAACAAACAACTGCAACAACCTTTGTTGTGGGGTTCTAAGAAGGCTGACGTGAGGAAGATGGAAGAGAAAAAGAAGGCAGATGCTATTTCTGTGTGTCAGAAGAAGATTAATTCGGGTTATTTCGCAGCAGCTATACGGGTTATGTCTTCATCCGGCATTGCCCCTTACGACGAGAAGACATATCTTCATTTGCTAGACAAACACCCCTTAGATTCTTCACCTGAGGTTCCAACAGATGATATGGTGGTGGATCCCATCTTTGTGGATTCCAAGGAAGTTTTTGGAGATATTAAGACTTTCTCGAAAGGTACATCGTGTGGTCGGGATGGCTTACGGGTACAACACCTAGTTGATACCCTTGGTGGATCGGCTATAGCAGTAGCAGATGATTTACTTATTTCTATCTCTGGGGTTGTCAACCTTTGGTTGGCCGGTAAATTCCCTAGTGTTTTGGGTGAATTCGTTTCTAGCGCTCCTTTGACTCATTTGCTTAAGTCAGGTGGAGGTCTTCGGCCTATTGAAGTTGGCACAATATGGCGAAGATTAGTTTCTAAGGTGGTTGCCTTTGATTTTGGGAAAGACATGACTTCCTTTTTAGGGGATTACCAATTTGGGGTTGGTGTTCCTATTGGAGGTGAAGGTATTTTACATGATGTAAATCGCCTTTTAGAGTTGAAGGGTTATTCTGCTGATACGTCAATGTTACTAATTGACTTTTCTAATGCCTTCAACATGGTGAGTAGATCTCAGCTCATCAAATAAATTCACCTCCACTTTCCAGGTATCTCTTGCTGGGTAGAATTTTGTTATTTACGTCCGACTAAACTTTATTATGCCTAATATATTTTGTCCTCTTCTCTTGGTGTGCAACAAGGTGACCCTCTCGGACCCTTGTTATTTGCATTGAAACTTCACCCTTAGTGAAGTCTATCGCGTCTCGATGCAAACTTGACTTGCACGCTTGGTACCCGGACGATGGTACGATAGTTGGGGATACTCTAGAGGTAGCCAAGGCTTTGCGCATAATTCAAACTGAAGGACCGGATAGGGGTTTGCATCTTAACATAAGGAAGACTGAGGTATTTTGGCCTTCTCTTGATCCTAGGAGTACAATGGATGGTGTCTTTGCTTCGGATATTGGTAGGCCTTCTAAGGGCGTCAAACTTTTGGGTGGCCCAATGAGTTTAGACATGGACTTTATTAGTGACATGATGTTGAACAGGGTGCACAAAACATTTCAAGTAATGAACGCGATCAAAAAACTCAAGGACCCTCAAAGTGAGATGTTTTTGATTCGCAACTATACTGGCGTGTCTAGACTTTATTTTTCTATGCGAACTACCAATCCTGCTACAATACAGCCGGCTATCGATCTCTTTGATGACCAGCTTTTTCAGTATTTGAGGCTTCTGATCACTGGAGATGGTGCTGGTTTTGGTCCTTTACAAAAGAGATTGGCTACCTTACCTATTAAGGATGGCGGACTTGGAATTTATACCATGGTGGATACTCGTACTTACTGTTATCTTGCTTCTCGAAGTTAGACTACTTTATTACAGAAGACGATCCTTGGTAATTTATTCTCATAAGAGAAAGGTGTATCTTATCAGTTGGCTCTTCAGACCTTCGCCTAGGTATGTGGATTACCGTCTACTTATTGTGTCGATGACTCTGTCCCCCCTTCCATGTATTCCTTGGCAGTTGTTTATTTTGATACAGTTAAGAAATAAATCCCTGACCTATTCCATATGTCTGAAAGAGATTCCATCCTATGGCAATGTAATCGTATCAAGCATGACGGGCTTGATAATTTAGAGCCATGTCTTAGATCGTATATGCTCAGGACTATCTTTTGGCGGTACCTATTAGTGGGATCAACCAATGTCTTAGACCTAGATAATTTAGATCCATGCTTTGCTATCATTTGGGTATTCCTCTGTTTGCTGAGAATAGCTGGTGCCCAAGTTGTAACAAGTATATGGATATTTTAGGAGATCACGCGCTTCATTGTGCTAAAGATATTGGTTATAAATTTCGTCATGATGTGGTTCGCGATGCTGTCGTTGACATTTTTTATAAATCCAATGTGCCTGCTCGTAAGGAGGTTTCTCTAGGTCTTCATTCAGATGATGGTAAAGAGCTAAAACCTGCTGATATTCTCGTCCTCAACTAGGAAAACGGGCAAGACGTTTGTATGGACATTACAGGTGTCTCTCCTTTTATTGGTGATGGTGTCCGTTCTTTCTCCCCTGGTAAGGCTATTTCAGGTGCGGTTTCTTGCAAACGGGCCAAATACTTGGACAAGTGCATGGCTTATGGATACGGTTTGGGTGTACTAGCCTTCACCACCTTGGGAGAACTTGGTGAGGAAACTTTGATTTTTTTTAAGTGTTTAAGGAACTGTTTAGTTAGTAATGATGCTAGTAGTGGTTTTGGTAGTTTTATTTTTTATCGGTTAGGTGTTACTATTCAAAGAGGAGTTTGGGCCCAGCTTGTTGCTAGGTTGCCAACTAAGAGCTTTGTGTAATCAATATTATCTACATATTTATGGAATAAAATAATAAGATTTTTATTTTATTTTATTTTATTTTATTTTTTAATTTTCCATCTTAATTTTTATGTTGGATGACTCAATTACATTGAGGACAATGTAATTTATAAGTGTGGGGGAGTGGATATTAATATTTTTTCTTTTAATTTTTTCAGGAATTTTCTTGCATATTGTGACCAGCTCTTCAGCGGGTCTAAAAAATAAAATAATATATATTATGACCAGCTGTGTAGCGTGTTTATAAAAAAAAAAATTATTATGATTCTGACCAGCTGTGTAGCGGGTCTTTTCTTTTTCCTTGCATGTTATGACAAGCTGTGTAACGGGTCTAAAAAAAAAAATTGTGTCGCGGGTCTTGTGTATGGCATTTGTCATGACCAGCTGTGTAGCGGGTCAATTTTTTGTTTTGCTCGAGGACTAGCAAAATGTAAGTATGGGGGAATTTGATAAGCACGAAAGTGCGACACATTTTCACCCATAAATACATTAGATGGGACTCATTTTATCACTAATAAACTTGTTTTTAGGTATTTTTGGCAAATAAACTCTTATGGGAAAAGTTGCTCGAAAAGTGGTTTTTGGACCCCCGGAAAAAGTACTTAAGGCACCCCGAAGGAGTGTTAAATGCGTCCCAGAAATGTGTTGGAAGCACCCCAGAAAAAGTGTTAAAGGTACCCCATAAAAGGCGTTAAAGGCACTCTCATTTTGGATAAGCAATCCCACAAGATATATTTGTTAAAGGCACCCGTGTTTTGGATCATGGCACTTCAACTTCAACAATTCAAATTTCAGCTTTAGCGGGAAAATGGCATCAGAATTAGGGTTTCGATTTTGGAGGTCTTATAATGAGACTAAATGGATGTAATCATTTGGGTATCTTGATTTCGGTCTAACATGACTGGTAATGTGTTTAGTTCCGATTGCAATTGGCTAGAATCGTGGATTTAATGTAAACTAGTTCCGGCAGAAATTAGGGTCCGATAATTGAAGGTATGTTAATAAAATTAAAAGGATGAAATCAATTAGGTTTTCTCCAATGGACCAAACAGGGTTGGTATGAGCTGTGATTTCGAAAATATAGGGAGATTATGTTCGGTTCAAGCAAAACATGGGAGAATTATTATCGACCTTCTGTTACTCGACTTGGGAGAGTTTTATTTGGTTTTAATCTCTGTTGTGGATTGATAATGACTCGTAGAGATTAAACAGGGTTGGTAAGTTGGTCATATTCGAGAAAATAGGTGGTCTACGTCAATTTTGGTTAAAACAGAAAAGGAGGTAAAATCTGTGTTTTTTTTTCTTAGGAAGTTAAGTGTAGATAGTATGTTGTACGAGTTTTGGCTATGTCTAAACTGTATATCGCACGAGTTAAAGGGTGTTGGAAGCAATTAAGCACGTAAAACACAAGAAAATGGAAACAAAATCTTCATAGCATGCAAGGAAGGAATATTTTAGGATTTTGGTTTATGTTCGGTATATCGCTGAGGATAAAGAGATATTATCTCTTCTAAAATATCAATCAGCCAGTTTTGGAAAGCATTAATAGCTATTGTAAAGAAGAATAAAATCTGTGAGATTTTAAAGCAAAAATATGGGGCATTAGCTCGAAGATTTGAGGGCCCTGTGAGTATAAATAAAAGCCTTAGCTGCCACAAAGGGGATATCGTGTGATTGGGGAGAAGAATAGGGAGTTACAGAGCAGATTTTTCTGCTGCTACAAAGAAGAGGAAGAAGAACAACAGACTACACTTGTGGTCTGTAGTTTTAGAACTGTCACTTTTTCAGTCAAAAACTATAGTTTTTATGCGACAGATAATAACACTTGTTTTCTGTAACTTTGCTTTTGCAAAAGTTTTTAAGCATTTGAGTTGTAACGGTGAGTTTGTAACGGTTGTTATCTGTTGCAAATTCTCGGTATATGTTATTTTCTCTTATTTTCTTCATTTGTAAACACCATTTGAGTTATACAAAATATTTTTAGAGTGTCTACAACATGAGGAGATAAACCCCTACACTGGGTCGACGGATTAATCTGAATTTCATACATGGATGAATTTATTTTATTCTTTTTATGAGTTTTGCATTTATTTTAAATTTATATATGATTTGAATTAATTAGTTATTATTTTATTTGATGGGTCATTCTTGCTTAAATGTTTGATGTCCCATGTTTACGATTTATAACTAATATTTTGAGAATCTACTTTGGCAAAATCAGAGTCCATGTTTTTATGTATTGAGTGATAATTGCTGAAGAATAAATAATTGAACCTATTGATATGATTTCGGTGTATCCTTGTCCCAGTGACTGTCGCTTTTATTTTTTTCATTAAATCCTTAAATTTTATCTTCACAAGTCTTAGAGTTCGAACCTTATTTACTACAACTACAACGACAATCAAAAATCTTATCAGGTTTGTAATTGGATTCCTTAGTTTATAAAGATAAGTTCACAAACATCGTTTTAGACATAACCTACTCAATTACGCGGACTTAAGTTCCCGGATAGAGTTCACAAACTCCAGAATAAATTCTCGGGAAGAGAACTTTCGCCAGTTCGCGGACTTAGCACATGCACTTCTCCGGTTCTCTTGATCAACAAAGTTCGCAAACTTAGGTTCAAGGAATAAGGACCTATACATATATGTGTTTCCACAACAATGATTTTATTCTCCAATGCATATATAGTCTAAACTCTCATTTCAATCATTGAAACATTCTCAGAGGACGTTATATAGTTGTTATTCACAAACTATTTTTCGTCAGAGCAATTTTCAAAGTGATTGAAACTTAACATGACTTTCTTCACTAGGTAAAGATGAACTTGTCTAAAGCGAAAGCTTTACCAACATATATTTCGGGAAATAGATAGGCGAGGTAAACTCATCTCGAAATACCAAATGCGTATAATCTAAGTCTATATAGCAAAATGACTTTTGTCTTAAGATAGGAGATAAATAGACTTTTGAGTGATGGATAAGTTCAACATACCTTTTAGTCGATGAACATCCACCAGTTCCTTGAGTAGTCCTTCGTCTTGTATGATGATTTCCATGGAGTTCTTGATCTCAACTACACTTTTTATCCTAGTCTGAGACCTTAGCTATAGAAGACTAGAAATCAAGACTTACAGTTTTGATCACTAACATTGACAAACATGCTTGAGATAGCAATGCACGTGAGTTCGACCGAGCAATACTCTAACAAATGCTTATACTTTTGATCGGTTACTGTTATATTCGGTTCGCTTGCCCTCAATAAATATTTTCTCTTAAAGAGATTTGTCTTTTTTACTTTTTTATTTCTTCTTCTTCTCTGTTTTAGAAGGATCCGCTTTTATTTTTACAGGGATTAGCTTTCTTAGAGTTTTACTATCATGTCGAGCCAATCTGCTATTCACTCTTCTACTAAATCGTCTCTTCGGTAATTACTACATGTATTTAGAATATTTTTCTTGAGACTTTAACTTTATATAGATGTTTGGGTTTCTTTCTTTTTTGGTGCTACTGCTGCTATTCTTGATATTTCAGTTATTCTCATACTTATTCCCATACTTTAACTTTCTGCCACAGCAAAACTCAGGCGAAACCTCCGGTGAACCCTGTTGGTGACCGAATGAGGGTTACGAAAGAGAAGAAGGATTCTCGCAAGCAAAAATCTTTGCAGGGTCAAGAAGTTGGAATTGATGAGAATTCTCATCAGAAGAAGAAGGTTCTGCGTCACACGGCTCTTGTCTCATATGTTAGTCCATTATCTCTCTTACCACCATCTACTGTCGCACCTCTTGTCCAGGTGAAGGGCGATATGATCACTATTCTTTCTCCGCAACCTATCTTCATCGCTCTCTCGTCCATTCTTCGCACATGGTTTCAACAGCATGCGCAACAGATGCTTCTCACACGAAGGAGTCTCTTCTTGAGGACCCTACCGTTGGTGGATCCCCTTCCACTATCCTTTCTGTTAATGCTGAGGCAAAGAATGACTAAGAGGCGAGTTCTGCTGCAGTTATCGAAGCTTCTCAGTGGTCTGAGTTGGCTTCTCGCGCCCTGGATATCTCACCTCCTAAAGTTGATTCTGATTTGTCTCAACTTTCTAGGCGTGATAAGATTGTCTCCCTTTAGTCTGTGGTAAGTTTTCATTTTACACGTGCTATTATTCTCTTCATTCATTTTTGCCTTAATTCTAATCATTTGGTGTTTTTAGGAATTCCGCCGTCGTTTGGTTCTGACTGAGGAGTATTGTAAGTCTGCACAAATAATTGATGATTTGAAGAAGCATGTGTCCGAGCTGACTGTCGGGGCTAATGATGTTGCAAAGCTTCGCGCGAAAAATAAGGAGCTTAGAGTTGAGGCTTTCAAATCTTTCATATTTTATGTGTCTGTTTACTTTTGCACTGCCCTTCTTGATCTTAGGCTTTTCGTACTCAAAATTTAAACCAGAAGCGTATGCTCGAATGAAATGATTTTGAGTTTGCCGCTAAGGATGCCAAAGATGAGTATGTCGCATTGAAGACACAGATTAGTCAATTGGAAGGTGATCGTTCGCATTTGCATAATCAAATAAATGATCTGCAAACTATTAACTCTGGTTGGCGTGATCGTTCGGATCAACATAGTTCCATGACGGGTCGTCATGCTAGGGCATTAGAGGTATCCAACATGTTGAATCTCCCTCTTCTTGACGAGAATCGTACTTTGTCTGATGTTAATAGTAGTTTGAAGGACAGTAAGCTCTCTTTTGATGGCGCGTATTATAGGCTTCAACGAGACCGCCAACTGTTAGAGAATTCTCTTCAATCTCAAAAGAATGTAGTTAATTATTTTGCATCGAAATTAAAGAAATTATCAGATGCAATGGATGAAATTCGCCATAGTACAGATAAGGCATTGGAAGACTTAAAGCCGCTTCAAGATGTGAATCATCGATTAATGGTTTCGTGCGACACGTTGGTTAGCCAAAGTTGTCTATGTGATGCTATTTTCCAAGATGAAGGTAGTCGTGAGGGCTGCCTCAGCTTCTACCATAATATAGTATTTTCATTTAAGTGTTGTCATTTTGATCTATCTTTCTCCCTGGTTTTTCGCAGAGTCCGAGTTGTGGCTTCAGCAAGAGATCGTTATGTTGAAGAAGAAGCTTGAGAATTCCCATGAGGAGTTAGTTAAGGCTCACTGAGAGCGAGATTCTTCTTCTCAGCAACTATCCACAGTCTCTTATTTGGTGACGGATCTTTCACATTAACGTGATGAATTACGACAAGAAAAAAAGAAATTGGAGTGTTCTTATTCTTCACTGGAGAAGGAATATCAGTTGCTCGCGGATGGGGATGCTAAGAGATATTTCAAGGTGACTCAGCATCGCGTAAATGAAGAGACTCAAATCGCAGTTGATTGGGTTTTCACGAAGCATGGGCTCCCACGCGAAGAATATCCTCTAGTTCATGTTAGCGACGATGAAGATGCTAATGTGAACTTATCTTTGGATGAACTTGCTGATGGTGGAAAAAAGCCGGTCGAGCCGCATGAACTTGGTCATGTTGATGTTGGTGATGCTGAAAAAGAAGAAAACTGCTCCCAGTCCTTACCCGAAGCTATTAATCCTCCTTCTGCTACTCTGGATGGTATCAATTCTTAGGCTTTGTTCCTTTATTGGTTTGTTGTGCTTGTGAACATCTTTGTCTTGTCTTGTATTGAATTATTTTCTGGGTTTTCGCTTTCTTTGTTTTCTGCAATTAAAGAGTTATAGTAAAACAAGATACCAAATTTGAATCTATCTTGCAACCTATTACCACTAATTTTATGTATGTTCTAGGGTATCGACTGAGGAGGTTGAAAGCATGTAGTTTTTGTATTCCCATACTTTCCTCTGCTTTCCACCTTTGAAGGAAGATTACTTTTCTAAATAACATGCTTGGTATAATGCAAAATATGTCATGTGAATGGTGTGAGTAATTATATATGTGGACTAGGTGATATTACGAAAAAAAGTGCGAATAACTATTATGGGCTCATGCGAAAACGGGATATATGCTTACGCGATCATCAAAATTATGCGAATATTAAATTTAGGCGAAAGTTAAAGTTATACTTTCCCCTTACTTGATTGTTGAGCCCTGGATAATATTTCGCCTTCCATATTTCGTGGTTGTGATTCCTCTGCTTTCGTCGTGTTCCTTTGTAACTTGTATTCGCGTAACTTTGATGAAGTTTCTTAAGGTCTTACTTGCCTCCTAAGTAAGGTCTTATCTCCTTCCCCCGCATATATAGAACTTAAAGGACTTATGGTCGCCTTGGGAAGGGTCTTCAATATGTTGGGCGAAGAAATCGCAGTTCTGTTTGCTCTTGCGAGTCAATGACCATTGATATCGCCTTATCTTTGTTATCATATTTTTACCTCCTCCGGTTTTATTTGCGACAATGCGGCAGGCCTTAAATACTACCGTGAGTACAAGCTCTGATATATTGTCGTCTTTGACACAATTCAGTTCCCTAGTGGAGGGTGTCATTCCTTTAATTCCCCCCTGAGATTCCCCTTCAAGGAGATCACCCCTAACCATTTCAGTTGGGCTCCTCTTATCCAGTTATGCGAGAATTAGTTGTTTTCATGATCTCACTCCCTTCGACGTTATGGATTTTGGGTACAAGACCACACCCTAGGTGGGTTTACTCGGGACCAAGTGTAGATCCAAGCCATGAATTCCTTCCGGAGAACTTATTCACTGAGTTGTTTGTTCTCAGTGGCGTCCGACAGATTGGCTTTTATTTCTCCCCAATATTAGTAACTTCTCCACGATTTTCCCAATATGACGCGCGTTAGGGCTTATGGTCGCCTCTTACATGTTCGTGCATAAACGTCGTCGCATAACCACGCGAACCAAGTTGACACGCCAAAATTGGGTACCTAGCCTCCCTAAGTAGAGGTCTTAATATGTAACTTTGCTTCCCCTTAATGAGGTCTTACGTGTTCGTCGTATAGACTTTGCTTCGCCTTTGGATTTCCCCTTTGCTGAAGAAGTGCTTTATTTTCATTCTAAATATTTGATCAGGTATATTTTCATTTCTTCGCTTTCTTCTAGCGATACATCATATCACTTAAGGATAATATTTTTTAAGGTATAAGCAATTTCATGGATGAGTGAGCGTGATCTGTCGTTCATTGTCAGTGAGTTCATATGCTCAATTTCGTTGTTTCTAGCTCCAAAATGTAGTTGCGGAAAACCCACAACTACACCCTTATAATGATAAAAACACAAAGTCTAAGTCATATGAGAAAACTCAAACATTAATGATATTATTCACCACTTTGTCACTTATATGATCTTTCTCATCTCTTTATAATGGATGAACACATCCCTTACAGAGGATTCAAGATAAGTTCTATTACAACGATAGAGAAATACAAAAATATAGGCTAAGCTCCAAATGGAACTTGTCTCTTCTTTTCTGATATCTTTCTTAGTGTATCTCTCCTCACTGACCTCTTTCTCTCTATATCATTTGTAAGTCCTTATATAGGTAAATTTATCAATAAAGGACAACCATGATTCACGTGCAAGATCTCAGTTTATTGGTTCTATTTCAGTTTGTCTTATTCGCCAGGCTTTTGGGAAGCTGTCTGTATATGTTGCATTGTTGCTTGGTTCTTCGTGCTTCTTCTGGTGGAATTAGTAATCGTGTTATCTTTACCACGTAATTATCATTCGCGCTTGTTCCTTGTTTTCGTGTGATTACTCCTTGCCTTATTTCATGGTAATTATTATGTCTTGGTGTTTAAGATTGTTTTGTTTAGAGTGAAGTTGTGCATTTGTCTTATGAGATATTTCGACCCAACGACCACCTCGAAGGTAATCCAAAACCTTTCAAAAACTACTCTATATATCATTTTCTTGCTTCTTCAGAAGCACATGAAGCCCAGTGAAAGTATCTAAGTTTTTATATTCAATTTTGTTGTTGAGTCATGGTCCATGGATGTACAGAATAATCATAAAAACAAACTATCACAAATAAAATTCCTTAATGATCAATTCACGCTGTATTTTTTTAGATTGAGAGTGATTGAGTGTTTGAAGTTTCTCGCACTGCACAAGGAAAATTAGATTAACGAAAATGTTTGAGGGCCTGAGGCTCACATACAAAATAGTGCGCTCTCTCCTATGGTGTAATATAGAGTATATTTCCCATAAATAAATTAGGAAAAATAGTTAGGAAATATAAGAAAATATGATTTATGATTTTTCCTTGAATATAGTTACTCATCGTACAAATGGAAAAACGTTTTGGTAGATTTTCTAAAAAATATCGCTTATGCAAGAGTTGGTTATCCACACAACCATAGCATAGGAAGTGTTCACTAATAGTTTCCGAGTAAAGAAGTTGCGACGAAATTGATATCAATGATATGCTATTTTAAGAATCTTTCCAAAAAAATCTCTGTCTCATGTCATTTAGTTCAAATCTCAGCCTTGACAAAATAAGCTTCGACGTTGAATAGTGATGAAACCCTTGCTTCTCATTGGTCGAAATAGACTTTTTCTAATACAGAAGCTACTGTGAGGACATTTAATTTGGACAAACTCTATTGGTTGAAATTTTAAAAATTGGGTTACACTTTGTTTACATGAGGCTTTTAACCGGCCGTTAGTAAAACCGTTTATATAAAGGTAAGTAGACAATACTTATGTTAGAGTTTGTGCCTAAATAATTAATTACACTTGGTTTACAACGAATACTTAACTGGATATTACTAACGCCAGTTAGGTAGACAATACATCCATGAAAAACTACCAAGTCCGCCGCCGCTCTATTTGTATTTATATTTGTTAAGACGAGTTTCTGAAGCTGAGAAGATAATTTCGAGTTCAAGAAGGCAAGGGAAAAAATGGGTCACGAGTTAAGATATTTGGTTTGACTTCGAGATATTTGCTCACGGTGATAATCAAGGATGAATGGGATTTGAAATTCAGTGAAAAACGTGCCACTGGAAGTTCCCTTCTAACGTTAGATGGTTGAGATTGTTGTACCGTTTGATGGATAGATTGCAAATCACCATTAGATAGATATCCATTACTGTTGGTTATAGTACCATGTGATTGAAGAATTTCAGACAAGATTTATAGCCGAGAGATAGAAGAGAAAATGATGATGTTGTCGTTGGTACTAAGGAGTAAAGACTGTTGTCGGTTGATGTTTTAGATTGATTGAATGGATTAAGTAGACATCGTTTGTTTAGAATTGAATATCTTGCAGGGATGGAGATACAATGGCTTTAATAATCATCAACAATCTTAAATCCATGTCACATGTTTTACGTATATATGGTGTTTCAGGAAATTCCCGAAGGACCATTAAAAGTTGCAATCGGCCGCATCATTTGTTTCCGTGGATTTCCATGGGCCTGTGGGGTATGTTTGCCAAGGATTATAGGTCAGAGTGAAGAATCCGAAATAACTGCTCAATTATTTCATTATATCATCATATCATTTTTTTATTTTTTGTTCTGTTCCGGATTGATCTCTCTATCACTCTTTGCATAATGGTGAACAACAACAATACTAGCTAGAATGAAGTAATGTGATCCAAATAAATAATATTTATATAAACAAAAAACTGCAGACATAATTATGAGAACAGTTTATGATGTTTGTGAGGGTGCTGCTGCAGCTGCTACTCTTTTATGTATCGTTGATGAATCTATACTCTATGTTCCATGTGATGAGACGGTATTCCTCTTATTTCGCTTGCTTTTATTGTTACTCCATCAATTTAGTTTGGTTTACAACAAGATTAGTCTCGCTATAAAGCAGATGTATTGATAAGTGTAATATGTAATTCTATCTCAGGGAATTATCTCCTTGCATATAATGCATTAGGAAAAACTGGGGAACTTAATCATATTTAATATAGAAGTAGTTGGTGATACCATGGGATGTGTCCTTATTTTTAACCACATGGGAAAACACAAACATTACACATCACAGTATGCACTTTCTTTGTGTTTGAATTTTTGTTTTAATGTACTGCAATAAATTTAAATGAAATGAATATCATAATGTTTCAGAAAGGTTAAGGGTGTGAGAGGAGCTTGTTATGGTTAGACAGGACCGTAGCAAACTATTTTGGGCTCTAGGCGAAGTGTAACCGCATCTTTTCTGATGGTTACATCCAAATGAAGATAGATACTAAAACTTACTCTAACATTCAAGATTCAAAGATAAACAAGATGTAAAGAGCATGAAAGTAAATATTAACACAAGCATATAACGTGGTTCGGCCATGAAGACCTACATCCACGGGAAAAAAGATAGTTTCTTTATTGATTATAAGGTCTTACCCTTGAAAGAGTTACAAATCTCACTTAGATCTCTCACTCCTTATCTGTCTAGATCTCTCTCCGGAATTCTTTGTAGAAAGACCATCTAATAATACATGAGTTAACTTGCCCATTTCCTGCTATATGGGTTGGTATTTATAGACAAACAATACTCATGAAGGTCAGGCCTCGTCGAGCTCTCGGAGTCATCATCCATCGTCTTCGATTCTTCGGAATGGTTATATATTATCCCTCGTGGTGGTATTCCGTGTTTTCCTTCGAGTTATCACGCCTTGTTCGTCCTCGTGAATCTCTTCTCCAAAGGTCCTCATTCTTCTCCACTCAAGAGTTATAGTATAGGTCGCCCGAGTTCTCTGTTATGACATAGACTTGCTCTCACTCCTTCTGATCCTTCATTAAATTCAGTGCTGCTTTTTAGACTTGACCGACTGAATCGATTAGACCACTCCTTCACACGCATCGTTCATGCGATGCTGGTGGAAGGTGCCTTGATTCAGACGAGATCATCTTTATGGAGAATGATTCGGTGCTCCTACCTTATCATCTCATCATGAAGTAAAGCCTTGAGATGTTGACATGTGTCCATAGGGTATTTTACCCTCACATTTTGCTCATTTTCTTTGCAACTTTCCAAGGGCATGATGGGAAGAAAACTTTGTAACGTCTCCGTCATTTTCGCCACGTTCGAGTTTTCCGCCACGTATGCATTTAATGCACTTTTTTACCTGTTGGAATTGAGGCGCCGGTTGGTTATCCCTTGGTTTCTTATAAAAACCTTTCTTGGGAGAAGAATCATGTCTTTATTTTTTTTTCTCAGAGTTCAGAGATTTTTTATCTTCTTTCTCTTCTGTCTTTTGTTGTTTCTTATTAACTCCTTGTCTCCCCTAAAGAGACTCATTATGTCTGGAAGAAATTATCCTTTACGATCGCAGAGGCGGTAAGGTTCCATCTCCTTTTTTGTTTCTTCTTATTTACTGTTATTGTTGGTGACTTATTTCTTCTTTCCGAACTTTTTTACAGTTCTTGTTTGGTTATTAATGGTTCTTTCCATTGCTCCATGACTTCCCTAATTTTGCTGTCGCCGGGATTTCACCCTTCTTTATGTTATTAACCTCTATTATGCTTGGCTTTATCAGCGCTGAAAAGAGGCCGGTGAGGCATACAAGCACCAACCGATCTTCTGTTATGTCCGATGCTGAATTTTTGGACATGGTGAAGACCAAATATCGTCTTCAAAAGTTTGATGTGAGTTTTGCTACGCCGGAGGGCCAGACTGGAGTTCTGTCTCAGCAACTCTTCGACGAGAACCCTGTGGTCCTAACGAGATAATCGTTGCGGCTGGTCAGCTAGAGGATGGTCTTCGTCTTCCTCCGTATTGCCCGCTTGACTCCTTCCAGTATGAGGTTTTTGCTCTGCTTAACCCTCAGCGAGCGATCTTTCAGCCGAATGATAATTTTTATAAGATCATGCGAGAATGTAATCGCCGAAGCCTTGGTAAAGTGACTGATCACGATCTGAATCAATTTGTGCCCGAGCAGAGAGAGTTTTACTCGTCCAATTCCTTCGTGGCCAACTACTGGTGTCAGCAGTCTAACACTTATGATGGTTTTGGGGTTGGAATTTCTAGGACTCGGAAGCCTCTCGAAGGTCCTAATCTTATACTTGATTTGGATCCTCCACACGCTACTCAGTTGACGCTTCGTAAAACACATGATCCCAAGTGGTGTGTTGCTTCTATCCAAATTGTAAGGACTTATATTTACGGTTGGAACGGGCTCGAAGATGTTCTCCCAGGGATTCCCTATATGCATGATCATTTTCCGGTTTATAATCCATGGGTGCTTAAATGGATTGCCCCTCGTAGACGCTCTTCTACCCGAGGTGCTGAGGATGCTAAGGTATGAAATATTGTTATTTTACTAATATATATATATATATATATATATATTTCCCCTGTTTAATTCCTTAGCATTTTATGTTGATGTAATCGTGTGCATAGAGGGGGAGGGTTACTGATGGTTCTGGGGCATCCACTGCTCCCATGCCGGAGGAACCTTCTCTTGGCGTCTATGTGGATGGGATATTTGAAGAGCGTGATTTAGTGGATCTTGGGGATTCGTTCTTTGATGATCTTAACCAGGCCTTGATGGACCATCCCACTAATGCTGTTAGCACCGTTCCATATCTGGCTCGGGGGTGACCCATGCGAATATTCCTGCTGAGAGGATCAACGTCCCCGGTGGGAGTGTTCGGGCTGGTAGTACGTTATGTGTTCAAAGTGCTTTTGCAGGTGGTTTTCCATCTGTTGTCTTAGGTCCTCCGGCTTCGTCTTCCTTCACCTTTGGTGACGGGTCCGAGTCTATGAAGATGTTGTTCTCGGAACCGTATGCTCGGATGAGCGAGGACGAGCAAGCTCATATTTTAACCTCGCTTCCAAAGGCTTCTCAGCAACATCTTGTCTTAGCGGTATGTACTGATATTGAAACATTGTCCTTCCTTTGGATTTCCCATTTGAAATTATTCTAATCTAGATATGGTGCGTATTTTGTTAGAGAAAAAACCCTTGCATTGGAATGCTATCTAAGACTCGTGTAGCCAGGAGACGAGCCCGAGATGCTGAGCACGATATTCAGAACTTGCGCCTGGATGTTAACATGGCACAGGAGGAGAACCGTTCCCTTCATGAAAATAAGAGGGAATTAGAATGTATTTTTACTACTCCCCCTTGTGTGATGTCTTTGTTATGGTAAGATTTTTAGATTTCTGAAGTAGTCCCCTCTATTGGTAGCCACCATCAAACGTTTGGAGGAGAAGTTAAACGATACCATTCATAGGTACGCTAGGGAAATATGTAATTGGAAGCTCGATGTGAGTTCTCGTCAGTGCAAAATTGATTCCTTAGAAAATGAAAATGGTTCGCTTCGGGAGGATGTAAATGTTCATCGCGATCGTATCTTCGAGCTTCAGTCAATGTTTGATAAGTCTAAGCAAGTAGTTGTTGGTTGGATGGATGACATCAAGCTTCTTCAAAGTCAGAAATATAAGCTGATTGAATGGAAATCCGACCATATGCCATTATTAGCCCAAGCTGAAGATGATGGGGAAGAGTTGATGCGTCTTAAACGTGATTTCGTTCGTCTTGAAAAAGAGCGTGATAGGCATCTTTTATCATGCCCAGCCGGAGATGCGGACGTCACTCCTGCAGAGGCACAGATTAGTGCCCTAGATAACCAAAATTCCCAAGTGGAACAGACCTTAGCCTCTGTGTTGGTTGATCACGAAGGTTTCCCATTAGTAGTTTTTAAGTTTTATAAAACTCATGCCTTCTCAGGTAGAAGATGTCATATTGACTTTTCATTTTTCCTTCTTGTAGCGGCTCGTAAGCGTATCGCCGAGATGGAGAAGCAGTTGGAGCTCAATTTGTTGGTCAATACCCATGAGGAGGAGATGGATGTCGAACGTGCTGATAAGAACCAGAAGCTTAGTGACCTTCATGCTGAGTATAAGATTTTGATTACTAAAGCCTGCAAATCTGCAGTTCTCCGTGAATGTCAGATGGTTGATGCGGCTGCGATCTCGGCGGCGCGTAATCCATCAGTTCAACTCGGACCTGAGAAAGTTTCTTCTATAGTTCCCCAGGTGGAGGATCGGGTGGAATGTGATCAAGTTACTGGTAATCGGATGGAGCTCGATCAAGGCGATCAAAGGGAGACCGAGAAGGGTACTGGTGATCAGCGAGAGGATTGAGCATTCGCGCTCCTATGGTTCTTTTCCTATGGGATATCTTTTGAGTATAATTTTTTTTTTCAAACTCTTTTTATGGGAAACACAGCTTGGTGTGTAAGTCCTCCTTTGTTTATGGAGGCATAATTAGTTTAAACGTTATTTACGCAAGTCCTCAATTGTGGGAGGTGGTTCATACTTTTTATGCCTTATTCCATGATGGTTTTCAAAGTAACGCCCTTTGGATATGATGTGTCTTGGTTTACATTTTGTTGACTTTTTGGGAGATTATGTGCCAGCTTTGAGTCCAACCTTGGGTGACGAAGCCAAGGAGTGATCAGTTCCTTAATTGGATAGACCATCTCTTATGGTGTTGGTCATAAAGCGTGGTAACTTTTCCTCCTTGACCTTATTATGATGATGCCTTTATTGGCTTGTATTTAATAGTATCATGTATAGGTTATACTTGTTCCTGGGTTGTTGGTCAGTTGTTCGATCCATATGTTGTTCAATCATCGTTTGGAGGGTGATACCTTGGTCAAGTGATTCTTCCCTTAGCCAAAGGTTTGTACCTTGATTCTGAGTATGTCCTGTTATGTAAGGACATCACCCGATTTCTAGATCATGATGGCATTACCTTAGGTATGTATCCGTATTAGGTATCTTAGGGTGTTCCCAGTGTTATCATGCCTTATTTGGCCATATGGCATTGCCTTAGGCTTAGGTATGTACCCGCATCATTCGCTGTGGAATGGAGGGTGTGGCTAACACCATGCCATAATCTTGATGGGCTTTTTTGGATATGCAAATATGTAAATGTTGAGAAAAAATATAAGACAATTAAGTAAAAAATCTAAAAATTGCTAATGCGGAAAATAAAAAGTAATAAAAATAAAAATAAAAACAATGAAGATTAAAGGGATTTAAAAATGATCATGCAAAAAGTATAATTTCATTACTTTCAAAAGAGGGTCGTGGACCCTTGTTACATTTTAGTAAAGTATAAAAACCTTTTAACGTGAGGATTCTAATCCTAGTGCTTCGTCATGCTATATTAATTGATAAGCTTTCCTCGATATTGAGTAGCCAGTCGTCTCAGAGAGAGTATCTTCCTTTCCGAGGTATCATTTTTCGCAGTCATGTGTCTTTTCGAGTGTTGTGTCCGAGTTAAGTTTATTCTTGACGTCCTCGGATTGTACTGTTGGGGTCGCTTGAGGCTTCTAGACGACGGGGGATATCATTCGCCTTGACCAAGTCCGTGCGTTTCTGAATGCACATAGTGCATTTCGTAACTGATTACTTCGGTCGGTTCCGAGCTCATCTAACTTCATGCACACCATGTTGGCGATAGCCTTGTTGGGATACTTCTGTAACCTTTCATAGGTGAAGAGGGCTTCGTGGTCCTTGTTGTAGCCCGTGTATATGTCTCTTAAGGACTGTAGTTCTAGTCTGGTGCGACTTCTACTAGATGACTATCATCAGGGATTGGAAGGTTGTCCTTCATGTAGTCCTTATTGTTATGGGTTTGTATTTCTCCCCATTTAGGAGTTTCCATGTTGGGTAACTGTTTTGCTCTGAGCGTTTCCGCCTGTGCGGATTTGCTTTAGGCTATTCTTTCCTTCTTGGGTATGCATCGGAGATCCTTTATTATGAGATCTTGATTGTCCTCTGTGTTGTCATCGAGCGGCCCCTTCTTGGGTGTTAATGTAGGTGTCTCCCACCATTTTTTGAAGTGTTTTTGGGTTCCGAATATGAATTCAGGGTATTTCGTGCTTGACCGAGGGGAATCGCCTGCGTTCAGGCCCTGGTTGACTCGTGGCCAGGGTGTTAAATTGGTTTATGTCCGCTGTCTCCTTTTGTAGGGTTGATCTGAGCATAACCCGAGTGTCTGTCCAATTGAGACGGTAATAGAGTCCAGTCGGTTGAATCCCGTCTCTCTCTTGTGGGGAGGTATTGTGGATTCCACAAGGACCTTGTCCGAGGGGTGGCATCGCCTAGTGTTTTGATTGTCACCATGGTGTAGGCGCTGTCGTTGTCCTGGTTGGTGTTTCCCTTGGTTCTTTTCTCATTCTGCTGTCCGTGCATGTCATAACAGTATTTGGCTTCTCCTGAGTCACCCACTATTTCCATGATTCCGTCAGGGGTGGGGAATCTTAGCCTTTGGTGGTATGTATAAGCCACTCCTTTGATCCCATGGATCCATGACCTTCCAATTATGGCTATATGGCAAGATTACATCTACAACATAGAAAGTGGTTAAGGTAAGGATTTTCCCAACTCTAATCTCTAACGTGATTTCGCCTCTTGGTCGTGTCGACGAGCCATTGAATCCAAATATATTATAGGTCGAAGGAATCAGATATTCATCTCGGAGACCCATTTGTTTGAATGTTTCGTAAAAAAAGATCTCGACATAGCTCCCTCCATCTATTATCATCTTAGGCATCGCCCAGGGTAGTATCCTGGTTTTTTCCTCCTCTCCCTCTTGCTCGGGGAGAGCGATGTCCATCGTAACCATCAGAGGATCGTTGTGGTTACGCCCCTCGTATGGTGCCTCCGAAGCTGAGAAGCTAATAGGTATTTTCATCCACTCCTCCATTGGAGGTTCTTTTGTTACACTAAAAACCTCATTTCCTTTAAAGTCCCTTTTGTGGATTCGCCCTGTAATGCCTCCTTCGGGTGTGGTGGTAGCTGAGTGAGATATCGTGTTGCATCCCAGATACCGTGCCTCACGTGGTATTTCCACACGTTGGACTGGTGCCCCTACCGTGGGTTGGATCGTTGGTTGCGCGATATACTCCTGAAGTTTACCTTCATTTATCATTTATTGTATCATAATCTTCAGATCTCTGCAAGAATTTGTAGTATGGCTGTGAAATTGGTGGAATTCGCAAAGGTCAGTGTGATTCTTGGCCCGCTCTAGTTGTTGGCCTCGGTTCCATGGATAGGTCACCTTGTATTTCCCCTCGATCTTTTTCAAGACCTCGGCTATGGGAACATTCAGCTTCGTGTAGACAGGGTCTACGAACTTTTCCTTGTTTATCAAACTGGGCAGCGCCGTTGTTGGATCGCCCTTCACCTCTGGTAGGTACCTGAGGGTTTTGTGGTTCTACCACATTTGCACCTCTGGTGGCTCCTTTGGCTAATTTGTCATAAGTGCCATCTTGTAGATCTTCTAGAGCTATGTAATCCTCTTGGATTTCCCTTAATTTTCCTAAATTAGTTGGCGGGGTTTCGTACATGCGAACAAACATTGGATCCATCTTCCTCAGGCTATTTTTGAAGCCTAAGATCGCATAGGCCTCTGGGACCCTTCCGATTTTAGCACATAGTTTCCTCCATCGGGTCACTAGTAATCGGAGGGATTCATTTGGTCCTCAGGCTAATTGAAATAGCGTATCTATCTCGGGTTTGACCCTACTGTTATGTATGTATGCTTCCAAGAATAACTCGGGTAGGTAGGCAAAGGACCTGACCGACTCCTTCGGGAGGTTATTGAACCACAATAAGGCTTCGTATTTTAGACTAGTAGGGAAGAATCTACACATCACCACGTCATAATGGCTCCATTGGGTTAACATCATTCGATATGATCGGAGATGTTCTATATCATCTCCTGTCCCGTTAAAGGGCGTTATGAATGTTGGGAGCGAGCATTTCCTCGGAAATGTATGAGCTAATAGGTGCATCGCTAGGGGGGGATTGATTTTCCTCCTGCATTACCTCCGTGAGTTTGTTGTTGTCTTGTATTCCGGTTACTTCTCTGCATATTGCTTCGAGTTGGCAGATTCGGGCCTGCAATTTGTCATCTACGAGCATTCCTTCTTCTTTCTTCTTTCTTTCTTCTTTCTTCCTTTTTCCCTCTTGGGTGAGAAGGAGGTTTGGGACTGACGATATCGTGATCGCCCAGAATCTTCATCCAAACGTTCTGCTTGGGAAACTATTTTGGAGGGAATAGACTTTGAAGCTTCTGTTCGCCTAGGGTTAGTGATTACGAGTTTCTCAGACTCGCAATCAATTTTTCCTTCATTTATTTTGTTTTTATCTCACCGATGCTTAGGATCGACATCGGATGATCCTTCATATGGTCTTTCCTCCATCTCCAGTACTCCTCTGCTTCCCTTGTGAAAGCGGTCCGCCGTTTCCTTGTTTGAGGTATCGGGAATATTTATCCCCTCGTCGTCCTGCAGTTTTTCAAATGGGCTTTCCTCCTCGGGAAATTCTTCCTCCGTTATACTGGGCGTCTTCTTCTTGGTTTTTCGCTTTAATCGTCAGTTTCTTCGTTCTAGCCTTCTGTTACGTTTTTCCAATTTTCTCATTCTTTCGTCATATGCTTCTTGAGATTTCAGGAGGGCTATGAGTACAACCTTGGTATCGTCCGAACTAGAATTACTATCCTTCTTGAGATCATTATTTACTATCTTCCTTGGAAAACGATCCAACCCTCCTGGTTGAGTTAAATGAATATCATCTTGGACTTCGAAGGGGTTTTCACCTCTCTCCGAGCTAGAGTTATCTGTTAGCCCTTCCCGGAATTGGTCGTTGGGTTGTCCCTCTCTTGGGAGTGCACCGTTGTGCATAGATTCGCCGAGTTCCATCTCATCTAGGCCGTTTGGTATGGATCCACCATTTTCTCCTTGGCTCATACGAGCTGAACGTCTTGTCACCATCGTGTTACCTGCGATTCATGCAATAATACCCAATTTGTCTTTTCTTTTAGAAATGTAGGACCCTAGTTTTGCAGGTCACGTGCAATTGCTAAGTCATAATTTGAATTGGACAAATAAGTACAGGAAAACTTTAAAGAAAATTCTGGAGACATGTGAAGATGTCAAAACATTCTCTTTCGTGCATAAGACTTTTAGTGATGGAAAAAGGTGTTTATTTGGTGTTTCTTCTCAAGAGAAAGTACCTATCTCCATGCGTCATGCTTATGCTGGAAAAAATCTAATCATGATGATGAAACATATCTTTCCATTTTTAGGAAGTATTTTTTCACCAACCCTTGATCCTTTGATTTTGAAAAAACTTTGAGTTTGAATGATGATTCTATACTCGTTAACCCCTCCTCTTGACTTAGAGTATAATTTCTAATAATAAGATCATGAGTTGTATGGAGTTTTATGTGAAAACGGAAAATTTATTACTTAAAAGTTCACCATTTGAACCTTCATAAGAATTTGACTTTCTTAAGAGGTTTACTAGTGGAAATCTTCCCTGCTCGTTCATAGAGGAGATCGTTTAGGTGTTGAAGTTCTAGAAACTCTGTGTTCACCACGATCTTCTACTCTCCTGAGCATCTTGAGGAAGATAGGAGCTATTTCCGAAAAATTAAAAGATCTTAAGAAAAATACTGGTAATACGTAGATCTGTCGATTCTTGAGGTTCTTCTAGACTACACAGATCGTAGAGATCGTGTCGAGTCCGAGCTCAACTCTTGAATTTTTTGACAGAAAGCTACCCAGTGGTTTGAAAACTACCATCTTCAGAAAGATATTGAACTTATATAGAGTTGTTGATATGGAGGTAGATTATATCTTCATACCTCCCTGTTTCTAGATCCAAAATGTAACCGCATCTTTTCTGATGGTTACATCCAAATGAAGATAGATACTAAAACTTACTCTAACATTCAAGATTAAAAGATAAACAAGATGTAAAGAGCATGAACGTAAAGATTAACACAAGCATATAACGTGGTTTGGCCATGAAGACCTACATCCACGGGAAATAAGATAGTTTCTTTATTGATTATAAGGTCTTACCCTTGAAAGAGTTACAAATCTCACTTAGATCTCTCACTCTTTCTCTGTATAGATCTCTCTCAGGAATTCTTTGTAAAAAGACCATCTAATAATACATGAGTTAACTTGCCCATTTCCTGCTACATGGGTTGGTATTTATAGACAAAAAATACTCGTGAAGGTCAGGACTCGTCGATCTCTCGGAGTCATCATGCATCGTCTTCGCTTCTTCGGACTGGTTCTGTACTATCTCTCGTGGTGGTATTTCGGGTTCTCCTCCGAGTTATCTCGCCATGTTCGTCCTCGTGAATCTCTTCTCCACAGGTCCTCGTGCTTCTCCATTCACGAGTTATAGTATAGGTCGCCCGAGTTCTCTGCTATGACATAAACTCGCTCTCACTCCTTCTGATCCTTCATTAAATACAGTGCTGCTTTTTAGACTTGACCGACTGAATCGATTAGACCACTCCTTCGAACGCGTCATTCATGCGATGCTGGTGGTAGGTGCGTGGATTCAGACGAGATCAGCTTTATGGAGAATGATTCGGTGCTCCTACCTTATCATCTCATCATGAAGTCAATCCTTGAGATGTTGACACGTGGCCATCGGGTATTTTACCCTCACACGAAGCAAGAGAAATAGGGGCTCTCTGTAAGTGATTTTTTTTCCTGGATTGATATCATAACATTCAAATGACAAAATTGGCCAAAAATGGATATCTAGAAACACCGAAAAAACACATAATCATACAGAGGTCAATATTGCTACCCATTTCGAATCAAAATCATCAATCATACTATCGAAATAAATTTATCCACTATCAACTTCCAACATTTGTTGCACAAGACAACTGTTGCTAAAATTGTCTATAAAATTTTGTATTATATAAACACATTGGGATAGCAGTCCTCCATATATCATTTAAGAAAATCAACATTTTTTCTTGGCTTTTCCTGTCTGGGCAGGCAAAAACTTCAAAAAAGTCTCTGCATACAAGTCATGCCCGTCAATATATCGAAACCCATATCATGCCTTAGATAACTTTCAATCTTGATATAAGAAGATGCAAAATGAGTTGTTTGCCGATTGCGCAACTTAACATTTTTTTCAAAGCATACTTGCACCATATTACACAACAACTAAATTGAATCGTCGAATTATTATTTTTTTGAAGCAAAGGAATTTTTGAATTAAAAGTTTGGAAGTGGAATCTAGATAAAATAAATTAAGTGTCAAATGATAAAATTTACTTTGATTTCATTGGCGTAAATCATTTTCTTCTTTTTTAATTAGGAACAAAAAAACCTTAGTACTTGTAAGCAAAGTGAACTAGATGGGAAATCAGATATAATAAATAAGGGGAAAAGAAAAGATAAAAGTCTAATACTTAAAATGGGAACAATAAAATTTGGGGGCCCCTAAGATTTAGGGGCCCTAAGCCGTCTCCTAGTTGGCTTATGCTCAGCGACGGACCTGTGGTTAGTATCATACTTGAGTATGCAATAAATCAAAGTTACATATACTAACATACTTATGCATACAACGAAGTCATTTAGATCTGCAGATTCATTTGTGAAATATGGTCAAGTGTTGGACAGTTGGAGTTCTTTCAACCAGTGCCTGCTTTGTTGAGGTAATCCTTTTTATATCAGGAAACACAAAATTAAGTAAATAAGGAGAATTTTTCCGAATTAATTATTTTGTTAATAAGGATACCAAATTATTATGGAAATTGAGGGTATCCCAGAGACTCGGATGGTATTTTAGGTCTTGTTGATGGAAAGATAATGCGAACAGTTTTACCGCAACATGGAGGATTCATGGTTTTTTTTTTTTTCTCTTATTAATTTTTTAGAGTTTACAGTAGATTAATCTATTCTGATTCATTCTCATATGATTTATTTAAACGGATTCTACTTTGAAACTGATTGAATTTGATTTCTGGCTAATGAAAATAAATAAATTTAGAGGGCAGGTGCCTGTCGAATATGTCGTTAACATGCTTTTACTATTGATACATGGTAATCACTTAATTCTTGAACGTTTGATATATCAAGTAATAATTTTTTTGTTGAAATTTTGTTTATTTATAATAGGCAATTGCATAGAGTTACCAATGTGTTGTTAGCTGGACACAAACTGCCTCCACATTTTCTTCGGTTCAAAATAATTGTTAGTGTATGTATTTCTTTCTCAGCTTGCCGTTTTTGTTTTGTGATGATTACCAGATGCGTTATTACTAGGAATCTACTCTACTGAAGCTATTTAGGATGTGTGTGAAATGTACACTAGTTGTTTTTGGATATATAATTGACAATACTGTACCAACATCACATGGTAAATTTTCTACAATACAAATTTCTAGAATAATGTTTAAGCTCATCGACTAGGTAATTTATACATGAGAGCTCCTGGTGCTTTTGAAAACCAATGGTAACTTCACCTCAAGTAGTGTTGGTGGTCAAAGCATCGATTGGTTACAGATTACCTTCTTTGTTATAATAAAAATTTAGGAACCTGACTGCAAAACTTATTGGAATTTAGATTCGCTACCCACAGCGCTCCATACCATATACCCACTATTCAGTATATCCAACAAATATTTACATACTATATGCCCATTATTCATTATTTAACAAATATACAAAAATATTCTTTACAATTACCTTCATTATTTTTGTTTTATCAAAAAACTGAAATCATGTCATTTTAATAATGAATTTCCATAAAGTATATTAACCTCGGCAAAAGAAACCTTGGTGGATTGATCATTGATGTCCCAATTATGGCAACCCTACGGAGGTAGTTATGGGGTACATTATTGGAAAAATGTACGCTTTCTTTGTGTCGTTATTTCTCCATCGAGTTATTTTGGATTTTCTTTCGTTTAATATGTCTTTTTTCTCCATGGTGTCGTCCAGGTCTCTTTCTTCTCCTGGAGGAAGATATAGACTAATATCGCTTCAACATATCTGCACACTAGCTAATATCCACTTTAGTCAAATTTATTAGCTTACAAAAATAATAATCCAAATCTTCATTGAAGGTTCAGTATGACATGCTATATTTCAACTTATCTTTAATGTTCTAACAACATTTTTTTTCTTCTTTTCTTTCTCTTTATAGGAAATTATTGGAAAATGTTGCACAACAGGGAAATACATACAAAGTTAAGGACCTGGCTTCATGTTAGATGGTTGTCCAAACTCCAAGTGACTTTGTGCCCTTACAACACATTTGACAAGATGGATATTGATAGTATTTATCAATGATGTTGTAGTAAAGGTTCGTTGAGACTTGTGAAGGAATATTTTTTTAGACTTTATAAAGGAAAATATTAAAACTATCAAAAATATGCAAATGAAGGTAACAAGATTGAGAGTTACTAGGACTCAGGATTCCACCAAACTCATGTTCTTATGGTTTAATTATTAATTCTTTAACAATTATAGCTCCGAAAATAATAACTATTGACTCTAAATCTTTGCCAAGGTAGATTTTATAAAACATTAACTGTAAATGGTAAACATGGGTTATCAAAACACCTAAGCTAAGCATAACCCATCAAACTAAATCACAACTAATTAATTTAAAATCATAAATCAAATTATATTAATGCAAAAGTCGTGAAAAGAATTTAATAAAATTACCATAGTGTTGAGAATCGGCTTCCTCCGTCATCCCAGTGTTGGGTTCTAGCTTCGCATAGTGAAAAACACACTCAAAATATATTTTTATAGCTCAAATGGTGTTTACAAAGAAGAAAAGGAGGAAGATAATAATAACCAAAAGTTTGCAACGCTTAATAGTCGTTACAACCCACTGTTAGAACTGATGCGAAGAACTATAGTTATATGGTGTCGCAGAAGAGTTGTCGTTTATAGGATGAATATATGACAATTAAGAACGACAGTTCTTATCGGTTTATTGTTCTTCAGCTTCTCCTTCTCTGCAGCTTCTTATTCTTCTCTGTAGCCTCTACCAACTCTTCCCCCCTCTCAGATTCCTCAGCATCGTATTTATACACCACATGAACACAAATCAGGCGAGTTAATTCCCATTATCTTCTTTCCTTTTTCACTGCAAATCTCGGAGATTTTTATTCTCCATTCCTTATCTGCTGCACGTACACATGCTGTCACGAAAATATTTTAATCAATGCAGAGTAAACTCCCAGGATATTACCTCTTCTAAAATATCTTTGAATTAACTTCGAGATATTCTTTTTTTTTTCTTTGACATAAAGTTTCGATATTCTGTTGATTCCCTTTACTCGTACGCGTCTTCTTGCATCAAACCCAAACTCCTACAGGGATATAACGAAATCTCAGAGAAGATATGCTTCCCTTATTTGCACGTAACTTCCCAAACTAATCCACCAGAAAACCCGTAATACTAATCTTCCCCTGTTAACATCAAATCACGAAGATATCCTTCCTTTTTCGAAAAAAAAGCAATTACCACCCCTGTTTAGTAGAAACAGGTCAATCGTGATCAAGTTAGGTGAACAAATCCGACAAAATCTCGGTCAAATCTCTGCCAAAGAATTTCGCAGAAGACCAACTATTTTTCCCGCCAAAAATATCTTCAAACCGTGAAGAAGAAAGGTGCCCCTTATCCGGTCCTGGGGTGCCCATAGCAGGTAGGTGCAAATAGTAAAGAGGATACCCCTTAGTAACTGGGAGCCCCTTAGTAATTGAGGTACCCCTTATCCGAAAAGAGGGTGCCTTTAGTAAATCTTCTCCGGGGGTCCAAAAGGCACTTTTTGATCAACTTTTTCCACACAAATGTATTTTTCCAAAAACACCTACACAAACATAAAAACACCAAAATAAGTATAAAAATCAAGCACTAACAATAGAGACATTGAGGACAATTCAGACACAAAAATGTGTCTATCAGATATCACTTAAAACTAAAATGAAAAGTTGTCTAACTATGCATGGCCATTGCCCAACTTCACTTGACAGGAAAACACATTTGACAAGATGGATATCACTTAAAACTAAAATGAAAAGTTGTCTAACTATGCATGGACATTGCCTAACTTCACTTGACAGGAAAAATGCTTCTCTTATGTGGGTAAAATAGATTATTGCCAGCTTCCTAGAC
Organism: Papaver bracteatum; assembly: GCA_023529315.1. Lineage (NCBI taxonomy): Eukaryota > Viridiplantae > Streptophyta > Magnoliopsida > Ranunculales > Papaveraceae > Papaver > Papaver bracteatum. The sequence goes on along the minus strand of JAJJWX010003968.1, from coordinate 8,247 downwards.
ATTTCACAGTGCTATCCAAACATTTTCATGTTTTCAAGAAGTTGCTCTTTGCCTCTTTATAAACCGTGTGTGTTTTGTTTTCATTTTTGTTGCAGTAAAGATTCTAAAGAAAGTAGGAAACTAGATGAGATATTTAATGCTGCTTATTTTTTCGCACAAGTGTGTTACCAGGTGGATGGCTGCTCTGATATGCAACACTAAGTGTGGAAAATGAATATGTCTCAAAAGAGGTGAACAGAGTCCTTACTTTATTTTGTGTGTGTGTGTTATGAATATGATAGTATGGTATAACCAAGAAAGCTTTGGAATAGAATTAAGTCTGTACCATCATTATAATTGTGTGTTTCTTGGTAGGTGGAGCTTGCACTTGGTGGAAGATGACAACCATCTCATTAGATATCAGTTATAAAGGTGTCATGGAGAACCGATGCATTCTTCATTTGGCTCTTTTTTGTTCAGTTTCTGGACATCAAAAAAAAAAAAAAAAATTGTGTAGAGTGTACCGACAAGCCGGGCAAATAAAATAACAGTACCAACAAAGAAAAACATAACTATGCTTATATGGTGTAATGTTGGTGCTAAAAGATAAACCAATTTTCAGTTTAAACAGATATATATGATTTTGAATTGCATAACACATCTTTCAATTCCACACTATATAAATCGTCATCAGAGAGTTCTTAGAACACTTTTTGCAGGTTGTCTGTTGATACTTAATAGTACTGTTTGGTTGGAATATCAGAGTTATAAGAGGATATAAACGGGCTAAGTGATACATTTAGATAAGAAGTTAGTTGTTGTGCTGTGGAGACATATTAAATTTAATGATATTAAGAAATATTGCAGGTTCGAGTCCCCAATGGCGTAATATTGCAGGAATTAACATGGAAGGTAGTGTTAGTTTTCCCCCCTTGTGACACAATCTCAGCCCCCTCCCGCCGTTTCGGCTCCCTTGACTAGGTTACCCATAAGGCTCGCTGGTAGGTTAGCACAGCAACCTGTTCAATTAATGTAGTAGTATGTCGTTGGAGCTTAGCTTGTTAGGCTTCGAACTAGTTTTATGTAATAATATAATAAATTATTATTTAAGAAATTTTTTTTACCGCATTATAATTACTTTTATTTAAAAAAAGTAATTAGTTTTTTTTTTTTTTTTTGTAGGGTGAAAAAATTTCTGCAAAAAGAATTAAGAAAGGAGAAGAAGTTTAATATGCCCGGTGCGAAACACGGGCACACATCTAGTATCGATGTAATAATCCTTATCAAACCCTTCTATGTCACGGAATGAACTTAAGCACTATGCTTTTCAAGTTCCATCAACTTTTAATCCAATCATGTATTCATATATAAAGTGCTTATATATTTATGTCCTTGAAATGCTCATCCATTGATGACCTGAAGTTGAATCAATGCAATGCTGTGACTGCAGAATCAATACGTGTAGCATATTGACGAAAGGGGACCATTACCAATTTACAATCATCATGGTACATTGCTCAACGACCTGATGTAAGTGTAAGAGCCCTAATTTATGTGTGTAGAAAAACTCGCCACATGACACATAATTCTACAGGGAAACATTAAAAGTGTAGCAGAAGTCTAGATGGAATCGCGACTACCGTATCATAATGATAACTCCGCTCAAGCCCACATTTTGTACCCAAGTAGAAATTTGGATTTTTATTTATGGAATTTGAATATTTGATGTTTACAGTGATTTTGCTTAAAAGAAAAAATTGTTATCCAAGGCATACAAAGTCCCACCAAATATGCTTCAAAAAAAAGTCCCACCAAAAATTTATCCCCGTACATGAATGATTTGTTCAAAAATGAAGATGAACTTGACATTTTTGAGTGCGATTTTACTTGCTCAATTATTTTTCTTCGGCTGCATATATATTGTTGAATAACTTACTTTCACGATAGACAACTCTCAGCGCTTCCTACATGTATATTCTTTAAAATCATACATGATACATGGATTAATAGGTTTTGTTAGAAGAAGTAGAAGGTAATCTGTAACCAATCGATGGAAAGATAATGCGAACAGTTTTACCGCAACATGGAGAATTCATAGTTTTTTTTCTTCTCTTATTAATTTTTTAGAGTTTACAGTAGATTAATCTATTCTGAATCATTCTCATATGATTTATTTAAATGGATTCTACTTTGAAACTGATTGAATTTGATTCTGGCTAATGAAAATAAATAAATTTGGAGGGCAGGCGCCTGTCGAATATGTCGTTAACATGCTTTTACTATTGATACATGGTGATCACTTAATTCTTGACCGTTTGATATATCAAGTAATAATTTTGTTTATTTCTAATAGGCAATTGCATAGAATTGCCAATGTGCTGTTAGCTGGATACAAACTGCCTCCACATTCTCTTCGGTTCAAAATAATTGTTAGTGTATGTATTTCTCAGCTTATCGTTTTTGTTTTGTGATGATTACCAAATGCGTTATTACTAGGAATCTACTCTACTGAAGCTGTTTGGGATGTGTGTGAAATGTACACTAGGTGTTTTTGGATATATAATTGACAATACTGTACCAACATCACATGGTACCTGGGTTGCACGGACGCGGACGCGTAGACGCGGACACGACACGACGCGGACGCGGACACTACAAAATTCTCAAAAAACTAGGGCGCGGACGCGTATATACATATTTTATTTATATATTATTTATATATATAATTATGTATTTATACAGCAAAGTCAAATGTTTCGATCCTAAAAATTAGAAAATAATGCTACATGTGCATAAATTTCAAAAGAAAATGAAAGATCGTTTGTTTATACACGCCGAAGGTCAAGCAATCAATCACTATTAAACACATGGCACAATTAAATTGCATTCTTAGAACAACACATGCCCAACCAAGGGTATATGTGATGTATTTCCAATTACAAAATCCTAATAAAGAGTTACATGATTGATCTAAATGTTTGTCTTTCTTCATTTAGTTAATAATAGTAAAAATAAAGGAAGAAGTTTAAATGAAAATGGAAAAAAATGCTTCAAACCAAGTCATCGAAGGCCCAAAAAGGACGCTACGGATACGATTTGGTGCGTCGGACATGCGTCGTGTCAGCGTCAAACGCGCGTCCTGCATCCGACGTGAGTCGGACGCGGACACGACACCAAAATCGGTGCGTCCGTGCATCCCATCATGGTACATTTTCTACAATACAAATTTCTAGAATAATGTTTAAGCTCATCGACTAGGTAATTTATACATGACAGCTCTTGGTGCTTTTGAAAACCAATGGTAACTTCAGCTCAAGTAGTGTTGGTGGTCAAAGCATCGATTGGTTACAGATTACCTTCTTTGTTATAATAAAAATTTAGGAACCTGATTGCAAAACTTATTGGAATTTAGATTCGCTGCCCACAGCGCTCCATACCATATACCCACTATTCAGTATATCCAACAAAGATTTACATACTATTTTATAAAGATCTACTTCTTACCAGAAGAATAAGCGCATTCGGGATGTATAAGACCATTGTTTACCATTTTAAAAGTCAACCGTCAAAGATTAACTATCATAGTAGGTTCTTATGACTATATTTTAAAAATTCCAAAGAGATGAGTGGTTATAAAAAATCTCACCATCATTTTCATCTCCGTAATCACCACTAACTTCTCGTTGTGGTGATGTCAATGCGAAAATATCTCCCGGAAAATCATTAGCACCGGAATAATCACAGAAAGCCGACTCATTGTTAACTGTACTCGACAACAAGTCCAGGAGTTCCCTATCCACATTACAATTGTTGCCATTATTATCAATAGTAGTTTCTTTCTCTAATCGATTTATATCTTCAGCTTCATTCTCTTCCTCTTCTTCATTCGCGTACTTAGCAGCAACTTCTTTGATTTTAGCTCGAGTCATCTGTGAGCTAACACCTTGAATATTAGGAGGATTATCGGGGAAATTGAAATTAGCTCCTTGACCGCGTAGACAAAACAGTGCAGCATCAAAAGCTCTAGCTGCTTTCTTCGGTGTATCATGAGAACCTAACCAAATCCGTTCTCGACTCTTTGGTAGTCGAATTTCCGATACCCATTTACCCCATTTACGTTTCGTTATACCCTTATATTTAGATTGATCCCTACTTTTACTAATCCTAAGACTTGGGGACGATGACGATGATGAATTATCAACTGCATCATTCCGAATCATTATCCTAGATAAAAGAATCAAATGTTGCAAGATTATGATATGATAAATTGGGTACGTACATGAACTTTTTTTTTTTTTATGAAAGATTGGAGTGCGTACATGAATAAGTTTGATGATTGAATACATGACTTTGCCATAATTTATATATATATATATATATGTAATTTTTTTGGCGGCTACGCACTGGTTTTTTCAACGGTGAGTTGGAAGGAAAATGATGATCCATTGGAGAGCGAGTGAGTCTAAGTGACCGTGTTGAGGTACTGCAAACTAGAGACAGACTGTAAAATGGGTATTGAAACGGGCACGTGGATGGACAAAGACAAGAGGATATAGATTTTGAGCTGATACAAACGCGGCACAGTGTGTCATAGTACAGACAGAATAGGAAGAATAAAGGTGGTGGGACTAGTTCAGGACGTATAACTTTCTAATCTTTAAATCCTACGAAGGACCACCTATGGAACATGGTTACTTCTGCCAAATTGGTTTGTGAAATCAAAAGCACTCATGTATTTGAACAACTTCTATGTTCTCCTTAATGGCTCCCTGGCGAAGTACTGTTCACCCCCCCTCAAGGAGTTTCAGAGAAGGCAACCCCTGTCTCGTTACCTGTTTTGGGAGGTTTGTGATGGTTTCGACACTTATATTTCAAGGATTAATTGGGGGCCAGAGGTATTAATTGGGGGCTGAATAGTTGGTCTCCCAATAGCACTTTGGTGCTACCCCTTATCCTATTTTTTTAAAATGCCTAAACTACCCCAAAATAATTAGTGTTAATTGAGTTGATTAGGTTAGATTAGTTGTTGATTTTTTAAGTTAGATTAAATCAGTTTTTGGGTAAAAATTAAGATTATATAATTTTTTATTTTTTTATTTTGATAGAGAGGAATTAAGTGAGTTTTGGGGGAAAATTTAGGAACCAATCCTCCATATGAAGAATCTGGAGCTCAAAACAATCAGGTAAACTTCATATACTCTTCAAATTACAAGAATGGTACTCCAAGTAGTCAATTCATGGACACCATACAACTACTCAGAGTGAGGGTCGTTTGGTCAGGAGTATAATAAACTAACGACCCTTAAGAGTCGTTAGGTATTTTAGACACTCATAAACGACTCTCATATTCAGTATGAAAAATCGTCATTTATATTCGAACAAACTGACGACTATAAGATGCCACTATGAAAAATCATTAAACAACTTTGAAAATATTGACGACTTTTTTTTTTAGGTTATCTAGAGTCGTTTACTCAATATATTTATAACCCAACGACTCAGATACATTTTACTCTCTGTAGCTATCACTCTAAGGGTCGTTAGTTTAACAGTACTATAAACACACGACCCTTTCATTTTGAATGAGAGTCGTTGTTACATACGACTCTAATATTGACGACTCATATTTTTATTTTTTTTGTCGTTTCTTATTTCATAGGACGACCTTCCTATTTTTTGAACATATCGTTAGTAAAGCATCTCAAGAGCAAACGACCCTTGATCACTGTTCCTCGAGAAAAAAGTAAATTTGTCCACAAAATAATTAAAAGGGTTTGATCACTGTTCCGCGAGAAAGTTTACTTAGAAGCTTATCAGTAAAGCATCTCAAGACCAATGTTTCGTAAATCCACAATCATGCATATGCCCATCAATATCACCGAAACTGGAATATCAAGATTCCCACTTTCTCAGGATTTTTTTCTTATTGCTTCTTCCCCTCGTGTTTACATGCACTGAGATAGAATTTCTTAATATTAGGCCTGTCATGGCGATATAATACAGTGTCCAAAAAATCCATGAACCGTTTGGTTTCCAAGAGATTTTCTTCAACTGTACAATTCGAAACTCGTTGCCACTCATGAAAATCAAGTATGGAAACAGAGTTGGATAAATACTTCCATCTTTTGGATAAAATGCAGGTAGACATAACACATTTTGTTGGAAGGAAGGAAAGAATGTGATGAATTAATTCATCAGGTAAATTACTTATCTTATCCTCTCCCACAACCATGTTGCCGTGATGTGATTTTTGGCATCTCTCCTTGTTTTCCAACAACATGACCTCCAACGATCTTCTCTGAGAAAATAAATGAGAATCAGTATAAAAGAAGCCGTCCACTAATCTTCTACTAAAAAAAAATCCTACTGTGAAAGAACAATCAATGCTACTCATTCTATCAAACAATTACGCGCTTGGAAATGGAAAACAATGATTTTAACGTGTTCAAATGAAGAAATGTTAACGACCCTAATAAAACATTAACGACCCCAAACAATGATTCTAACGATTCAAGCATATTTTCCCTATTTTGTGGACGACTCATTCATTTATTTGAACAGAGTGGTGTCGCAAGCTTAATGACGACCCTAATAAAACATTAACGATCCTAACCTACAAAAAAATTTACTACAGCAGGAATCGTTTTCTCTACAACCCTAATGGTTGACGATTTCTCCAAAGTCCAACATGCAGATCAAATATCGTTAACCAAAGATGAAAAATCGTTAAGCAAAGATGAAAAATCGTTAGACATTCAAACGGATGATTAACGATTATTCTCGAGAAATCAATTTCTACGATTCAAACCTTTTTTTTTTCAATAAATGGTCGTTAACGGAGGAACTGATAGAGGGAGGGGGAGAGGAGAAGAAGAGAAGAAGGGTCGGTTGGGATGAATGAAATGGGGAGGTGGGTTTAAGGTTAATAGGATTTTATGATTATTTTAGGGGAAGGGCAAAATAGTACTTTCAACTACATTTTGGAAGCCCCCTAAAATTCTGGGTGTGGGTATAAAAAATTCATGGCCCCCAATTAGTTCTTCCGGCCCCCAATTAATCCTTGCTATATTTGGAAGGATTTCGTTAAGAACAATTTTTTAGGTACTACTCAAAAATGGTGGGGACTACTTTACAATTTTTTGGATGGATATTAGAAGTAATAATGGGTCACCCCTTATCTAAAATTTTTTTATTATCAAACTTGCGCTTGGTAATTAAATTAGGTAGCGTAATGATTAATTATTGAGGTTAGATTAATTAGTTGGGTGTTTTTGAAAGAATAATTTTTGACAAGAAGGGGCTTTTGGTTTTGGTTTTGGTTTTGGTTTTGGTTTTTTTTCTTTTTTTTCTTTTAAGATGGTTGATTTCGAAATGAGGGTGTTGGGTACTTAGGTATACTTCAAATTTAGTTAATGCTGTTTGAATTGGCAAAAACTTTCGATAAAATGAAAAATTTATAAACTAATTTCAACCATGGAAATAAAGTTCGGCTACGACATCTGAAGAACAGGTAGCCGAACTTATCTGCAAGTGTAGTTCAGCTAATGGTTCTGAAGACACAGGTAGCCGAGCTCAGCTTTAATGGAGTTTTTTCTTTCAGAGAAAAGTTCGGCTAGGAAAAAAAATTGCGACGTAACTGAACTAAAAGTTTGGATGGGATTTTTTTTTCGAAGTAACCGAACTCAATATATAGGTTTTCAGAGAAAGTTCGGTTAGGAGAAAAAAAAAATGCGACGTAACAGAACTAAAAGTTCGGCTGGGATTATTTTTTTGCGAGGTAATCGGACTTTTCTCTGAAATCAACTGTTTCGCATAATTCCTAGCCGAACTTCTCTCTGCAACTTCCATTTTCAACTCATTTTGATGATTACTACTCATTTTTTTCAACCAAGTAATGGGTTTGTGGGATTTTTTTTTTAATCGAGACGATGAAGCGGAAAGAAGAAAAGAAAATGAACCCTCTAATAATAACGAATTTTTGAAAAATTAAAAGTAATGGATTTGATATCATTTTGATTTTGTTTTGTTAATGATTTAGTTTAGTTTAGATTATATATATGTATATGTATACTAGGTATCACCCTGGCCTATGGCCGAGGCTCAACCTCTTAGAGTTTTGTTTATTGTTTGGTCGGTTGGCCAGTATCTTCCCATATTTTAGTCCGTCTATCTTCCCATACAATTTTAGTCCGTCTATAATAGTCGGGAGCATATTTACTTAACAACACCATTTTTGGGGATTAGCAACGGATGTATGCAATTGCAAAA
>JAJJWX010003967.1:0-11859 GCA_023529315.1 Papaver bracteatum | reverse complement strand
CTGAAAACCCACCGATCCGTTCAAATTTGGTGAAGTTAGTAACAAAACGAAAGTCTAATTTTCGCTGGTCATTTCAACAATTTTAACCGTGAATTCAAGGTCAACATCATTAAACACAGTCAATACGCTTTTGACCGACCCACTGGTACCAAACTTAAAGTCTTATTGCAGTTATGCACAAACGCAGTTGGCATAACATTTTGCGGGCACCTAAGTCAAAATATCCCTATGTTTTATTATTTTACCCAAATGCAATACTATAGCAATTTGATATCAGACCTACTTTTAAACATCAATAACATACTCAAGAATGGTAATTCAAATGGGCTAACAACAAGTATGGTCAACTTCAAACAGAAATCAACCCCCATGTAGCAAAGTGTGATCTACGAAAGGGGTAACAAAAATGTTATGGATGCTCTCTCAAGCAGTGATAACTGCTAATAAAACCTCTTCACTAGCTATCTGAACCCCAAATTTCCAATTAACAAAACAAAACCCAAAACCCAAAGTGAATAAATCTGAATCCCACACCATTACTCCCAAATTTTCCCCAAATTTTTTCTCTAAATTCAGTAATTTTAAGAACCAAACAAATTCCAAAATTTCAGACCCACCAAACAGAAAATGTTAGATTTTATTTAATTTCACAAAAACAAAAGAAATGAAACCCCAAAATCACCACACCAATCGGACACAAAAGAAAGAGCAATAAGCTTTCAAACACCCTAAAACGCACTTAAATTTCCCACTAACAAAGAAACCCACAACTAATGAGACATAACTACAGGCCAATGGGGAATATGCCCAAAATCGATCGTAGATCTTGGGGATATGCCCCAAGATTCCAGCTTTGGGAATATGCCCCAAAGTAACGGTTTCCGTGAAGGAACTTTTAAATAGATTATTTATCGTAAATGTGTTTGAACTTTATCTCTAATTTTTTCGAGATTTTTTCGTTTGAATATGTTCCTGAACCTTGTCAAGGTGTTAATATAACGTATATCTGCCTTTTTTAATTCGCGATGTGATCCCAAGTGTGTGCTAATATTAACTACTTAACGGTTTTGATGGAATTTGAACGCCGCATATTCCCAAAATTGGAATTCTGGGTATCCCAAGATGATACCATTTTTGGGCATATTCCCAATATTCCCTAACATCAAGGAAACGCAGTGTAATCAAAAATTAAGCAATAAAAAATGATGATGATAGAAGAAGAAGAAGAAAAGGGATACCGAGTTCTAGAGTGCTTGAATTCACAGCTAAAGGATTTGAAGCAATTACTGCATGTACATCTCCTTTTCTAGCTGCCCGGTGAAGATCTTATTACCCACATCCACCTCCACCACCACCACCACCACCACCAGATGATGGTGTTATATTCTTCCTGTAGTTGGGTGTTACTAGTATTAGTTGGGAAGGACGGAAGGAAGGAAGGATGTTGTTTAAAACAAGGGCCAAGTGTATATATATACCTCGCCGGGCCGGTAGATGGGTCACGTCAGCACTTTGGGTTTATTTTTTTTGGGGAAAAAAACGCAAATATTTTTCCCGGTAGCCACGTCAGCCGGCAGCAGGTTGCCGGCGGGAAAATCAGCGTCGGCGGCAGGGCCGGGTCAGCACTTTAATCCGTGTCAGAGTGCTACAATGTTGGGTAAATAGAAAACGAGAATTTGGAAACCAATCTGAGGTTTGGGAAATGGAAAGCCAGAAATTAGAAGATCGAGTGGAGATTATGTTTAGGACATCGCATGTATTATATAGTGCCGATGAGAGGAACACCAATAACGCACAACAATACTCTTCTTCTTCATTCCCATCTCCCATTCTTGTTTTTTCCAAGACAAAATTTCTTAGTAGTTGATCATGGCTCGGAATGCGGATGGTGATCGAATATGATGAAAAATACAAGTTCTGTGACCTTGTGCAAATTCTAGATAAAGAAGAGTACAAAAAACACATCATTAGTGTCCACAACGATGAGATTATTTTGCTGGAGAACGCCGATCCAAAGTGTGATTATCATATCCTTGTGCTCGCAAGAAAGGAGAGTCTGATGGAACCTAGGAATCTCACTCCATCCCGGGGATGTGGCAGCTCCATCTCCATGTCATGAGTGAGGAATTTGAGAAGATAATACCATGTTAGAATACGGGCATCCAACTCAAAACCAACTGGATTTGAGTTGGATGCCCGTATTCTAACATGGTATCAGAGCAGGCTATTTGCGACGAGTCATTTGACCGCGCCTTTACTCCGCATCACCCGATTTAATTGTCCACATGTTAGACCCAACGAGGCTACACGTGAGGGGCATGTTCAGATTATTAGTCCCACATTGTTTGGGCATCTAAGATCCGGCGGTTTATAATCCCTTAGGGCCTCTGCACTCGTTGCCAATTGTTTTTGAGTTGGATGCCCGTATTCTAACAGATACGTTTGGAGTTTAACCGGAAAAAGAACAATACAGAGTTTTTCAAAGATGTCAACACCTGCATCTGGGAAGTGTAAGTGGACGGATGCTTAACTATCCCTCTCGACAAGACTAAGCTATCTGCCAAACCATTTTGCTGCTGGTGCAACACCTCCCATGAATCAGTCAAGGATATCAAAGAGCGTCACAAGGTATGTCTGTAACCCGATATCATGATGAACGAGAGCCTCGTACTCGAGGAATACTTTGTCGCAACTCTTAATTTCATGAGAAGAGTGAGAAATTTATACCCCCTAACAAAAGGACATGGAAGGATCAGCGCCTCGTGGTTAAACAAGAAGGTGGAGTAGCTAGAGACCAAGCCATCTTGGACACCCTCAAGGTCAGACATGGGCAGCAGCTAGCTCACTGGGGAAGAAGTGAACCCAACTCACAAGTATATGTGCAAGAATACTCCCTCTAGCTCGAGATTTGAGCATCAACAAATTCATGGTCTAAGGGGAAGAAAGGAGGAGTAAAATGCTAAACCATTTAGGTCTTCCGTGAGTTTTGAAGAGCGAAAATACATAGATTTGTCATCTGAGGAAGGTTTCAAATTAGAGATTCATTATGACTCCTCCTTTTATTTATTTCTATTATTATTATGATTAGTAATGTAGGACAGATAAGGGTAACAAAGATAGGTTTAAGTGAGATAAAAGTTGATAATCAAACTGATAATAATATTGATAATTTATTGATAATAATATGTGTTGTAAACAAGAGACCTAGCATTTATAGATTACATAATATAAAAGGAAGAGTTTGATGTAAACTAGAAAAAGGAAATACTTGGGAAAAACAAACTTAAAATGATCGAAGATATCAACTATCATAGTTGATCCATAAGAATGGGATCCACGCTTTTGTTGATACTTGAAGAAAAAGGATCAACAATCATTGTTGATACAGAAAGATGTACTACATCAAATTCTCTTGAAACTCGTCACTAGTTAATGAAAATAAATAACTCCATTCTCCCCATGAAAGGTAAACATTTCTCGCATTAATTAATATATTAGAGACGTTCCAATTCGATTGAAGATCAATAACATATGCATTATCACTGTTTCTTCAAAAATCTTGAATGGTCCATATTTCTTCATCTTGGTTTTGTTGTAAGTTCCATGAAGAAACCTTCTTTTTATGAGATGAATTAAAACCAATTCTCCTTCATCAAAAGTCTTGAGTTTTCTATGTTGATTTGCATCCTCTTTGTACTTGTTATTAGATTCTTCAAGCTTGGACTTAACTTCTTGATGTATGAGTAAAGCTTTCTCAATAAAGTTATCAGCCTTAGCATTTGATTTACGCAGCTTGGGAAGCACCACCAAATCCAAAATATGATTAAGAACTTTTTAATAAACAATTTGAAAAGGTGTCTTACCTATGGATCGATTGACTGAAGTGTAATATCAAAACTTCGTATTTGGAAGAAAAATGTCCCATTGCTTTTCCTTTCCTTAAATAACTTTGGCTCTAATCATATTTACTAAAGATCGATTAACTTCTAATCACACAAGCTAAATGGATGTGTATCTAGTAGTTACACATGCTAACTAAATGTGAAGCTGCAGGTTATGGACCCAACAGATTCAGCTTCGATGGAGAGGTTATTGTAGGCTTTGATTATTCTCTCAGTTGGTAAGAACTTCCAACTGCATTATCTTAGATTTCCTCCATTGGTATTTCACCCATTTACACATGTGTAACTCTTAATTACACAAGTTAGATGCATGTGTAACTAGTAATAATTACACATGCTAATTAGATGTGTAGCTACCAGTTACACATGCTAATGAGATGTGTAGTTTCTAGTTACACATGCTAATTGATGGGATATAAAGGTTAGGAATGTGTAACTCTCATTTGTACCAATCATAGGCATGTTAAACTCCTAGTTACACTAATGAGACGGATGTGTAACTCTAAGTTACACTAGTCATATGCATGTGTAACTCCTAGTTATCAACTTCATGGTACCTTGGTATCATGTCACTAGTGGAATAACAGCTATCACAAAAATCATCCAGGTAAATCATGCATATACATTCTTCACAAGGATAAGTTGTAAGTACATAAGAAAAGACCGTTGCAGGTAAAAAAATGGCAATACATAAATGTTGCGGCTAACACCATAAATCCGGAACTAAAAACGACTTTCAAATTAATGATAAATTTCTAGGATATTTATGGATAGAAAGGATTGACTACTGGTGACATTGTCATCATTTTCTGTTTGTAGGTTTATGTAGCTTCCGTTCGAAACAAGACATAAACCTTAAGACTTCAATAACTATGTTACATGCTTTAATTAGTCATCTCTAGTTGTTCGACTTTTACACAATAAGCCATCCAAACACTCATCAAATTTGCATAACTGTTACCATGAGCGTCTTTAATAACTATTAGTCTTCAATAATTTTGCATTGGGAATATAAAGTACTAATTTCATTATATAACTGTCAGCCATTACTTCACATTTGATCGGATAGCAAATATTTCATGATGTTAAGTAGTTGGACCATTTTTATTAGTTATTTTAGATATTATTAAAGAATTAAAAATTACGGTTTTCAATTTGCATGACATTTCATTCAACTATTTTTGGTCTTGGTATGCTATCTGATACATGCTCTTCATTACCTTTAACATTTCATTATTGAGAAGTTAGGCTTGATAGGATTGTGCCTGAGATTGCTATGGAAGATTATAAGATGTTAAATTGTTAGTTCCCTTGCCTAATGTGTATCTGTAACTCCTAGTTACACATTGTATTAGTGTAACTGGAAATTACACATGCATATATCATGTGTAACTATTAGTTACACATGAATGACTTCTGAGTAACTTAATGAGTTTCAAACTACTCATACATTTCAATCAAATAAAAAATAACATGACATATATATGTTTACACATAACACGTATATTTCATGAAAATGCTGCAAAATAAATTTTGTCTACCGGCATGTGTAATTTTTTTTGTTACAAGGTTTGTGCATTTGAAGCGTGTGAAATCGGGAGTTACACTTGCACATGATAACTCCAGGTTACCTGAATATACATTTTTGTATTTAATCTTACAAAAACTACTTGTTGTTATATTGTGTTTACGATAACTTAAAAAGCTAATTGGAGTTATTGTTGTGGTATTGCTCTTCTTGAAATTGGAGTTGACTACGAATACACAAGTCATATGCATGTGTAACTTCTCAATTACACTAGATAGATGCATATATAACTCTCAATTACGCTAGACAGATGCGTGTGGAACTTCTAGTTACACATGTTAAGAAATTATTATATTTGAATATTAAAGTAATACATTTATTTTTTGTATGTCTATTTTTTTGATGTGTAATTTCTCATTACACATGCAATATGGATGTGCAACGTCTGGATACACATGCCATATGGATGTGTAACTTCTTGATACACATGCCATGTGCATGTGTAATTTCTGATTAGATATCCATATGTTGTTGGTGGGATACGGTGGTCGGTGGTGAGTGGTTGGGCAGGTCGGTTGTTGGTGGTTGGTGGTGGTAGTACAAGTTGTCGGTGGTAAAGATGGCTATGACATCATGTTTACTATATTTTAATATTTTGGGCTTAAATTTAAATTTTATTTAATTTGGGGGCTTGACAATATATAAAAGGGTATGTAAGTCTTTTAATAACTCGGGGCCTAAATTTAAACTTCTTTTAATTTAGAAGACTGATATTATGGGTAACCCATGGGTGGGGCCTTAGCCTAATTTTCCAAATAATTAAAGACGTGTCTCGCTTAGTCGATTTTCCAGTTTATCGTCCCTCGTGCTATAACTACTAAACATTAATCCAAAGGACAAAATCGAGTATGTGTGGCAGAACACTTATTAGAGATTCACTAGATTTGTGCATGTGTTATGCACCGGAGAGTAGTCATGTGTTACCTCCTCATAACAATGCCCGATTTTTATTGGATGAATACTTCCGGAGAGTAGTCAGTTGCAAGCGTCTCTCTTGTATCTCAGAAGGTGTTGTCCTGGGCCTTGGCACTTTCTTCTGTTTGAACTACTATCTTACCTGGCCCCATATGTTGGAAATGGCCCCATATCAAGTTCACTCTATGGTTGATAATATACTAAAGGAAGTGCATGTATGAGTTAAAATGAACTTTTATATTTCAGAAGGTAAATACATGTATGCGTTCATAAAATGGCCCCATCTCCTGAAGTTCACATTCTTATGTACTAACCTTGATGGGAACTGTACGTAAGAAACTCCTTAAGTTTTGTTTAATAATATTGTCGCTCGCAGCTGCAGATTCATAGCCAGTACATTTGACTTGGGATTGTGTGGGTAAGTGGTGTATGTGCCTTCAGAGTTAGAAAGAGAAAACGTGCCTACTGACTACTTAGAATAAAAGAAGCTCAGGTTGCTGAGGTTACCAACATAGGAAAATTATGAACTAACAACGAATATTCTCTTTTTTTATTGACGTCTATTCCATTTAGCAAGTCGCGGTATGGAAAGACTAAAGACTCTACTAGAATAAAAGACCACTGCATTTTCTTTCCTGTTAATTTGACATTTTCATAGGATTGGTTAGATAATTAACGACTAGCCCGGTTGGTTATCTACAATGAATCTGCCGATGTCTATTCCCCGTAAGTCACTGTACAAAGAGTATCGAGTCTACGATGGAGTGGAGCTAACGAAAGTGAACGTGCGTGTGTTCTTTATTTTGATTGTTAGATATATAAACTTTAATCACATGCATACTCTGCCCTTTGCATGTTTGATATAGACTACTCAGCTGGAAGTGGTAGAAATTTACCCCAAACTGATACCGTATAGGTCCCAAATTTGTTCTTCTTCGATACAGAATGCTAGAAACATGCGATACTACAAACCTTAACAAATATTTGATTCACTTACGTTGGGTCAATGATAGGGTCAATGATCGGTACGTGCAGAGGTGTAAGTTGGGCCGGCCAACACGTTTATGGCACAACACATCACGTTAAGATTCGTGCACAACACGGTATAACACGTGAACTTGCCGGGCACAACATGTTAGCTTAATGTGCTGTGATGTACCAGAAAAATAGGTATGTCGGCATGACACAACACGTGGCACATGTAAGCATGCGGCACAACACAAAACAGCATGCAAAGAAAGCACATCAGATCACGCATAAAATACTACGCAATATATCATATTTCATGCATATTTCACAAAAAGTTTTTATTTTAGCCACTTTTTGAAATTTTATTTTCGTTATGCTCATTAATTTTCATAATAATAATATACTAACTAAAATATCAGAAAAATATTTACTTTCGAAAACATAAAATAAGTGGGTTAGCACAGCACGACACAACACGTCATTTAGCACGGCACAGAGCAGCACGTCTGAATTTCCGGCACAGCCTAACATAGCATGTAGCATGTTAAGCACGTGACTTAGGTATGCGCATGTACCAAACACTAATAATCCTTTGACTATACGGTAACACTCGGGTATCAACTAACTAATAATCCTTCATTAAGTAGGAAGGGGGTTAAACTTTCGACCCTAAGTAGGAAGGGGGTTAAACTTTCGACCTTTCAAGCGACTAGGGATAAAAGATCACTGCACTGCAAAAACCACTTAAAAGACTTCACTTTCTATGGTGTTAGTTTGGCAGTTTATTTTTATTGGTTAAATGATTAAAGACGAGTCCCGCTTAGTCGCTTGTACAGAATCTCGTCTGTGTATTGGAAATACTAAACATTAAGCCAAAGGAGTGTTAGAGTAGAAAGAAAGGAAGAATTGAGATGTCACGGACAAAATTAGAGCTCTAACTCAGCGACGGAACCAGGAATTTGTGTTCGGGTGGGCAAATTTTTTATTTTTTTTTCGTACACCCAGATCATAGCAATCTAAATGCCTCAAATATATATACATTGATAAAAGCATTGCATGCTGCTTATCATTTTTTGTATAGTAAGGTCCAGGTCAGTGATAATATTTAAAATTGCGAAGACAACATATATAATTTTTAAAATGTTACTTTTATATTTTTGTACGGTTTTCAAATCAATTCATGAAATTAAAACCGATATATCAGAACAATTAAAATGTCAAATTTTTGTCATTGTTTGTGAAAAGAAAAGAAAAGAAACGGGGGAAATATTATGTAATAGATTTTGATATTTGGGCTAATTTTTAATTTACGTATGCATGGACCAAGTTTTAGAATATTTGGAAACAACACGGGCCGGATAGATCAAATTGTGATGGAGTGGAAGCAAATTTCACCGTTGAATTTAATTTCTAAGCACTAACCGAAACAGAAGAGGACGCAAAAGGTTAAAAGAAGAAAAAAAACGCAACATAACAATAAAATTGGTATAGAAGTCATACTAATGGGCTAATGAAAAGTTTAACCTTGGGTTAATCAATAGTTATATGAATCCGTGTTGACCCTCACCTTTGTCACTGGTATTTTAAGTTTTAACCTAGAAACTAAAAAGAAACGCAAGATGAGAAGAAAAAAAGGTAGGAGGGAGTAAATAGAAGACTTTTCATGCATGTTTGTATAGACAAAGAGTTATTAGTGGGATACGTGACGTGTGGTTTCTCATTTTTATATAGACAGAGAGTTTATTTTGGGCTAAATTTATTTTGGGCTAAATATAATTTTGACTAAACCTGGGCTTTTTCTAACTTTTTTCTAATTGCACTGGAAATACTAAACATTAAATCGAGATGTCCTAGGTGAACACTCTTTAGAGCTAAAAAAACATACCTTCTCGTAAAAATGCTCATTTTCTAGGGTGTGTTGTCTTGCCACTTTCGTTTTTAACTACATCTTATAGTTTAAAGCAAAAAGAGAAGACACTTTGGGTGATAGTAAAATCCAGAAGGAAAGTACATGCATGCAATGCTCGTAAAAAATGCTTTCATAAAAAGGCCCCATCTCTGAAGTTCACATTCTTGTGTACGAACCTTGGTGGGAACTGGAAGAACTCCTTAGAAAAAAAAATATTGCGCAATTAAAAGTTGCAAACTTTTTAAACAGAGGAACAAATTATCGCTCGCAGCTGCAGATTCATAACATGTACATTTGACTGGGGATTGTGAGGGTAAGTGGTGTACGTGCCTTGAGGTAGAAAGAGAATGCCTATTGACTACAGAAAGCGCATGTTGCTGAGGATACCAACGTCGGAAAAATCTGACACTAACTACGACCGACCGACGTCTATTCCATGTTAGTCTACGATGGAACGGAGATAACAAAAATGAGCGTGCCTGTTCTTCGTTTTGATTGTTAGATATATATATGTACTACTTCAATCACATGCATCCACTACCCTTTGCCTGTTTGATATAGACTACTCAGGTGGTAGTACTAGAACACACTCGTCAGAGTATGTACACAAAATTAATCGTGGTAGATCCGAAGTGATGTTGTTGATTGGACTATTAATAATCATCTCACAAAATCTTATCCTGTCTTCCAAATCTTCCATTCTTTCCAAGATGGAGTTGAATGATTGTTGTCCTAAATGCTGCTCACTATTGGGGTCATGACCATCGATTAATCAATTCATTCCTGTACTTGTGGGTATTTTCTATATAAACTCATTCAGCTAAGATTAATTTCATCACAAATTCACAATCTTCCTAATATTTAGTTAAGGGCAAACTAACATTACCTTCCATATTAATTTCTGTAATATTATATTATTGGGGGCTCGAACCTAGAAACTCCTATAACACATCAAATTTTGGGAAACATGGATAACCAGTTGAGCTATGTGCCTGTTTTTTAAATATATTCTAAACCATAACAAGTATTTATCTACGTGGTGAATAAAAATATGATTAAAAATTAAGTTGGATGGAAACTCAATTTCCGTATTGCACTGTTTAAAAAAACTGAATTGACGTCTCAATAGATAAGCCAAGCCCCAACCATAGTGCTCGGCACTATCAATAATTGGAAAGGCTCGTACGTCCTCTCTGTGCATAAAGAAAGTGTACGGTATGTATATATTAAAATAAAAAAGTTAATAAACCTGTTCATTTCAACATATTCTATGTCAAAGTGTATTTGCAAAGAAAAAAAGATCAGGTGCAGCACATATAGATTTTGTCATTGAACTGTTCAATTAAGATCTCATTGTAAAATAATTGTTTTGAGAGATTTTGTCGACGGCAGTTCTCCATTATTTCCTGTACGTTCCAGGAAAGTAATATGGGAAAGATGCAACTGTAATAAGATATCCCATATATTGTGGTCAATTCTAAACATAAGTATTTATAAAACTTGGGTCGCTCAATTCACATTAGTGTACGTATCGGATTGATATTGTTAGAAAAAACAATGTTTTATTAAAATCAAAATGCATGAACATGTTTTGATCCCAAGACCTATTGCTTCCTAGATGTTTTTTCATGTGAATGAATAAAACATTAGTCCCATATAGACTAAAACACTTAGAGTTTTAGACTTAAATAACATGGGCTTAGCACTTAGAGCGTGGCCTTTGGGTCTTTAGACCTTTGTGTATGGGGAAAGCCCTAGACTATGACAAGATTGCCTAAACCTTATTGCATTTCTTATTGCCTTTCCCGTTCGCGCGTTGCTTTGCACAAAAGCACGCACACCGACGTCCGGTCGGGCGAGGGAGTAGGTGCGGGTGCGGGTTTATCCGACCCTTTCTTTTTTACTGAAAGTTTTTACGATTCACCCACACATGTAAAAGAATTTTTACATTTTCTTCCGCATGCTTGCCTCATGAAGAATCTTACTCTTCACACGTGTAGGCAATTTGTCTTATTGACACATTGCACAAAGATTTCTCGTCGAAAAAATCTTGCCCAGATGAAGCACTTTCTTTGTATTTTTAACGTCTGCTTTACTTAACCTTTTGCAACGCTCGAGAATTCTTTTTGTCTGTCGCGTGTTTCACGGATCTTGTCGTGCCTTGGATTCTCTTCTAACGTTCGAACGATTTTTTTGCTATAAATACGAGTTGTAAACTTCATTTGAGAGACACCTCAGAACTTAAGTTCTCTTTCTTCTTCTTCATCTACGCTTTGAAACTTAAGTTCTCATTTACATTTATCTTAAAACTCGAAAAATTTCAGTTCTTCTCTGAAACAAGTTGTAGTTTACAGAAACATAATTTTGTATAACTACTTCTTTGTTTCTGAAAACTTAGTTTCTGAGAAACATAAATTAGTTTTTACATTTCTCTGAAGCTGACAGTTTGTAGTTTCGATTTGTGTTTTGTTTTCATTTCTGCTGCCAAGTTCTAAGGGTTCTCTCTGTGTATGCTACACATAAGGAGAACTAACAGTAGTTGTATCACAGGTGTTCTTAATTGCTATAGCATCTCG
>JAJJWX010003966.1:0-145095 GCA_023529315.1 Papaver bracteatum | reverse complement strand
AAGAGAATAGAAAAAGTTGTAACTATTCTAGTTCCATTTAGATACTTCTTTGTAATCAATTGAGAGAATTAATAAAAAAGTTGTCATTCAACATCAAGAACTTCTCAAGTTTTACTAATTTTACTGAGGGTGTAGTTGTAGGTTATTCTGCAACTACACATGTTGTACGGTACAGGTAGTTCCATAAAAAATGCTGGTTAATGCTGGTAAATTGGACTTTGGAGGTATTCCTCTTAACTGTACTTCTTGAGTGAATGGAGTTCTCGCAGCTTCTTCAATGGCTTCATCAAGTTGCCTTCTACCTCCTTCTCTTCTGTTATTTATTATTCCCCTCATCTCTGCTAATTCTCTTAAAATTTGCTCATTCACCATTGAATTTGGCTCCATCGGTGTTTTTAATGCAGATTCCCTTCTCCTGCATTCATGTACCTCTTATCTAGCGAGATTTTGTGTGTCTTCATCTACACCCATATTCCTTCTTTTGCGATCTTCTGCTTCACCTTCTTCTTGCAATCGCAGCTGTACTTCTCTGCGAATTTCTTCATTTCTCTTCGATGTCTTTCTATTCTCCTTTGTATTCCATCATACTCTTCCTGAATATTATCATTATAACGATTTTGTGTACGTCTCCTTTCTCGATTTTCATGGTTATTCTGTCGTATTGCCTCTTGGAACTCTTGTTCTTCTACTTCTGCCCTTAATCTTTATCTCTCGCAAGCCAGGCGTGCTTGTTCAGCATAATGCCTCTCAATTTCTTCCTCAATTATTCTTCGATTTCTCTGAATCTCTCGCCCATGTAATATCCTCCTACCTTCTTCTGGATTATCTTCATCAATTTGGTTGTCTATTCCCCCTTGATTTCTGTTGTCAAGTCTATTATCCAAATTTTCGCCATGCGGATCATGGCGATCTTCTATTACTTCTTCTTGTCTATGACGTTGCTCTTCATTTAGATTTTGCATTTCCTTTTGAATATTTCCTCTAGCATTTCTTATTGGGGAATTTCTCCTTAATTCTTCTCTTAATGATCTTGAATTCGATCTAACAGTACTTCTTGATCTGCTATTTTGTAACCTCAAAATCTCCATTCTCAACTCGTGATTTTGTCTTGTTAAATTTGCACGCTCTTCCGCCTCTAATCTTCTTTCCTCTTGTATTCTTTGTCTAGGATCATCTGTTATTTCATTTTCACCTCCTCCATGAATTAATCCTTCAACCACTCCTTGATTTCTTTCTTCTCTTCTTCCGTCTCTTAATTGCTGACCTTCTACATCTTCCATCGAATCCGATCTCCAAGTATGCATACTTACTCTATCATAATCCACATTTCTATTTTGTATCAATGATTGTTGATTCGGTTGTGGAATTTGATCTTCTCCTTCAATCCTTGTTCTATTTCTTCTTGTTTTTATCCTTGAATATTCTCCTAATTCATTTGTTTCTCCTCCTGCAAGTCTTTTACTCCTCCTTACAATTGTTGGTGGTTCTGATGTATTTCTTCTTCTTCTAGCCATTTCTTCAACTCTAATAATTTCTTCAAATCTTCAAATTGTAATTAGAGATTTCTTAACTTGATTCTCCCTGTTTCGGGCGCCAAAATGTAGTTGCAGGAAATCCCACACTACACCCTTGTTATGATTTTACTATATTCAACTCACAATTGAAGATTAAAAACGACACTTTATTACTTTGTTCTCAGAGATGTTTACAGAAATGGAAGAATTCAAGATTACAACTATTCTCTTGAGGTTTCTCTCTCCTCAAGACTTTCTTAACTCTCAAAAATACATCATCCTCTTGTGGACATATTGGGTCTATATTTATAGGGTAGTTACATAGTGGATGACAGCTAAGTTTTCCTCTTATTTCGGATTGGTTCTGCGATTGTACCGCGATAGTTACGATGTTCATTCTCGCAAGCTTTGTAACCATCGCGGGACAAACATGCTTTTCTCATGTTTTATCCAATCGTTAGTTATTATGTCACTGTTTTGACTACTTTTGTGACACTCGCAAAGTGTAATTGAAGAGCTTGCGGTAATGCTCGCTGGAAAGCGTTGTTAATCTCGCAGAGAGATATTATAGCGATATTCTGGTCCTACAGTAACACTACTGTTCCGAAGGATATTGGAAAATACAATGCTGCTGAGATACTTGATGCAAAGAAAAACTCCGACGGTTTGAATGCCATTACCCCAAATCTTCAGCACCATGTGTCAAATTGCACTAGGTTTAAAGATGCCTGGGATATATTAGAAACCGTGTTCGAAGGTAATATCAGTGAAAAGGAATCCGGGCTTCAAAACCAGAATTTTGTTAACGAGGAAACCGCAAATGCAGAAAAACCCCGGGACCTAGTCCATATTAAACATACACTGTATTAATCCACTACAGACACTAGCCTACTCCAAGCTAACTTCGGTCTAGACTGTAGTTTAACCCCAACCAATCTCACACTGATCCAAGGTACAGTTATGCTCTTATATCTCTGATCCCAGCAGGCTACTACGTACTTAATTACCTTATTTGATCCCAAAGTCGAAGACTTTAATAAACAAATCTATATCACACAGAAAAGTCTACAAGGATATATAAATTTGTCTCCCACGAATAAACCTATGAGTTCTGTTCCGTCTTTTGATAAATCAAGGTGAACATGAACTAATTGATAAAACCAGACTTATATTCCCGAAGAACAGCGCAACTTTATCAATCACCTCACAATAAACTTAATCGACACAGCGAAGAAGATTATTGAGGAATCACAAACGATTAGACGAAGTGTTTGTTACTACTTTTATATCTTGCCTATCGGAGATAGAAAATCTCAAGCCAATGATTACAATTGTACTCGTACGATAGAAACAACAAGATTAGATCACATAACTATGATAAAAGTAGTATCTGTCTGGCTTCACAATCCCAATGAAGTCTTTAAGTCGTTAACCTGGTTTTAGAAGAAGAAAACCAAAGGTTAAAGGAGAATTGACTCTAGCTTAGCAAACTAGTATCACACAGAATATGTGGGGATTAGGTTTCCCAGTTGCTAGAGTTCTCCCTTATATAGTCTTTCAAATCAGGGTTGCAATCAATGTTAGCTTAGTAACAAAGCATTCAATATTCACCGTTAGATGAAAACCTGATTAGATTCAAGATAATATTTATCAACCGTTAGATCAAAAAATTATCTTGTGATACACACATGTACTAGACAATTTTGGGTTTGTGTAACCGTACCCAAACTTGTACATTAGTTGGTTCAACACTAGTTAACCAAATGGTTATCCAAATGATAACTTTCATATCAACCATAATTTTCTTCACCATATCTAGTCCAAATGACTCAAATGAACTAGTTAGAGAGTAGTTCAATTGCTAAGAGATCTCATGTACTACACAAGACACAATTGAAGCAAAAACGATGTGTTTTACTCAAATCGATTCATGAACTATAAAGCCATGGTTTGAAATAGCATTCCTTAGTTTATTATGATAAGTTCACAAGCATCATTTTTAGACATAACCTACTCAAATTCGCGGACTGGGTTCGTGGACTTAAGTTTCCGGACGGAGTTCACAAACTCCAGCAGAAATTCTCGGGTTCGAGAACTACGCCGGTTTGTGGACTGGGTTCGCGGACTGAACTTGTATGCTGAGTTCGCGGACTGAGCTCACTCCCTACTCCTTCTCCAACCGTTCAAGACAAAAGCGAATGGTTTAAAGACACAACATGAATGTTTTACAACAAGCTCGTTTGAGATGATTTTACATTGTCCCGCACAAAGCAGCAAGATGGGATAATTTGGTGAGGAATATAGGGATACGTGATATACCATTCTCTTCATATGGATGTCCTCTACAACATATCCAAAATTCATATCAATTGGTAGAACGATCAAAGATATGTGGCCAAAAAATTGGACTACATGTCCGCTGAAGAATTTCTGAAGGTCTCATGGGAGTTTACTGTTTCGCTAATTTCAGCCCCTAAATGTGCTATAAACTCTAAAATCTTCTTTGTTAAAGATTGGTAATTTCCTGGGAATAAGGATACATGGGTAGATTGCGAAAATCCGACATCGGACGAAGATTTTATGATGCTTTTGTCAAAACGCTGAGTTCTGAATTTTCCGGTGACGTATTTTGGTAAAGATTTTCATTTATTCACAAGATTACTCATCTAGTCATCAACAAATCAGCAACCCTACACTTCTATGAAGATAATACAAAATGGATACTTACTTGAGGAGTCTCCAACTCATTCAAAGGGTTAACAGGGTCGGCATCAACATTGGGTGTAGGAGCAGAATCTCGCAACAACATATTTTCTTAGCGTGCGAGATTAACTCATTTCCCTAGCTTGCGAGAATGTAGCAAGAGCCTACGAAATTATCAAGAACCTGCGAAAATATGAGTTGTCATCCACTATGTAAACACCTATATAAAGAGGAAGGCTGGAGAGAGAATGGGAAGGATAGATATTTTTTGTAACATAGAGAGAGAGATTTATTTTCTTTATCATCTTCTTCCCCTAAAACTAAATCTAGAGCTCCAAATACTCATTAATGGAGTCTCCATGTAACTCAAATGTAATTTCAATAATCATAGTGAAGAACCCTAACCCCGTGGATGTAGATCACATTAATCGAACCACGTAAATCCTTGTGTCCATTTTTATAATTTTAGCATTTTAATTCATATTTTGATTATGAAATAGATTTAGATCTAGGAAATATCATAAGGGGTGTATTGTGGGATTTCCTGCAACTACATTTTGGCGCTAGAAACAGGGACGAATGGATTTGTCCTACTTGTTTGTTAATTCAAGAGAAGCTCAGTGAAGTCCAGTCATAATCATCAACAAATTTCACCGGATTTTTAAGTTCAGGGGCCAAAAAGGAAGTCTCGGTCATAACTTCACATCTTCAGAGTTCAGACAAAAACTACCACCAATTATTCAGAGAAATAAAAGGGAGGAAGATTCATAGTTGTTTATGAGAAAACAAATTTGAAGTTTTAGATCTCGAAGCAGTGAAAATCAAACAACATTTTCATCAACAATTGGTCCTAAAGGACGAATTTCTCTCCTTACCCTTTAAATTTACTCTTTAGATTTCCAGATCTGGTGATTTTTAAAACAAAATTTTGGGAAAGGTTCCTTAAATTGTTCTTCTTAGGAAACTTGATCTCGTCTCTAAAACACGATTCAAAATGAGTTTTCAAAACTATTTTTGGTACAATCAAACCCTATTCTGAAAACCCATATGAGAAATTTCAAAAATATTGAGTATCAAAAGTTTTAGTAGATTAAACTTGGGTAATATTC
The DNA here is from genome assembly GCA_023529315.1 of Papaver bracteatum. Classification (NCBI taxonomy): domain Eukaryota; kingdom Viridiplantae; phylum Streptophyta; class Magnoliopsida; order Ranunculales; family Papaveraceae; genus Papaver; species Papaver bracteatum. The sequence continues at coordinate 139,769 of JAJJWX010003966.1, read as the reverse complement.
ATGTAGCGAAGTGAGGTCTTACGTTCTGATTGCTTAATAAATTGATTGATTGCTCATAGTGAGTTGGTGGCGAAGGAAAGCTAACGGGAATTAAGAAAGGAGGAAGTTTAAGAGACCTATGGCTGTTAGAAAATAAAACTGAAGGACAGAGTTTCCACCATCAGCAAAACCCGCAAAGGAAAAATAATAGCAACGCAAAATGAACATAGAGGGAAGAATTACTTTGCAGCGGACAAAATAACTTGTTTTCATGCGAAGAATGAATTGAGTCACTTACTTTAGTTAAGATTCAACTAGGGAAGAGAAAGAATAAGTCATGGCCATAACATTACCTAATATCCATATTAAATAGCGAAGCAAGACATCAGCAAATTAAAGGAAGGACTTGAACACACGGTTACCAGTAGTGAAGAGAATATGCAAAATTTTAACTTACCTCGACAAAATTTTACCTAAAGGAGAAAATAGCGAAGTAGAACTAAATGTCAGTTCGCTGAGAAGGAGTAACCAGTGAAGAAAAGGAGAAAGCAGCAGGCGAAAGGATATTAAAGTCCATTAGCAACACGAAGGAATCAGAAACTCCATTGAAATTTCTCTTGTGCAATAAGATGCATCCACCAACTCATCAATACATAACGACAGCGAACAAACGGATTCAAACCAACACCACCATTTTAGCAAAAACTTAAGATCCAACGGAGGAGAAATAACAAAGGACAAAGACAGCATCATGTATTGGAAAAAGACAGCGTCATTACTCGTTAAAAACATCAATTTAGGCGAAGACAACTCAGTGGATAAAGGAAAAAGACTAATGATTTATTCACAAAGTACTTCATCAACAATACAAAGAAAGGCTAAAGAGTTATTGGGTTTATATCTCTGCAAATTTATTTCATGTTCATGGTTTTGCGAAGCTATTCCGTAAAAGCACAAGAAGTCATCATCAATAGTTGTTGCGAAGAAAATGCACAACATAAAGTTGTTCATAAAGATTACTGGGAAGACATCAGGCGAAGCCAACAACTTCAAGCAAAGATATAATGGATTGGCTAGGTCATCAAGTAGGACAGGGAAAATAAGTTTCAAAGGCATACAAAGGCGAATATATAATTACTAGGCTGAAGAAGAAAGGACGAAGAGAAAGAGTATACAAAGAACATTAAAATGAGAATAAATGAAACTGACCAGGCGTTTCTTCGCAGACAGAAGCTGGCACAGATGGTCAGGGCTTCATAGTATAAACTAGAGGTTGTGCGTTCGAATTCGCACACACACAAATTTTTAGCGAATTTTTGGATTAACAAGGGAGAAGATGAGTTCAGGTTTCAGCATAGAGCGTTCATTTCACAGACAGTGGATAGCACACTTGGTTCCCAGCGAAGAGAGAAAACTTGGTGTATTGAGTTTGAATTCTACCGTTAGCATAGTTTTTTCGCACATTTTTGGACTTTCAAATGCGAAGAAATGGAATAAGGTTATGAAATTATGTGTTTCTTTCGAAAGTAACAAGTAGCGCAGATGGTCAGAGAAGGAGTATGCAAACTAGAGAACATGGGTTCAAGTCTCCCTTTTCGGAAAGAATTTTTGCTTTGCAAATGTTTATATCATAAACATTTATTTCGCAGACATTTACCTTGCGAACGTTCGCAGCACGAATAAATACCTCACAGATGTTCGTTTACTTCATAGAGATGTTTACTTTGCACATAAGAGAGTTGATGATTATTTTGCAGAGAGATTTCGCAATAGAGGGTTAACACAGTTGGTATGGTACGAGAATATGCAAGAGGCAGATCAAGGGTTCAAGTCTCATTCCTCACATTTCTTTTTGTTGTGCGGTAATTACATTCTTCTTTATGCGACGTTTATACATTTCAAGGATGTCAATTTCTCAAGCAAACCATATACGTCGCGAGAGACGACATCAACAAAAAATCACATAAAAGCTAAGTACCACTTCCTTGAACATTAAACTTATAGAAAATAAAAGATTTTTGATTTGATTTACAAAAAGAGATTCATTCGCACGATTACAAAGATCTCAAGATTGCAAAGACTTCAAAATTACAAAGATTTCGAGATTTCAAAATTGCAGAAAACCGAGAAAGTTCAATTTATATATTTCTCTAGAATATTTCTTTTACAGAAAATAAAAGATTTTTGATTTGATTTACAAAACGTGATAGATCGCAGAACTACAAAGATTTCAGAATTACAATGTATTAGAATTTCTTTTGAATATTTACTTTGCTTCAAATGACATGATATTATGAGAATGAAAGAATGAATGCAAGAAAAGAATGAAAGAATGAAGATATGTGAAAATTTCACTAGAGAAAATAAGAAAATAATGACATATTAGAATGGGACAAACCTTTATGACGTACACCCTAGTTCGCGAATAAAATTTCGCAAGAGGAAAATGTAAGACATAAAGTGCGTCATAGAAGGGGATATATGTTGCATGGCTCAGGGATAATGTTATACCGCTGCTGGAACCTGAGTCATGGAGATTTGGGGTCAATGAAATCCCATCCAGGAGAGGCACCATGGATTCTCAACTTGAGCATATGACTTAAGTTGCGTGACTAAGGAAATAAGGACTCTCCTAAGGAGTACAGAGTATGATCAATGCGCCAAGGTACACGGTTGACCCAAGAGTGCCCGGGGCGTATGAAACTACCCTGGACATTCTTGGCAAGTCTTGACTATGATGCACTCGGCCCTAAGAAAACCCCACTTAGGGTGTAGTCTTGCAACCATAAGCCATATAGGCAAAAGGGATAAGAGGCTGCGAAAACAACTGGTTGTTGTTAGGACTGGATGGGAGGAGCTAGCCTTGTATGGCAGAAATACGTTTCCTTGAAGGGGCAACCAGGGGGAAGATAAGGGCGGAACCCTCCATTAGGGAGATGATAGTGTCAAAAAAGACGCAAATATCATGAGGCTTTATGTTCACAAGAATATTTAGGTTTGTCATATTTGTGCAACAATCCTGAAGAGGCAAAAATACTAGAGAAAAGATAAGACGAGATCAATGGGTCTATGCATGCAAGTGTATGGACGTCCTGCGATTTAGTCGCAAGACGACAATGTCATGGGGCTTTAGGTTCGCAAGAATATTTAGGCCTGTCATATTGTCGCATGAAAAATATCCTGCAGGGGAAATAATACTAGAAGAAATGATAAGATAAGATCAATGTGTCAATACATGAAAGTGTAAAGATGTCCTGCGATTTTGTCGCAAAGAAAAAAGAAACGTGGCGTGGCGAAATAAGACCTTTTACTAGGAAGGCAAAATAAGACCACATAAGAGAGTACGCAAATAAACTTGTGAACATGTATAAAGAAATGAAAATGATGCACCTTTGATATTTTGATTATATTATATTATACGGTACTAATAGTGCAGGAATAAACAGTGGAGACAATAATACAATGAGATACAATGAGCTAAAGATGGACAAAGAATAAAATCAAGAAAAATGAGGCACAAGCAAATGAACATGCGAGGAACAATAAATACGCAAAGAGGAATGCATATGCTAGAGACAAAGCCAGCGAAATGGAAGATGGAGGAAATTTAAAGCTACACCAATTTTAGCGTGTGAAATGAGCTAAGTAAGACAAATGTTAGCTATACATTGAAATAGATAAGCATTCTCATCATACAAGCATCACACTCGCATCATGAAAGCATCACATAAGCATTTCATGGCATAAACATCGCATACACATTTCATAACATAAGCATCACTTAAGCATTAGATTCGCACAAGTATTTTACAAAACTTTACGGAATAATATAGCATAATTTCGCGATAATATCGAAGAACTTAGCAGGGTCATTCAGAATTTCGCAGGGCTATTCAAAATTTCAAAGAATGTGCCAGAATTCGCCGAATGTGTTAGAATTTCGCAGGATGTGATTATTTCGCACAATTATAAGAAACTTGAAGAGATTATACTATCGCATGAGCACAAAGAATGTGACAGAGGCAATATAAGAATGAAGAAACAACTCGCTCATTCAGCATTTTCCCAAGGATTTTACCCTCATAGATAAAGAATAGAGGCAAGTATGGATAACCAAGAAATTTTTTTATGTTCTTTATCTTCTCGGAAAGAATGATTTCCAAAGTGGACCTTCACTAATGAACAACAAGAATCCTCACCAAAAATGGAGTAATAATTTCGCATGAATAGAGGCAATACTTATTACTCTCATTCAAGGACGAATACTTCTTATATTTCGAGGATTGAGTACTTCTTATACTTCTTCAAATATACTTCATACTTCGCATACTTCTTATGCTTCTGTTTGTGGGAGAAAACTACTTCTGCCGGTTTAGGTAATTTTGGGTGTGTGGATGAGAAGTGAGTTTAAACCTTGAACAAATGTGCTGCATGATGAGCACTTTGATTCGAGAGATAATCTATACAATTCTGGCCTAAACCGAAGACACGGCCGTTCCAGATTTGTTTCGGTCACAGGTGAAGGATGTGAGGTTGATCTTAGGGAGGGAAGCGAAGAAGGTGTTGAGAGTATGAAGATGAAGGCTATTTGATGACTTGTTAACAGAAGGTTGAGAAGGCGAGAAAATGTTGCAGGCAGGCTCTGGGTGTTGAATACGATGGTATCAACACTTGGTGTTCTGTGTTGTTCGAACCTCTGTCTTTGGAAATAGGGAGGAGAACCTATTTATACAAGTCGATAAGCCTTCATTACGTCTCTCGTGGGAAAGTGGAGGAAGTGGAGTGATGGAGGAAGTGGAGTTGTGCGTTAGTGCCACACGGTTGCTTGCCCACTTCTCCTATCATCGCTAACCGCCCATGTTTCCCTGACACGATCTTGTGATGGCGTGTTGCACGCTGCACACTGTAAACCGCCAGACCAATACCCCAATTTGTATCCCCAGTTGTGACGTGATTAATGTCTTGAGTGTGTGGATCGCGGGACCCACATGAAATAGTGCAGGGTGAACCGTGAACTTGGTATAAAATCGCATGCAGCCATCTTCAGGTGACTGTTTGGAGGCTGTATAGACAAGCCATTCCTTGGTCGGTTACCCTGTGAAGAAGAGTGACGGATGGTGATCATGGTGATACATTGTTTGCTGGTTGATTCGTACCCTAAGTCATTCGTCCAAGATTTTAAAGTTGACGGACGAGATGGTTTGCAACCCTACCTGCGATCGTTGGATGAGAGGCGCGCATGCTGCCTCTTTCAACCCAAAAGTTTGCATGCTAAGAGAGTTCCAATGGAGGAACCGATCAGCCCTGCATGGAGGCGGTACAATGGTGTTCACGCCCATGCCTGATTGACTCGCAAATATTTAATCTGAGCCACTCGACTCAGGTGGCAAAGACGAGTGGTCGAGATTAGAACTTATGGAGGGGCCGTGACAAGCCACCTTTGGGAGCGCGTACCGAGGATCTTGACCACTGCCGGTCTTGGCTCATCTGCTAGGCATGAAGTCGGGCCCACGGCGGTCATGTTAGCATGATCTGTTCCTTCTAAGTCTTCATCTTTGCCTTTCGTCCAAGCCTGCGAAGATGGACGCTCGAGATGTTTCTGCGCCGCAAACTATAATTAGGGTTTTGGACCGGCCACTTTGGGCGATCGGTTTTGGGTTGTGTGCGCCTCCTTTGGGGAGACCGACCATGTACGCAACATCTTGGGTCGACAGTGAGCATGTACATGCTTGCTCTATGACCCTGGGCGCAATCTAAGCCATCTAACTATGCCTGCGAAGTCGGATGGTCGTGATCGTTTTGAATCTTCTCAACCTGCATAAGGCGTTATTCTAGCATTGTTTGGGCAATCGATTCTTGCACCACGGCTTGCCTATGAGGGAGTCGGTCATGTAGGTAGAAAGTGGGCCCGCCAATGGTGTACCATCACTTCACTACTTGTTTTAGTGTATAATCTAAGACGTCCAACTATGCCTGCGAAGTTGGACGTTTCACGATTAAAAGGAACCCTAGCCGTGCGTCATGCTCACTTTGAGCGCACATTTTGGAAGGACCAACTGTAGTTGGCCTTGAACGTTTGGTCATGTATGAAGGTGGATCCGCGGTGATCATGGTAGCATGCTCAGGACCCCCTGAATCTATATCTACACCCTCCATCTATGCATGCGAAGTTGGACGGATGAGATATATTTCTGAGTTTGTTTTCAGCAAGTGAGACTAGCATGGGTAGTCTTGCATGCGTTCGACGGGGCTAGTATAACCTGCCGTTAAATAGCCTACGGGTGTTTGCATGTCGAATACAAGGCTTTAATTAAAGAATTAATAGTAATGTTGTATACCTACAGAAAACCAGGATGGTTTCCACATGCTCCGTCGGGATGGTTGCCACATGCTCCGTTCTGGGTAGGTTTTAATTCTCAGGGATGGTTGCACATGCTCCAATGAATTAATATGGCGAGAAGTATTCATCGCCTGGAGGCTTTATCATTTGCAGGACGTCAGCTTACGAAAATTGGCTTTTTATAATTTTAGCCTTTAAATAGATATCCACCATCAACATTAAGTCCCCTGCCTAGCATGCAATGGTTACACTATTGTAGGGTAGGCATGAGATGGTGACAGTTTAAAGACAAAACTTATAAGACAAAGTTAGATGTTACCAGAAGAGACGGGTTATCCTGTCCTCGGAGGATGTCACGTTTAAGAGGCGTGCAGGTGAGCGTTCCCCTAGCATGATGTAAGTCTTGATTGTTTCAGTCAAACTTGTTATGCCTGCTTCGATTGAGGGACTACTGCACATGCTTAATCGTGGGGTTGTGCCTAATCTACGGACTGTTGCGCTTGCTTCGTTCATGGGTCTATTGCGCCTGCGTGATCGAACATGGAGCCTGATATGGGCATGTTTGCTTCAAACATGGGAAGTTGTGCATACTTCGATCGAACATGGGTCCATCGTGTGCACGTTCTCAAACTTTTTCCATGTTCTACGATTTCTTGATATGCATGGGGGACGCCTAATTCTCTTAACCGTGGGACTCATCATGCGCCTGCTTGATTTGGGATTGTTGTGCATTCTTGATAGGCATGTTCAACCTTGCATGCGCCTGTATGCTACCTACATGCTATGCCTGCATGCTCAACCTTGACTGCGCCTACATGCTATGCTTGCATGCTCAACCTTGCGCCTGCATGTTATGCCTGCATTCTCAACCTTTCCTGCGCCTGCATGCTCAACCTTTCCTGCATGCTACATGCCCAACCTTTCCTGCGCCTGCATGCTTGATGTGCCTGCTTTGATGAACTTTGTGTGCTCTAATGTAAATGCGGGTCCTGTAGAGAGCGTTGAAACAACTTCTTAAGCGAGCGTGGATAAGGCTCCCCGTGAGAGCGTTGAAGCAGGCTTCTGAAGCGAACATGGAGGAGGCTCCTAGTGAGCTTTGAAGAAGGATTTTAAAGTAAACATGATGGAGGCTCCCGAAGAGCATTGAAGAAGGCTTCTGAAGCGAACATGCTGGAGGCTCCCGAAGGGCGTTGAAGCAGGCTTCTGAAGCGAACATGGGGGAGACTCCTGGTGAGCGTTGAAGAAGGCTTCTGAAGTGAACATGCTAGAGGCTCCCGAAGAACGTTGAAGTAGGCTTCTGAAGCGAACATGGAGGAGGCTCCCAAAGAGCGTTGAAGCAGGATTCTAAAGCGAACATGGAGGAGACTCCTGGTGAGCGTTGAAGAAGGCTTCTGAAGCGAACATGCTGGAGGCTCCCGAAGAGCGTTGAAGAAGGCTTCTGAAGTGAACATGCTGGAGGCTCCCGAAGAGCGTTGAAGAAGGCTTCTGAAGCGAACATGGAGGAGACTCCTGGTGAGCGTTGAAGCAGGATTCTGAAGCGAACATGGAGGAGACTCCTGAAGAGTGTTAAGGCAGGAGGCGACTCCTGAAAAAAGCATTGAAGAGGCTCCTTCTTCGATTCGGTTTTCCTTTTACATGCTTATTGATTGACCATCTATTGGAGAAGTCCTTGATTGATGGCGAAGGAATCTCATGCTGAGCCTCAGTCCCCAAGTGTGATCTATGTGTCTCCATCTTACATTCCCGGTTATTAGCAGCAACCGTGATTAGAAACTAGTAGGGAGAGGTGTGGTGGAAACTTGCACGAACTTGGCACTCTTCGGTAAAGATCGTCTCGTTTAGAAAGATAAGCTGGAACCAATGGCTTTCTTGATGTTTTTTCATGAAATAGAGAAGGGGAATACCGTCCCCTTCCCACGAGTATCCAGAGATTTCGACTTGATAGGTATTGCCACGCTAGGTTCATGAGGATGTCTTCGAGATGGGCGGTGCTAAGCAGTCCCAGTCACACTCCTTTGGTAAAGCAACTACTTATTCTACGAGAGACAAATTCTGAAAGCTATCTCACTGATGTAGTTACCATCGATCCATATATAGAATATCTTGGATGTTGTTTCACCATTGCGGAAGTTGTGCATAGGGTGATGGAGTTGGTGTTGGTGATGTTGGACGCGCAGGACGTTGTATCTCGGTGGCTTTCCTCTTGCTGCTTCAACTAAACTGCTTATGGAAGGCTGAAGATTGTATTTCCTGTTGATGGGATGTATGCTTCCACGAACATCATGAGGCTATTCATTACTGGCAGGCCTGGTGCTTTCCAGCAGGGTGGATGCTGTCGTTGATGAGTGTTCAATAACTTCACGAATTCCAGAGGATGACCAAAAGTGCAGATTCTCCAACATAGCATGGTAGACATGCACCATTGTCTGATAGAGTAACTCGATTTTGTTCGACATGACGCGTGGAAATCATTATCCTCTTGAGGCTTTTCCCTTGAGGTATCAAATCCAGTGGAAGATTTCCTCCATAGAGTGTTGATATGTTGTACCAGAATTCTTTTAACCCAATGGCAGTATAACATACTAAAAATTTCCTAGAGAAGTTCGAAAATCTATCTTACTTGCGTCATGCTCGTACATCCTTATCTGGTTGTAGCCGCTGTAACCATCCATAAAGGAGAACATGCCGTGTCCGCTGGTGGCGCCTACTAGCATGTCGATGTTAGGCAGAGGAAAGTCGTCCCTACACAAGGTAGAGCTGATGGAGATAGGATTAGGAGATTCCTCATCTTCGAGCTCATCAGTTGTGGGGTTGGTGTCGTCTTGCAGATGTTGTGGAGCATCTAGCACTTGTTCTTGTGGTTCGTTGTTGTTGCAGCATTCCACTAGGAGGGGAGAACGTGCATCAGTCTCCCTCTTGGTGTGAACATGGTTCGCTGCTTCACTAGATGAAGAAGAACGCCTTGTCAACGAATATGTATTGGGAGGAATAACCCTTAATAGTGCAATTCGGTCCTCCTCTCGGATTGACATCCACACATGGAGTGGGATGCAATGAACTTTGTATGGTTCTTCCTGCGGAGCTTCTCCTGGTTCGAATAACTCCACTACATACATCGATGCGCAATGAGACAGTGATGCAGGAATACATACAACTTATTTATCCAGCATGGTATTCAGTCATTGATGATATGTTGAAAGGAAAACCCCGTATGTGCTGGCCTGGTTTCCTTCGAAGTCCGTCATTGTGGTAGGCTTCCATATTATCTTGCAGGGGCGAATCTTTGATGTCCTGATAGCCTTGAGGGTAATCATATTCGAAGACGCTCTTGTGTCGATGAGGGCCTTCCTGAACTCCGAGTCCTTGATGCGTGCAGCAACATGTAGGGGCCGGTTGTCACCTTCCTCCGTCATCATGTCGTCCACTGTAAATATAACATCATTTACATATGCTTCCGATGCGGTTAAGTCTCCTTGACGTGAAGGAGTCAGGTGCACATTCAGATCTATCTGATTAATTGCAGCAAATGTCTCCGCCTGCTGATTCATCGAGAGATGTAAGAGTTTACACAAGCTTTCCACTAGAGATGCCACTTCCTTCTCCATTGGTCTCTGGTTCGTAGTAAAGTTGTCGAAATGAGGATGATCATTGTGAGGACCAGTCCCCAGTGTAGGAGTCTCCATGATAAGACCGCCCATATCTGATGTTGCTTCTTTTATCAGGTCCATGTAGGCCTGCGTCGTTGAAGTACCTTCTCTGGGTACGTTGAACGCGCTCCATGTTGGCTCCAGGGGATGTCGAGGCTCTTCTGGCAATCGATCAGTTAATATATTAAGAAAAGTGAGTACCTCTTTCTGAGTTGCATCCATATCCGTTTGAATCTTAGCAAGGACTTCCTGCCTCTTCATCAAATCTGCGATGGTAATGGGAGATGGTCCTCCCCTTGTTCCTCCAGTTCCTCATCCTGATGAAGGGGTGGAAGTTATCGCTCTGGTGACCGCTGGAGGCATTACACTTGAGGAGATACTGGGATTTGTGGCTGCTCTGGATCTTGTAATGGGAGGTGTCACGCCTGCTGGAATGTCTTCTCCTGCTCCACTGGTACTGATGATAGAAGACGCGATTCCACGAGACACATTGGTTGCACTGGCGGGTTGCACTGTAACACCAGTAATTGGGATATCAGCGCCACCAGAAGTGTTGTCGGTGCTAATTCCATCGTTAGTTGCTGATCCAGACCTAAGATCCACCATTCTTGAAATCATAGAAATTGAATTGGTACTGAAGAAATCGACTTCACAACCGAGAGATTAACCTCCCACTGTGGTCGCCAATTATTTGTGGGAAAACACTACTTCTGCCGGTTTAGGTAATTTTGGGTGTGTGGATGAGAAGTGAGTTTAAACCTTCAACAAAAGTGCTGCACGATGAGCACTTTGATTCGAGAGATAATCTATACAATTCTGGCCTAAACCAAAGACACGGCCGTTCCAGATTTGTTTCGGTCACAGGTGAAGGATGTGAAGTTGATCTTAGGGAGGGAAGCGAAGAAGGTGTTGAGAGTATGAAGATGAAGGCTATTTGATGACTTGTTAAAAAAAGGTTGAGCAGGAGAGAAAATGTTGCAGGCAGGCTCTGGGTGTTGAATACGATGGTATCAACACTTGGTGTTCTGTGTTGTTCGAACCTTTGTCTTTGGAAATATGGAGGAGAACCTATTTATACAAGTCGATAAGCCTTCATTACGTCTCTCGTGGGAAAGTGTAGGAAGTGGAGTGATGGAGGAAGTGGAGTTGTGCGTTAGTGCCACACGGTTGCTTGCCCACTTCTCCTATCATCGCTAACCACCCATGTTTCCCTGACACGATCTTGTGATGGCGTGTTGCACGCTGCACGCTGTAAACCGCCAGACCAATACCCTAGTTTGTATCCCCCAGTTGTGACGTGATTAATGTCTCGAGTGTGTAGATCGCGGGACCCACAGGAAATAGTGCAGGGTGAACCGTTAACTTGGTATAACATCGTATGTAGCCATCTTCAGGTGACCGTTTGGAGGCTGTATAGACAAGCCATGCCTTGGTCGGTTACCCTGTGAAGAATAGTGACAGATGGTGATCATGGTGATACCTTGTTTGCTGGTTGATTCGTACCCTAAGTCATTCGTACAAGCTTTCAAAGTTGGACGGACGAGATGGTTTGCAACCCTTCCTGCGATCGTTGGATGAGAGGCGCGCATGCTGCCTCTTTCAACCCAAAAGTTTGCATGCTAGGAGAGTTCCAATGGAGGAACCGATCAGCCCTGCATGGAGGCGATACAATGGTGTTCACGCCCATGCCTGCTTGACTCGCAAAGATTTAATCTGAGCCACTCGACTCAGGTGGCAAAGACGAGTGGTCGAGATTAGAACTTATGGAGGGGCCGTGACATGCCACCTTTGGGAGCGCGTACCGAGGATCTTGACCACTGCCGGTCTTGGATGATCAGCTAGGCGTGAAGTCTGGCCCACGGCGGTCATGTTAGCATGCTCTGTTCCTTCTAAGTCTTCATCTTTGCCTTTCGTCCAAGCCTGCGAAGATGGACGCTCGAGATGTTTCTGCGCCGCAAACTATAATTAGGGTTTTGGACCGGCCACTTTGGGCGATTGGTTTTGGGTTGCGTGCGCCTCCTTTGGGGAGACCGACCATGTACGCAACATCTTGGGTCGACAGTGAGCATGTACATGCTTGCTCTATGACCCTGGGCGCAATCTAAGCCATCCAACTATGCCTACGAAGTCGGATGGTCGTGATCGTTTTGGATCTTCTCAACCTGCATAAGGCGTTATTCTAGCCTTGTTTGGGCAATCATTTCTTGCACCACGGCTTGCCTATGAGGAAGTCGGTCATGTAGGTATAAAGTGGGCCCGCCAATGGTGTACCATCACTTCACTACTTGTTTTAGGGTATAATCTAAGCCGTCCAACTATGCCTGCGAAGTTGGACGTTTTACGATTAAAAGAAACCCTAGCCGTGCGTCATGCTCACTTTGAGCGCACGTTTTGGAAGGACCAACTTTAGTTGGCCTTGACCGTTCGGTCATGTATGAAGGTGGATCCGCGGTGATCATGGTAGCATGCTCAGGACCCCCTGAATCTATATCTACACCCTCCATCTATGCATACGAAGTTGGACGGATGAGATATATTTCTGAGTTTGTTTTCAGCAAGTGAGACTAACATGGGTAGTCTTGCATGCGTTCGACGGGGCTAGTATAACCTGCCGTTAAATAGCCTACGGGTGTTTGCATGTCGAATACAAGGCTTTAATTAAAGCATTAATAGTAATGCTATATACCTACAGAAAACCGGGATGGTTGCCACATGCTCCGTCGGGATGGTTGCCACATGCTCCGTTCTGGGTAGGTTTTAATTCTCAGGGATGGTTGCACATGCTCCAATGAATTAATATGGCGAGAAGTATTCATCGCCTGGAGGCTTTATCATTTGCAGGACGTCAGCTTACGAAAATTGGCTTTTTATAATTTTAGCCTTTAAATAGATATCCACCATCAACATTAAGTCCCCTGCCTAGCATGCAATGGTTACACTATTGTAGGGTAGGCATGAGATGGTGATAGTTTAAAGACAAAACTTATAAGACAAAGTTAGATGTTACCAGGAGAGACGGGTTATCCTGTACTCGGAGGATGTCACGTTGAAGAGGCGTGCAGGTGAGCGTTCCCCTAGCATGATGTAGGTCTTGCTTTTTTCAGTCAAACTTGTTATGCCTGCTTCGATTGAGGGACTACTGCACATGCTCAATCGTGAGGTTGTGCCTAATCGACGGACTGTTGCGCTTGCTTCGTTCATGGGTCTACTGCGCCTGCGTGATCGAACATGGAGCCTGATATGGGCATGTTTGCTTCAAACATGGAAAGTTGTGCATACTTTGATCGAACATGGGTCCATCGTGTGCACGTTTTCAAACTTTTTCCATGTCCTACGATTTCTTGATATGCATGGGGGACGCCTAATTCTCTTAACCGTGGGACTCATCATGCGCCTGCTTGATTTTGGATTATTGTGCATGCTTGATAGGCAAGTTCAACCTTGCATGCGCCTGTATGCTACCTACATGCTATGCCTGCATGCTCAACCTTGACTGCGCCTACATGCTATGCTTGCATGCTCAACCTTGCGCCTGCATGTTATGCCTGCATTCTAAACCTTTCCTGCGCCTGCATGCTCAACCTTTCCTGCATGCTACATACCCAACCTTGCCTGCGCCTGCATGCTTGATGTGCCTGCTTTGATGAACTTTGTGTGCTCAAATGTAAATGCGGGTCCTATAGAGAGAGTTGAAACAACTTCTTAAGCGAGCGTGGAGAAGGCTCCCCGTGAGAGAGTTGAAGCAGGCTTCTGAAGAGAACATGGAGGAGGCTCCTGGTGAGCGTTGAAGAAGGATTTTGAAGCGAACATGCTGGAGGCTCCCGAAGAGCATTGAAGAAGGCTTCTGAAGCGAACATGCTGGAGGATCCCGAAGGGCGTTGAAGCAGGCTTCTGAAGCGAACATGGAGGAGGCTCCCGAAGAGCGTTAAATCAGGATTCTGAAGCGAACATGGAGGAGACTCCTGGTGAGCGTTGAAGAAGGCTTCTGAAGCGAACATGCTGGAGGCTCCCGAAGAGCGTTGAAGAAGGCTTCTGAAGCGAACATGCTGGAGGCTCCCGAAGAGCATTGAAGCAGGCTTCTGAAGCGAACATGGAGGAGACTCTTGGTGAGCGTTGAAGCAGGATTCTGAAGCGAACATGGAGGAGACTCCTGAAGAGTGTTAAAGCAGGAGTCGAATCCTGAAAAAAGCGTTTAAGAGGCTCCTTCTTCGATTCGGTTTTCCTTTTACATGCTTCTTGATTGACCATCTATTGGAGAAGTCCTTGATTGATAGCGAAGGAGTCTCATGCTGAGCCTCAGTCCCCAAGCGTGATCTATGTGTCTCCATTTTACATTCCCGGTTATTAGCAGCAACCGTGATTAGAAACTGGTAGGGAGAGGTGTGGTGGAACCTTGCACGAACTTGGCACTCTTCGGTAAAGATCGTCTCATTTAGAAAGATAAGCTGGAACCAATGGATTTCTTGATATTTTTTCATGAAATAGAGAAGGGGAATACAGTCCCCTTCCCACGAGTATCCAGAGCTTTCGACTTGATAGGTATTTCCACGCTAGGTTCATGAGGATGTCTTCGAGATGGGCGGTGCTAAGCAGTCCCAGTCACACTCCTTTGGTAAAACAACTACTTATTCTATGAGAGACAAATTCTGAAATCTATCTCACTGATGTAGTTACCATCGATCCAGATATAGAATATCTTGGATGTTGTTTCACCATTGCGGCAGTTGTGCATAGGGTGCTGGAGTTGGTGTTGGTGATGTTGGACGCGCAGGACGTTGTATCTCGGTGGCTTTCCTCTTGCTGCTTCAACTAAACTGCTTATGGAAGGCTGAAGATTGTATTTCCTGTTGGTGGGATATATGCTTCCACGAGAATCATGAGGTTATTCATTACTGGCAAGCCTGGTGCTTTCCAGCAGGGTGGATGCTGTCGTTGATGAGTGTTCAATAACTTCACGAATTCCATAGGATGACCAAAAGTGCAGATTCTCCAACATAGCATGGTAGACATGCAACATTGTCTGATAGAGTAACTCGATTTTGTTCGACATGACGCGTGGAAATCATTATCCTCTTGAGGCTTCTCCCTTGAGGTATCAACTCCAGTGGAAGATTTCCGCCATAGAGTGTTGATATGTTGTACCAGAATTATTTTAACCCAATGGTAGTACAACATACTAAAAATTTCCGAGAGAAGTTCGAAAAGCTATCTTACTTGCGTCATGCTCGTACATCCTTATCTGGTTGTAGCCGCTGTAACCATCCATAAAGGAGAACATGTCGTGTCCGCTGGTGGCGCCTACTAGCATGTCGATGTTAGGAAGAGGAGAGTCGTCCCTACACAAGGTAGAGCTGATGGAGATAGGATTAGGAGATTCCTCATCTTCGAGCTCATCAGTTGTGGGGTTGGTGTTGTCTTGCAGATGTTGTGGAGCATCTAGCACTTGTTCTTGTGGTTCGTTATTGTTGCAGCATTCCACTGGGAGGGGAGAACGTGCATCAGTCTCCCTCTTGGTGTGAACATGGTTCGCTTCTTCACTAGATGAAGAAGAACTCCTTGTCAATGAATATGAATTTGGAGGAATAACCCTTAATGGTGCAATTCGGTCCTCCTCCCGGATTGACATCCACACAGGGAGTGGGATGCAATGAACTTTGTATTGTTCTTCCCGCGGAGCTTCTCTTGGTTCGAATAACTCTACTCCATACATCGATGCGCAATGAGACAGTGATGCAGGAATACATACAACTTCTTTATCCAGCATAGTATTCAGGCACTGATGATATGTTGAAGGGAAAACCCCGTATGTGCTGGTATGGTTTCCTTCGAAGTCCGTCATTGTGGTAGGCTTCCATATTATCTTGCAGGGGCGAATCTTGGATGTCCTGAGAGCCTTGAGGGTAATCATATTCGAAGACGCTCTTGTGTCGATGAGGGCCTTCCTGAACTCCGAGTCCTTGATGCGTGCAGCAACATGTAGGGGCCTGTTGTCACCTTCCTCCGTCATCATGTCGTCCACTGTAAATATAACATCATTTACATATGCTTCCGATGCGGTTAAGACTCCTTGACGTGAAGGAGTCAGGTGCACATTCAGATCTATCTGATTAATTGCAGCAAACGTCTCCGCCTGCTGATTCATCGAGAGATGTAAGAGTTTACACAAGCTTTCCACTAGAGATGCCACTTCCTTCTCCATTGTTCTCTGGTTCGTAGTAAAGTTGTCGAAATGAGGATGATCATTGTGAGGACCAGTGCCCAGTGTAGGAGTCTCCATGATAAGACTGCCCATATCTGATGTTGCTTCTTTTATCAGGTCCATGTAGGCCTGCGTCGTTGAAGTACCTTCTCTGGGTACGTTGAACGCGCTCCATGTTGGATCCAGGGGCTGTCGAGGCTCTTCTGGAAATCGATCAGTTAATATATTAAGAAAAGTGAGTACCTCTTTCTGAGTTGCATCCATATCCGTTTGAATCTTAGCAAGGACTTCCTGCCTCTTCATCAAATCTGCGATGGTAATGGGAGATGGTCCTCCCCTTGATCCTCCAGTTCCTCATCCTGATGAAGGGGTGGAAGTTATCGCTCTGGTGACCGCTGGAGGCATTACACTTGAGGAGATACTGGGATTTGTGGCTGCTTTGAGCTCTTGTAATAGGAGGTGTCACGCCTGCTGGAATGTCTGCTCCTGCTCCACTGGTACTGATGATAGAAGACGCGATTCCACGAGACACATTGGTTGCACTGGCGGGTTACACTGTAACACCAGTAATTGGGATATCAGCGCCACCAGAAGTGTTGTCGGTGCCAACTCCATCGTTGGTTGCTGATCCAGACCTAAGATCCACCATTCTTGAAATCAGAGAAATTGAATTGGTACTGAAGAAATCGACTTCACAACCGAGAGATTAACCTCCCACTGTGGTCGCCAATTATTTGTGGGAGAAAACTACTTCTGCCGGTTTAGGTAATTTTGGGTGTGTGGATGAGAAGTGAGTTTAAACCTTCAATAAAAGTGCTGCACGATGAGCACTTTGATTCGAGAGATAATCTATACAATCCTGGCCTAAACCGAAGACACGGCCGTTCCAGATTTGTTTCGGTCACAGGTGAAGGATGTGAGGTTGATCTTAGGGAGGGAAGCGAAGAAGGTGTTGAGAGTATGAAGATGAAGGCTATTTGATGACTTGTTAACAAAAGGTTGAGCAGGCGAGCAAATGTTGCAGGAAGGCTCTGGGTGTTGAATACGATGGTATCAACACTTGGTGTTCTGTGTTGTTCGAACCTCTGTCTTTGGAAATAGGGAGGAGAACCTATTTATACAAGTCGATAAGCCTTCATTACGTCTCTCGTGGGAAAGTTGAGGAAGTGGAGTGATGGAGGAAGTGGAGTTGTGCGTTAGTGCCACACGGTTGCTTGCCCACTTCTCCTATCATCGCTAACCGCCCATGTTTCCCTGACACGATCTTGTGATGGCGTGTTGCACGCTGCACGCTGTAAACCGCCAGACCAATACCCTAGTTTGTATCCCCCAGTTGTGACGTGATTAATGTCTCGAGTGTGTGGATCGCGGGACCCACAAGAAATATTGCAGGGTGAACCGTGAACTTGGTATAACATCGTATGCAACCATCTTAAGGTGACCATTTGGAGGCTGTATAGACAAGCCATGCCTTGGTCGGTTACCCTGTGAAGAAGAGTGACGGATGGTGATCATGGTGATACCTTGTTTGCTGGTTGATTCGTACCCTAATTCATTCGTCCAAGCTTGCAAAGTTGGATGGACGAGATGGTTTGCAACCCTACTTGCGATCGTTGGATGAGAGGCGCGCATGCTGCCTCTTTCAAACCAAACGTTTGCATGCTAGGAGAGTTCCAATGGAGGAACCGATCAGCCCTGCATGGAGGCGGTACAATGGTGTTCACGCCCATGCCTGCTTGACTCGCAAAAATTTAATCTGAGCCACTCGACTCAGGTGGCAAAGACGAGTGGTCGAGATTAGAACTTATGGAGGGGCCGTGACATGCCACATTTGGGCGCGCGTACCGAGGAGCTTGACCACTGCCGGTCTTGGCCGATCAGCTAGGCGTTAAGTCGGGCCCACGGCGGTCATGCTAGCATGCTCGGTTCCTTCTAAGTCTCCATCTTTGCCTTTCGTCCAAGCCTGCGAAGATGGACGCTCGAGATGTTTCTGCGCCGCAAACTCTAATTAGGGTTTTGGACCGGCCACTTTGGGCGATCGGTTTTGGGTTGCATGCGACTCCTTTGGGGAGACCGACCATGTACGCAACATCTTGGGTCGACAGTGAGCATATACATGCTTGCTCTATGACCCTGGGCGCAATCTAAGCCATCCAACTATGCCTACGAAGTCGGATGGTCGTGATCGTTTTGGATCTTCTCAAACTGCATAAGGCGTTATTCTAGCCTTGTTTGGGAAATCGTTTCTTGCACCACGGCTTTCCTATGAGGGAGTCGGTCATGTAGGTAGAAAGTGGGCCTGCCAATGGTGTACCATCACTTCACTACTTGTTTTAGGGTATAATCTAAGCCGTCCAACTATGCCTGCGAAGTTGGACGTTTCACGATTAAAAGGAACCCTAGCCGTGCGTCATGCTCACTTTGAACGCACGTTTTGGAAGGACCAACTGTAGTTGGCCTTGACCGTTCGGTCATGTATGAAGGTGGGTCCGCGGTGATCATGTTAGCATGCTCATGACCCCCTGAATCTATATCTACACCCTCCATCTATGCATGCGAAGTTGGACGGATGAGATATATTTCTGAGTTTGTTTTCAGCAAGTGAGACTAACATGGGTAGTCTTTCATGCGTTCGACGGGGCTAGTATAACCTTCCTTCAGATAGCCTACGGGTTTTTGCATGTCGAACACAAGGATTTAATTAAAGCATTAATAGTAATGTTGTATACCTACAGAAAACCGGGATGGTTGCCACATGCTCCGTCGGGATGGTTGCCACATGCTCCGTTCTAGGTAGGTTTTAATTCTCAGGGATGGTTGCACATGCTCCAATGAATTAATATGGCGAGAAGTATTCATCGCCTGGAGGCTTTATCCTTTGCAGGACGTCATCTTACAAAAATTGGCTTTTTACAATTTTAGCCTTTAAATAGAAATCCACCATCAATAGCTTCTTCAAGGATACTTCATACTTCGTATACTTCAGGACGATATTTCTAATTAATTCTCAATGCTTCGGAACTTCACAAAAGAATAGAAGAAAGTACGTATTTTTCAAGAAAAGTATTCTTTAGCTCGTTCCTTCAACAACAAAGATCAAAGACTATTACAACAACGGATTTTTTCTTAAAGATTGCTCTTCAAGCAATATTCAAGAAAAAAGAGGCAAAATGTAGGAGCAGAATCTCGCAACAACATATTTTCTTAGCGTGTGAGATTAACTCATTTCCCTAGATTGCGAGAATGTAGCAAAAACCTACGAAATTATCAAGAACCTGCGTGAATATGAGTTGTATGTGAGATGTCATCCACTATGTAGACACCTATATAAAGAGGAAGGCTGGAGAGAGAATTGGAAGGATATATATTTTTTGTAACAGAGAGAGAGAGATTTATTTTCTCTATCATCTTCTTCCCCTAAAACTAAATCTAGAGCTCCAAATACTCATTAATGGAGTCTCCATGTAACTCAAATGTAATCTCAATAATCATAATGAAGAACCCTAACCCCGTGGATGTAGATCACATTGATCGAACCACGTAAATCCTTGTGTCCATTTTATAATTTTAGCATCTTAATTTTTATTTTGATTATAAAATAAATTTAGATCTAGGATATATCATAAGGGGTGTGTTGTGGGATTTCCTTCAACTACATTGGGAGCACCATTATTTTCATTCAGTCGCGATTCTTGAGGATTCTTTTTCTCACTACTATTCAAAGACGAATGAATAGCATGGCCATGTTGGATTTCCACAATAATCTCCTCCTGAATCCATCAACAATAATCATCATTATTTCATTCAAGGAAATGCCAAAATCGCTTACATGAAAGGATACTCATATCAACCTCTCCATCGATGTTGGATTCCTGAATTGTCCGTATGGAGGAAAGATGAAGACTGTCAATAACGGATGGAACAAAATTCTGAAACCAATTAACATCATTCATTTTGGATCCTAATTATATGGACAAGAAAATTGCAATGATAAGGAGAGTTAACAACTCACCAAAGAGACAGCCGGGGACTTTACAGTGTTCGTTATCATCATATAATCCATATTTATGGATTCTCCACTCCGAAGACTTACTGATATTAATATCTGAGTAATCCACATCAATCGAACAAGGACCAATTTTTCGAGCTGCTCTATCGATATTATATTCCTACATCAGAGACTTCTCGTGCATTACTGATACTAAGCAATCAGGAGTACAACTCAGTATGAAAGATCTCTCACCATCACTCAGAGATAGAAGCACCATTTCTTGAAGCTGCATCTGTAGAGATGTCATATCTGGAAGTATCATCTTTGGAAGTGTCACTATGGGAACCAGTCATTCTTGCAAAGTTGTTGTGAAGTCCATACAACATTCCTACTTCAGTATATCCGTAGATGCAGATTTCATCAAAGCAGTGGAATTAAAGCACAACACAAATAATTAGGATGCTCACATCATTGTCTACAAAAATGGTAATTCTCAACTCTTACCTATTTACTATTTCACGAACTTAGTGATAATAACGTAAAATTTCGAAAATCTTGCTCGCTCCTTCAAACCTGCAAAGACGAGCAACACCCATTACTTAAAAGTCTGACACCTGACTTTTCACGAAATTATGAATAATTCACATAACCCTTGATGTGAACATTCACTGATTTTCTACCGTGTGTGCATACACTATGAAATCACGAAATTCATGAAAACATTATTGTTTGCTTTGAACAATTGTTTAAAATCAAAACTTGATTTTGCAAAATCTTTCATAAAATCGTGAACAACCCACGTAAATCTTTACTGTGTGAACGATTTTTCAAAATTTAGACAGACGTCCATTTTACAATTGTGAAAACTCACATACAGATATTATTTCACCAAGAATAATTTTCTACTCTCAAAAGTTGTTCAAAATCAAAACATTGATTTTACAAAAATATATATTTCAATATGAAACTCACGTAACTTTGAAAATATATGTATATATATATTTTTTCTCCCTCTCACGAGCATCCGTCTTTGAAACGAGAGTTTATTCCATTTTGTGAAACCTCACAAATTAAAAAAAAAATCATACGTGAGTTATTTATAAAAAATAAAAGAAATCAATCATTTTGCTCAAACGAGCATTCGTCTACGAAATCAGGGTCTTTTCTATTTTTGTGAAAGTCCACATATTCCAAAACAAAGTTTTGAAAGTTTTTAAATAAATTTTATCATGAACTCCAGGTATTTTCAATTTTTCCTTTAACCCTAAGGATTATTATGTATTACTTTCACCACGAACGAACCTACGTTCCTCAAAGTATTTGCAAAGTTCATGCTTTGAAAATAAATTTAGATTTCATGGAACCTCATAAACAAAATTTTCTCTACTGCAACTAGATTATGTTTATTCTATGATATATTTATCTCTTTCATATTAGGGATTTTTTCTCGTTTCTTGAACTATTTAGCGAACGCACATACGTATTTTAAAGAAATAACAAAATTTCATAAAACCTCACATGCTCATACTTGTGAAACTTTTGTTTTATGAACAAATCTTGAAAACCATAAGACACACAGAAAAAAAACATATTAGGTGTTCACCCTTGTATATTAATTTTATTTCCAAAACCTAATAAAACACGAGTTTCCTTTTTTGGGCTCGGGCCCGAAAATCCTAAATCGACCAAAACCAGGTTTTTAACTGACCAAATCAGCAGCACTTCACCTCTCTGTATCCACAAAATAACACTCTATCACACCATCAGGGTCCTCACCTGAACATTTGCTCGTACATGACACCAATGGAGCAAGTCGAGGATTCTGAAACTACCTTTGTAGATTGAGTTCAACTGCGATCCCGTCGACTGAAAATCACCATCTAATGCTTACTGCGGAACATGACTGTTCCTCACTAAGCAGGGGACTTAATGTTGATGGTGGATTTTCAACAAAGGTCAAATCCATAAAATCATGATATTGCATGTTTCTGGTACGGCTTCAGGAATGTGATGATTCATATTTTACGAAGCCATGATGAAAATGTCTTTCGAAAAGCCTCCACTAGCTGAGCGTTCGATCCCTGGCATTTCATTGTGCACTCTATGTAGAATAATAAAATTGGGTGGTCCTCCTACATAATTGTTTGTTGGGGGGATTAACGCCTTCAGGACGTCGGTGATACTCAATGTTCCCTGACTACATGAGAGCGACACCTCTCTATATAGAAGAACGATTGTGCGGTTCTCCGTAATATTGAGAGAAACATCGCCTTCAGGACAGTGACACTCACTGATCCTGACTATGTAGAGCCACTGTGTATAGACTCGGACATTCTTGTAAGGACTCGAGAGCGCCCTCAAGATATTAACAGTCTCCTGACTATGCACATACATTAATTCTGCCGTGACATTCACCACTGAATTCCCAGAATAATATATTATTGCTCATATTCCATGGTCGAATCCACGGCCTAATCCCATGGAATGGCAATAAAAATTGATCTGATTCCATGTTCGAATCCATAGCCTAATCCCATGGAATGGCAATAACGATTGCTCCAATTTCATGATCGAATCTACGACTTGATCTCATGGAATGGCAATAACAATTTATATTATCTCATTACTCCGATTTCATGATCGAATTCACTATTAATCTCATGAAATGGTAAAAGATAATTTTATTACTCCGATTCTATGGTCGAATCCACGATCCCATGGAATGGTAATGCCTATTTTATTATTCCGAATTCATGGTCGAATCCACAGCTGATCTTATGAATTGATAATAAATAACTACTCATTTTTATTTGTTCAATTTCATGAATTATTCTATACTGAATTTCATGGATCAGCAGCAAATACTCACAATCGGGCATCCGAACCATCACTGAGTAAGCCCCACAAAAATGGTGTAAGTATACTCGACAATGATGCACGATTGAGCACTTGGATGCACGAATGGCATCCAAAAATATGAACAGATGAGGAATCCTACGCAAAACAGGAGAAAACAAAAAATATTAATAAAATAATAAGGAGCGCCCAGAGGCCGGGCCCACCAGCCGTGGCCGGTCCCCATGCTCCTTCCATTATTTTGCCCTATTTTGTTATTTTCATGAACTCATGAAAAAATCCTTGATTTTATCAACTTTCCTTGTTTTTGCAAAATTCATGAATTCTCCATAACTTCATGGATTCATGAAATAATAATATTATAAAAGAAGGAAAGATGTGCGGGATCGGGAAACATGGTCGTCCGGCCATGCCTCAACCATGGATGGTCCCACACCTTACAATCCTTAGCCTATTGTAATGATCATTCCCCAATTTCATGAAACTCATGGGTTTCAACAAAATTCATGGATTCTCCATAACTTCATAGATTCATGAAATAATGTTATAAAATAGGAAAAAGAGTGCGGGACCGGGCAACATAGCCGGCCGTCCATGCCCTAGATGTCGCCGGTCCCACACCCTGCAATCCCTAGTTTTTAATAATTATTATTTTCCTCAAATTCACGAAACTCCTTGGTTTGAGCAAAAATTATGATTTCTTCATAATTTCTCGAATTTTGCTCAAATCATGAAAATTCAAAAGCCAACATGGTCACATGACCGGCTAGACTCTCACGGCAATTTTAAATGTTAAAATACTCTTATTTTAATATTTACAAAATATTGATCAATTGAGCATACATGCTCATTCCGACAAAAATCAAGAATTTCAGTCAAGATGAAACTCTTCTGAAAATTCACAATGTTGCTCGAACGCACATCAAAAAATACTGAAACTCTCAGTACGGAGGAACGGATACCATGGAAACACGTGCATGCCTTAATGACCGACCAGGGTTATTCCCAGGGCTTGCACAAATCCGGTCCCACATGGTTTCATAATTCTGACTTAATTTGCTCACATTAGGCCCAAACTTTCTCCAACCAACCTGGGGATTTCTCAAACGGACAACATCTAGGCCCTTGACCACCAAGATCCGGCCCATGCTCTCTTGGTCGGTCCCCCATCTTTCATACTTAGGCTTTTTCCTAATGTTGAACCCAACAATAATTCAATGAATGATGAAACCGGCACTTAATCATCATTCTTTCACCAACTCTCCAACTGAGGACCCTGGTGTAAGCTCACTCGAGTACTGAGAACCACATGGATGCCCATCATCCCATGTGGTCGGTCTCTCTATCACTCATGACCTATTTTCAGCGATTCATCAATTGTTGAACAATTGCTAAAAAATTAGGGTTTCGAACAAACGCTTCACGGAATCATCATTCTGAGCAAGTTCAAACACCAAATGAATTTATGTTGATCCACGGGGATTAATTATAATATCTAGTAATCAACCAATATTTTTATATTTTATTGGGTTACGTCACCAATAAATATTCCGTCGAAGTGAGAAACTTCGCTCAGTCGCTCAAATATTGATTCAGCTATCAATATTTAATAAATTGTTAGTAATTCGTCGAATTGAGCAACACTTGCTTAATTGCACGTCAAATTATAAACATTCGTTTAGTTTGTCGAATTGGGCAATACTTTCTCAATTGCATGTCAAATTCTTAATATTCAGTAATTCGTCAAATTGAGCAATACTTGCTCAGTTCCTCGAATATTGATCCAAACTATCAATATTCAGTAATTTATTAGTATTTCGTCGAATCGAGAAATACTTGCTCAGTTGCTCGAATAATCCACATATATTCAGTAACTGATCAATATTCAACAACTCATTAAATTTACAATATTTGCTCAGATGAGCAACATTGACATTCATGAATCGCTGAACATTTGTCAAACATGCTCGATTAAACAAAATCTAGGCTCATTGCCTAATTAGTCAACAACTGTCAAACTAAATACAGTCTGTCATGAAGACTCCACGATTCGTGAAACATCAATCACGTCAAATTGGGGGATAACAACTAGGGTTTTGGTCTGGCGGCCTACAGCACGTGGATTCATCCACGACGAGAAATGTGCATAAGTTGTGTCAACGGTTGAAGGAGTTAGAAAAGTAGTGGGTGCACGATGCATCAAGTCTCCACACAACATGGAACTGACTTTACCACGATCCTCCATTTTCCCACTCTTCCACTCATGAAACCGTCATACTTACAAGGATCAAGGTGTTTACAACTCTGACAATATAAATAAGTTTCTGAATCCATGATTGAGGGACACATAATTTTTAGTCTACACAGAATTTCTCGAGTAACTACTCTCAAGAATTCATCAATACATTAGAACTTATTCAAACTCAATAGTTCACCAATTATTGCAGAAACCTTCAACACATCCACAATCCTTGATCATCACTGATCCCACACAATTCTCAGCTTCCCTCCTACAGATCAACCCATCTCCCTCTTTGCGGACGAATTGACTCTGGAACGGCCATTGACTTGGTTTAGGCTGGAGTCCTACAGATTGATCTCTCGAATCTAAGCACTCCATTTGCATTGCATCTGTGTGAGGTTAAGAAGTTTTCCCTGTTCGAGGAGTCTCGTCAACACGCTAGACTCTTCATTTTCCCAAAAAACCAGCGAACTGTTTTCCCCATCTACATATTGGCGACCACAGTGGGAGATTAATCTCTCGGTTGCAATCTTATTTTCACAAAATGGTTGATCTTAGGTTAGTTTCAGTTACGAATCCCAACCCAAACAATGCTAGCACAAGCAACGATGGTGGTGCTCCAGAAACTACTCATGTTTCCAACAACGACACTAGCGATACCACTCCTCCACAAACCAACATCGGAGACAATCCTCTATTCGGAAAGTCTCCTGAAGAAATCAGAAGAAATCCACCTACCATAGGTGATCCCATGAAGGTGCAAAAAACTCTTACCAAAAATCAAATTGACATGGCGAACACATAGAAGGAGATGTGCAATTATCTCAAAACTCTCACTGACAAGATGTCAGAGAAAACTCGGAAGAAGGGAAAAGCCAAAGAAACATCTCCGGATGCTGATCTTGAAGTCACTACCATCCATGTAGTAGTAGATGATGATGAAGTGCACAAGGATGCAGATAACCCACCAACAAAGGAACCTGCAGGCTTCATCACTCGTGAGGACCTGGAACGCTTCATGGAGGATCGAGAAAAAGACAAAGTATCATCTTTTCATCGTCATAAACCTTCATAACTTGCTGCTACACAAAGAATTCCTCTCCCGAAGGTCTACACCTCTCCAACGTTCATACTGTACAACATAACGGGGAATTCTTGAGAACATGTCTCTCGATTCCTGGAAGCACTAGGTGAGCATGAAAACAACCATGTTGTCTGAAAAGGCGGGGGTCTAACAACCTCACCCAATATTTCGATTAGCAATCTGTATGGACAACTCCGAGTTGTTTTCTCGAGAATCAACTAGATAGTTAGACTCAATAAATAGAAAATACTCTAGGAGTTATTATCTCAATCTCTCAATTTGATTTACTCAAGAAAATACAATTCGCGAGTCCTAATCAAAGAGAGATAACTTGGAAGGTACCAAAGACCAATATCCAAGTGTCAATCAATTTAAATCAACAACCAATAAGGTCGGATATTCTAATTGATTGAACAACGCACAACCTGTATTATTTCAATTATATAAAAATATAATGCGGAAAACAAATAACACAGATACCAGAATTTTGTTAACGAGGAAACCACAAATGCAGAAAAACCTCGGGACTTAGTCCAAATTAAACATACACTGTATTAAGCCGCACACACTAGCCTACTCCAAATTAACTTCGGTCTGGACTGTAGTTGAACCCCAATCAATCTCACACTGATCCAAGGTACAGTTATGCTCATACGCCTCAGATCCCAACAGGATACCGCGCACTTGATTCCCTTAGCTGATCTCGCCCATAACCAAGAGTTTCTATGACCCAAATTCGAAGACTTTAGCAAACAAATCTGTCTCACACAGAAAAGTCTACAAGATAGATAAATCTTTCTTCCACGAATAAACTTATGAGTTTTGTTCCGTATTTTGACAAATCAAGGTGAACAGGAACTAATCAATAAAACCAGATTTATATTCCCGAAGAACAACTCAGTTTTATCAATCACCTCACAATAGTCTTAATCGACGCAGTGAAAAAAGATATTGTGGAATCACAAATGATGAGACGAAGATGTTTGTGATTACTTTTATTTCTTGACTATCGGAGATAGAAATCTCAAGCCAATTATTACGATTGTACTCGTACGATAGAAACAACAAGATCATATCACACAACTATAATAAAAGTAGTATCGGTCTGGCTTCACAATTCCAATGAAGTCTTTAAGTCGTTAACCTAGTTTTCGAAGAAGAAAACCAAAGGTTAAAGGAGAATCAACTCTAGCTTAGCAAACTAGTATCACACATAATGTGTGGGGATTAGGTTTCCCAGTTGCTAGAGTTCTCCCTTATATAGTCTTTCAAATCAGGGTTTGCAATCAATGTTAGCTTAGTAACAAAGCATTCAACATTCACTATTAGATGAAAACCTGATTAGATACAAGCTAATATCTCTCAACCGTTAGATCGAAAACTTATCTTGCCATACACACATGAACTTGATGATTTTGGGTTTGTGTAACCGTACCCAAACGTGTACAATAGTTGGTTCAATATTAGTCAACCAAATGGTTAGCCAAATGATAACTTTCATATCAACCATATTCTTCTTCACCATAACTAGTCCAAATGACTCGAATGAACTAGTTAGAGAGTTATTCAATTGCTATGAGATCTTATGTACTACATAAGATACAATTGAAGCAAAAACGATGTGATTCACTCGAATCAATTCATGAACTATAAAGCCACGGTTTGCAATAGAATTCCTTAGATAATTTAGATAAGTTCACGAACATCGTTTAAAGACATAACCACTCAAGTTCGCGGACTGAAACCGAGATACAACTCCAGCATAAATTCTCGGGTTCGAGAACTATACACGTTCGCGGACTGAGTTCGCGGACTGGGTTGAATGCTTAAGTTCCGGTTTTCACTTGATCCACAAATTTCGTAAACTTCGGTTCAAGTGCTGATGACTTATACATATATGTGTTACCACAACAATTTTTATATCCCCCAGTAGTTATATTGTCTAAACTCCCATTTTATTCATTGAAACATTTTAAGAGGACGCATATATTTGTTATTCACAAACTAGTTTTCGTCAGAGCAATTTCCAAAGTGATTGAAACATAACATGACTTTCGTCACTAGGCAAAGATGAACTTGGATAAAGCGAAAGCTTTACCAACACACATTTCGAGAAATAGATAAGCAAGATATACCCAGCTCGAAATGTCCCATGTGTATATTATTTAGTCTATATAGTTAAACGACTTTTGTCTCAAGATAAGAGATAGAGTAGACAGACTTTTGAGTGATAGATAAGTTCAAGTATCCACATACATTTTAGTCGATGAATATCCACTGGTTCCTTGAGTAGTCCTTCTTCTTGTATGATGATTGCAATGAAGTTCTTGAGCTCGACTACACTTTTAATCCTAGCCCGAGACCTTAGATATAGTAGACTAGAAATCAAGACTTTATAGTTTTGATCAATAACATTGAAAAACATGCTTGAGATAGAAACTCATGCGATTTCGACCGAGCAATTCTCTAACAATCTCCCCCTTTGTCAATTTTAGTGGAAAAACTATTAATACATATGGAATACAAAAAATATATAAATAAACTTTGTAGCTCCTATTCCACATGTCTAATCTTCAACAATACTTGAAATCTTTGTCACTTCCAAGTAGTCCAATGATGCCAAAGGTTGTAAGTTTAGCATCATCGTTGTTGAAAATCCGTAGCTATAACAATGAGAAAAGCATCGGTTCTCAATCATTGTTATACAATGTCATAGTATTATTACACATCGTCAAATTCCAATTGCATCACAACTTCAACAACAATACTATGGTGATACTTCACTCCCTCATAGTCAATACTCCATCTAACATAGAACCCCCCCTTACATAATGATCCGAAAATCATATGTATTTGTAGTGTGAACTACATGTTAATTCTCCCCCTTTTTGTCAATAAAATTGGCAAAGGTACAAGAACGGGATCCTAATGAAATTTCCGTAAGAGACATTTCATGACCAAAGGTATCATCTTGTTTCATGATACACAAGATGAAACTTGTGTATCATATTGTTTGGATGCAATCATAAAGCCGAAGCTAAATGCATTCATCAAGGAGTTTATAACGATGCAAGATAACCCCTCTAATATTCCACAACCGCACTCCCCACAAAGATTTGGCAATTAAGCACAAGTTCAAAAGAACTCTCCCCCATAATATGTCATTCCCTAAGGAACAACAAGAGCGACCTTAATAATTTCAAAAAGAAAAGAAGGATTTCTTTAGACTCAACAAATTACATACAAGTATGAATTTGGAATCCAACAAGAAATATTCAATCAAATTTACCAAAGCGAACCAAGATTAATTTGATTAAATATGCTCAACACAAGTAAACTTACGGAGACTTAATAAGTCATTTAAATTAATCACAAGAAAACTCGCAAATAATCTAATTGTCATACTCAACCAAACTAATTACAAGAGTAATCAATTTAATTGGCCACACTCGACATAAGAAAATCTATGGAGCAATGACTAAGTTAATCAAGAAAAACCAACCCAGTTAAAAGAGATGCTCAACATAAGAAATTTATGGAGTGCTAACTAAATAACCATACTAGATGATTGATTTAGTTCATTTGGGCTCAACATAAGAGATTATGGAACCCCGACTAAGATTATCATAAGACATGACAACCTTAACCATACATGTACTCTACATAAGAAAACTTATGGAATACAAACTAAATAACCACACAAGTTGATTAATTTAGTTCTTAATGCTCAACATATAGCATCTCATGGAACAACCAACCATGCCAATAAGGAATCGACTTAGTCGTATCATGCTCAACATAACATACACAATGGAGCCTTCACAGTAATAATAATAATATGGATCAATAAATCTCTATGTCGTGGATAACACAAGGATTCATTCAATGTTTCCATCACCATTTATACAATGACATACAATAGACATAATCCTTGAATCACAAAAGATTTTAACCTATCTTACATCAATAATTGACAATATAGGCTTAACTTTTGTGTTTGTCAAAAGTCTATTCATCCTTTTATCAATATTTACATAACAATTCACGAATGACTTTACTTTTGACAAAATATGGGACAATCGAGTTCACTGACGTAAACAACACATATCCCATAACAATATTGCAATATATAATCCAAAAGATTAATACTGCAAAAATCATCTTCCAGAACAACTTTAGAATTTAAATGAATAAATCTAAAATAATTGAAGATGAATACTTTGGACATAGCTATGTGAAATCACAATAATTGCTATTCCAAACTCTAGTAATCCTTCTCAAAAATAAGAATAAATTCTCATAAGAAGTTTCCTAGGCACTAAGACAAATTCGTAATACACATATAAGATGATTTGTCCTTAGAGGGTAGAATCAATCTTTTTCGCCCGGATTTATACCAATAATAGATACCAAAGGCGTATAAAAAGATTTTCCAACAACATTTTTGTAAAAGATACAAATTAGCTTAGAAGAGTAGTACTCCAAGAATCCAAGTGCCCAAGTTCAAGAGAAGTGGAACAAGTGCAATGAAACAGAGCAAAATACTCAAAAACAAGAGACAGGAATGAAAAAACGGGGGTCTAATAACCTCACCCAATATTTCGATTAGCAATCTAAATGGACAACTACGAGTTGTTTTCTAGAGAATCAACTAGACTCAATCAATATAAAATACTTAAGTAGTTATTATCTCAATCTCTCAATTTGATTTACTCAAGCAAATGTGATTCGCAAGTCTAACCAAAGAGAGATAACTTGGATGGTACCAAAGACCAATATCCAAGTGTCAATAAATTTAAATCAACAACCAATAAGGTCGGATAATCTAATTGATTGAACAACGCACAACCTGTATTATTTCAATTATATAACAAAATATAATGCGGAAAAGAAATAACACAGACACCAGAATTTTGTTAACGAGGAAACCGCAAATGCAGAAAAAACCCGGGACCTAGTCCAGATTAAACATACACTGTATTAATCCGCTACAGACACTAGCCTACTCCAAATTAACTTCGGTTTGGACTGTAGTTGAACCCCAATCAATCTCACACTGATCCAATGTATAATTATGCTCCTACGCCTCTGATCCTAGTAGGATACTGCGCACTTGATTCCCTTAGCTGATCTCACCCACAACTAAGAGTTGTTACGACCCAAAGTCGAAGATAAACAAATCTGTCTCACACAGAAAAGTATACAAGATAAATATATCCGTCTCCCACGAATAAACCTATGAGTATTGTTCCGTATTTTGATAAATCAAGGTGAACAGGAACCAATCAACAAAATCAGACTTATATTCCCGAAGAACATCTCAGTTTTATCAATCACCTCACAATAGTCTTAATCGATGCAGCGAAAAAAGATATTGTGGAATCACAAGCGACGAGGCGAAGATATTTGTGATTACTTTTATATCTTGCCTATCGGAGATAGAAATCTCAAGCCAATTATATCAATTGTACTCATACGATAGAAACAACAAGATCAGATCACACAACTACAAGAAAAGTAGTATCGGTCTGGCTTCACAATCCCAATGAAGTCTTTAAGTCGTTAACTTGGTTTTAGAAGAAGAAAACCAAAGGTTAAAGGAGAATCGACTCTAGCTTAGCAAAACTAGTATCAAACAGAATGTGTGGGGATTAGGTTTCCCAGTTGCTAGAGTTCTCCCTTATTTAGTCTTTCAAATAAGGGTTTGCAATCAATGTTAGCTTAGTAACAAAGCATTCAATATTCACCGTTAGATGAAAACCTGATTAGATACAAGCTAATATCTCTCAACCGTTAGATCGAAAACTTATCTTGTCATACACACATGTACTTGACGATTTTGGGTTTGTGTAACCGTACCCAAACTTGTACAATAGTTGGTTCAATATTAGTCAACCAAATGGTTAGCCAAATGATAAATTTCATATCAACCATATTCTTCTTCACCATAACTAGTCCAAATGACTCAAATGAACTAGTTAGAGAGTTGTTCAATTGCTATGAGATCTTATGTACTACATAAGACACAATTGAAGCTTCATGAACTATAAATCCGCGGTTTGCAATAGCATTCCTTAGATAATTTAAATAAGTTCACGAACATCGTTTTTATACATAACCACTCAAGTTCGCGAACTGGGTTTGCGGACTCAAGTAACCGGTTGGAGTTCACAAACTCCAGCATAAATTCTATGGTTTGAGAACTTCCGTCAGTTCGCGTACTGAAATCGATCTACAACTACAGCAGAAATTCTTGGTTTCGTGAACTACGCATGTTCCGGACTGAGTTCGCGGACTGGGTTGACTGCTCAAGTTCCGGTTTTCACTTGATCAACAAAGTTCACAAACTTCGGTTCAAGTGCTAAGGACTTATACATATATGTGTTACCACAACAATGTTTATATCCCCCATTGGTTATATTGTCTAAACTCTCATTTCAATCATTGAAACATTCTCAGAGGACGTCATATAGTTGTTGTTCACAAACTAGTTTTCGTCAGAGAAATTTTTAGAGTGATTGAAACATAACATGACTTTAGTCACTAGGCAAAGATGAACTTAGCTAAAGCGAAAGCTTTACCAACACACATTTCGAGAAATAGATAAGCGAGATATACTCATCTCAAAATGTCACATGTGTATATTATTTAGTCTATATAGTTAAACGACTTTTGTCTTAAGATAGGAGATAGAGTAGATAGACTTTTGAGTGATAGATAAGTTCAAGTCTCCACATACCTTTTAGTCGATGAAGATCCACTGGTTCCTTGAGTAGTCCTTCTTCTTGTATGATGATTTCCATGGAGTTCTTGAGCTCAACTACACTTTCTATCCTAGTCCGAGACCTTAGATATAGTAGACTAGAAATCAATACTTTATAGGTTTGATCACTAAAACTGACAAACATGCTTGATATAGCAATGCATGCGAGTTCGACTGAGCAATGCTCTAACAATCTCCCCCTTTGTCAATTTTAGTGGCAAAACTATTAATACATATGGAATTCAAAAAATATATAAATAAACTTTGTAGCTCCTATTCCACATGTCAAATCTTCAATAATACTCGAAATCTTCATCACTTCCAAGTAGTCCAATGATCCCAAAGGTTGTAAGTTTGGCATCATCGTTGTTGAAAATCCGTAGTTATAACAATGATAAAAGCATTGGTTCTCAATCATTGTTATACAATGTCATAGTATTATTACACAGCGTCAAAGTCCAATTGCATCACAACTTCAACAAAAATACTATGGTGATACTTCACTCCCCCTTAGTCAATACTCCATCTCACATGGAAACCACTGCCCCTTACATAATGGTGATACTTCACTCCCCCTAAATCGACCAAAACCAGGTTTTTAACTGACCAAATCAGCAGCACTTCACCTTTCCGTATCCACAAAATAACACTCTATCACACCATCAGGGTCCTCCCATGAACATTTGCTCATACATGACACCATTGGAGCAAGTCGAGGATTCTGAAACTACCTTTGTAGATTGAGTTCAACCGCGATCTCGTCGACTGAAAATCACCATCTAATGCTTACTGTAGAGCATGACTGTTCCTCACTAAGCAGGGGACTTAATGTTGATGGTGGATTTTCAACAAAGGTCAAACCCCTAAAATCATGATACTGCATGTTTCTGGTACGGCTTCAGGCGTGTGATGATTCATATTTTACGAAGCCATGATGAATATGACTTTCGAAAAGCCTCCACTAGCTGAGCGTTCGATCCCTGGCATTTCATTGTGCACTCTATGTAGAATAATAGAATTGTGCGGTCCTCATACATAATTGTTTGTTGAGGGGGCTTAACGCCTTCAGGAAGTCGGTGATACTCACTGTTCCCTGACTACATGAGAGCGACACCTCTCTACATAGAAGAACGATTGGGAGGTTCTCCGTAATATTGAGAGCAACATCGCCTTCAGGACATTGACACTCACTGATTTTGACTATGTAGAGACACCGTGTATAGACTCGGACATTCTCTTAAGGACTCAAGAGCGCCCTCGGGACATTAGCCGTCTCCTGACTACGCACATAGATTAATTCTGTCGTGACATTCACCACTGAATTCCCAGAATAATCTATTATTGCTCATATTCCATGGCCGAATCCACGTCCTGATCCCATGGAATGGCAATAACAATTGCTCTGATTCAATGGTCGAATCCACGGCCTGATCCCATGGAATAGAAATAACGATTGCTCCAATTTCATGTTCGAATCTACGACTTGATCTCATGGAATGGCAATAACAATTTATATTATCTCATTACTCCGATTTCATGATCGAATTCACTATTAATCTCATGAAATGGTAAAAGATAATTTTATTACTCCGATTATATGTTCGAATCCACGATCCCATGGAATGGTAATGCCTATTTTATTATTCCGAATTCATGGTCGAATCCACAGCTGATCCTATGAATTGATAATAAATAACTACTCATTTTTATTTGTTAAATTTCATGAATTATTCTACACTGAATTTCATGGATCAGCAGCAAATACTCATAGTCGGGCATCCATACCATCACCGAGTAAGCCCCACAAAAATGGTGTAAGTGTACTCGATAATGATGCACGACTGAGCACCTGGATGCATGAATGGGCATCCAAAAATATGAACAGATGAGGAATCTTACGCAAAACAGGAGAAAACAACAAATATTAATAAAATAATAAAGAGCGCCCGGAGGTCGGGCCCACCATGCTCCTTACATTATTTTGACCTATTTTGTTATTTTCATGAACTCATGAAAAACTCCTTGTTTTAGCAACTTTCCTTGTTTTTGCAAAATTCATGAATTCTCCATAACTTCATGGATTCATGAAATAATAATATTATAAAATAAGGAAAGGAAAGGTGTGCGGGACCGGGCAACATGGCCGGCCGGCCATGCCCCAACCGTGCCGGTCCCACACCTTACAATCCTTAGCCTATTGTAATAATCATTCCCCAATTTCATGAAACTTCTGGGTATCAACAAAATTCATGGATTCTCCATAACTTCATAGATTCATGAAATAATATTATAAAATAGGGAAAGGAGTGCGGGATAGGACAACATAGCCGGCCGGCCATGCCCTAGCCATGGCCGGTCCCACACACTGCAATCCCTAGTCTTTTATAATTATTATTTTTCTCAAATTCATGGAACTCCTTGGTTTGAGAAAAAATCATGATTTCTTCATAATTTCTCGAATTTTGCTCAAAACATGAAAATTCAAAAGCCAACACGGTCACATGACCGGCTAGCCTCTCACGACAATTTTAAATGTTAAAATACTCTTTTAATATTTACAAAATATTGATCAATTGAGCATACATGCTCATTCCGAAAAAAATCAAGAATTTCAGTCAAGATGAAACTCTTATGAAAATTCACAATGTTGCTCGAACGCATATCAGAAAATACTGAAACTCTCAGTACGGAGGCACGAACACCATGGAAACACATGCATTCCTTAATGACCGACAAGGGTTATTCTCAGGGCTTGCACAAAGCCGGTCCCACATGTTTTCATAATTCTGACCTAATTTGCTCAATTGCTCACATTAGGCCCAAACTCTCTCCAACTAACGTGGGGATTGCTCGAACGTACAACATCTAGTCCCGTGACCACAAAGAGCTGGCCCCATGCTCTCTTGGTCGGTCCCCCATCTTTCATACTTAGGTTTTTGCCTAATGTTGAACCCAACGGTATTTCAATAAATGATGAAACCGGCACTTAATCATCATTCTTTCACCAACTCTCCAACTGAGGACCCTGGTGTACGCTCACTCGAGTACTAGGCACCACATAGACGCCCATCATCCCATGTGGTTGATAAACACGTAAGTGCTACATTTTATACCCATATTTATATTATCTAGCACTCGATATTTTAGCTAACAACACTGTTTTCAGCTATTTTAAGGAGATACGAGCAAATCCAATCTTCCAGAGGTAACACAACTAATTACCATCTAAATGGCATTTGCGATAAGAACCATGCATGTTATTACTGGTGGCACCAAAAGATCTTGATCAATTAATCATGGGTGGCATGTTAACGAGTTTGAGGAGCTGCCAAATCAGTGTCAAACAAAGTATCAAGCTTATTTGTTCTTATCAGAGGAAATAACTTTGCGCATCAACTTCCGTTATTTCTCTAATAAGCCTCTGCCATCTGCTATTTTGCAGAGAGGAATAAATACAGCACCATGGGGTTTCTAGGAGAAGTTCAGTTGCATAGGTGGCTGAAATCAGCGCAGGCAGTGGTGATTATTCTCTAGTTCCCTACGGCAACAATTAAAGTAATGTCAGTAGTGATGGTATGGTCTCCAGCTTGGTAGTATGGATGTGGGTTTGGTCGATGGTTGCTGGTGGGGGGCCTTATGGAGCTGTTGAAGACTCTTAGGAAGTTGTCGTGAGATGGAATCAAGCTCACTGTGGTTATTCTCTTGCCGGCTGAATGGATTTCGCCATTCGTGCGTAGATGAATAGTGAACAAGGTTTACTGTAATAGTCATGGCTATGAGCAAGTCATGGAGGAGATGCAAGTCATTAGAGATGTAAATTCCAGCTGAATGGGTTTGTGCGATTGAGTTGCTGCATCTATGGTTGTCGTGATTGTTTGAGTTCAAGAGATTAAGGAGAGGTTTATCGGAGTTGAATGGTGGTCGAAACGGTGTTGGTTGATGGCGACATATATAGATGGTTTTATACCTAAAGTCTCATAGCGGCGGAGTGTCTAGTATTATTCTGTTGATATCGACAATTGAATTTCGAGAGAGTGAGAAATTGGTGATGCGGCCAGACCTGGAAGAAACGTTTTGAACGGACAGAAGGGGAAGACAAGTTTGCTGTGGTCTGATGTTCATAGGAGCAGATGATGCAAGATCGATTTTTTTCTGGTGTTTAACTGAGGACAGAATGTGAATGGGAGAGAATAAGAAAGGAGTTGGAGTTGGGAGAACAATTTCTGGGGATAGTTGATGTCGTTCAGGTCGGCTCTAAATGGTTGGTTCTCACTGCAAAACAAGAAGAAACAGCAGCAGCGTATTTGATCTGTGTGTTTGGATAGGTTGAGTCGATGGAGTTCTGTGTAGTATGGCTGAAGTTGAGGATGTACTCAAACTGTGATGTTGTGGTTCGACTTGGTGAACATTTGGGGTCGAATTTGTGTCATCGATTGAATTCTGCAGATGATGATCGCATGGGTTTGAAAATGGATGTGCATGAATGATGATGGCTTAACAACGACAGTAGGGTTCATATGCTACTATTAGGGGAGCAACGATGGTTGTTTAATGGCAGACTGAATTGAGAACTTAGGCTACAGAGAGGAAAGATGTGCAAGGGTCAACTGGGTGAGCTGTGCATTCGATGGTGGCAGCATTAAGGTTCCAATGGCGTTAGATGAGAAGGAAACGAATATGGAAGCAAAACAAAGTCAGGGTCCGTGTATCGACTGGTCAGAATTTGGCAGTGGCCTGACTTTGGTGATGGCTTGAATTTGGAAATCAGCATATGGGTATTGGACTGGGCCCTCAGCGAAAATTGGCTAGGTCACAATTAGCGTTCCTAAACAACACTACATATATCGATTGAGAAATGAACAGAAAAGGGGAGTCCACGACGACAGTGCTGAAACCAGAAAACAGAAGGAGAGGCTGCGGCTACAGATCAATAAGGAAGAAAATAAGGGGTTGGGGAAGAATTCCGGTTTGGGTTTCTTATGATTTTCTTCAATATTTTTATGGCTTTGGAGAAAGCCATGCCTTGCTAGTTTTCTTGTTTGTAACTAGGGTTTCTATGGTTGAAACTACATTGGTATTAGGCTATATTGAATTGTTTATCTAGCAATAGACCATTATGATTTGATTAGATTAATTCTTGAATAATTGTTTATTGATTGATTGCAAAACAAGTTGTTGCTTCACCGGTTTCTTATAACCTTTGTGCGTAATTGTTATGTTCAAAAATATATTTGACTCATTATTTGATATTACATGCTTAGGTTAATTTCTTTGATGGGTTATGCTTAGAAGAGTCAAATAATATTTGTGAATCAATACTTTAGTTTCGTATAATTTTATCGCTGATGCAATTTGATGGTGCATACTTGGATTTATTCTTTTGATATGCTATGCATAGGGTATGCCAATGACGTTTGCGACTCTAACACATATAATAGGTGATGCCAATAGAACGAACAATGAACATTTATTGAAAATTATGTTTCATTTCAGTAGTTGAAAAGAAATAATGGTGGATACCATAAATCCTTGGTTATCGTCTCTCTCTGTGAATTTTTTCGGTTACTTCAAATTTATTATTTCTTTTTCTTTTATTATTCTTTCAAAAATCCAAAAAAACACATCATTAATGGTTAGTTGATTAGAGATATTGATTACAGTATTTTCACCGCTCCCCGTGGGAACGACCCGTACTTGCCTTTGTCTACTAGTTAGACACCGTGCGATTGCGGTTATCATATATAGGCAATCCATAAAGCCTATCAATTTTTGGCGCCGCTGCCGGGTAACGGCTGAGGAATAATATAATTAGTATTTTTGATTTTGTAAATAGTTAGGTTTTTATTTTATTTATTTATTTTATTGTACAATTTTTTTTTTTAGGAATTCTTTTTCCTTTTGACTTGTTTTGTGTGTCAGAATTTTATTTCAGATACCTTTTTGAGAACGATGAATGCTTTGCGCGAGACGTCGTCTATGACGCTTGGTGAATACATGTATGGGTCACGGTATAAGGAAGTTCTTGCTTATAATCGTCTCAGGTATGGAACATGGAATCCACGTAATTTCGCTATGGGTGGTTATTCAGATGAGTATCAACCCCAATACCATGAGGGTGAAAATGAACTTGACACTAAAAGTGATTTTAGGAATTATGATACCGATATAATATCTGAATCTATTGTATCTTACCCAACTCATGATCATTTGACTTATTATATGTCTATTCAAAAGGACGAGAGTTGTGTTAGAGACACCATTTATTCAGATAATGATGATTTAGAAGAACATATTTATACAGAAGATACTATTGTTGAGTCTGATGACTTGGAGACAGTAGACGTACATAATGAGATATTTTCTAATTATTTGAATAACGAGATTCCTAAAAGTCACTTAGTTGCAGATAATAATGAGGCAATTATTCATGATAATGTTTCTCCATTGAGATCCTATTTTGCTGACTCATCGTGTGATAACCTGATTGCTGATGTGAATGTGGAGGCGATTGATACTGGTCAGGTAACTGCTGATTTTGAACCAATCTCAGTTTGTTTATCCCACTTTGCAGATTCTGGGGATCCTATGCTTATTGAAATTGTCAATGCATTGCGCCCTCCAATGGTTAATCAAGGTAACTCAACAACGGAAGTTATTTCTGCGGACTTAGAACCAGATTTATGTGTTACTGATTTTGATAAACTTGAACCATTAGATACAGGTTTAAACTATTTTTCTGATTTTGATAATGCTTTTCCATTTCACATTGTCAATACATTGCTTCCTATGATTTATATTGAAGATAATGTGTCGACCGAATGTATTTCAGCTGATTTAGAACTTGATTTAGAGTGTGCTTCCCGAATAGAAACTAATATAATTCTATGTTTGTTGTCCATGTGAGTGATTTATTTATCTCGACCAAGGACCGTTTTCTATTGGGAATGGATTTACATACATTTTTGGAGGTTTATAGTGTTTGCAGGTTCATATTCGCAGCTGACCTAATTTGTTGGATTGATCCACAACTTTTCAGACTATACATATATGTTTTGCAGTT
The DNA here is from genome assembly GCA_023529315.1 of Papaver bracteatum. NCBI lineage: Eukaryota > Viridiplantae > Streptophyta > Magnoliopsida > Ranunculales > Papaveraceae > Papaver > Papaver bracteatum. The sequence goes on along the minus strand of JAJJWX010003966.1, from coordinate 99,608 downwards.
TACTTTGGTGCAACCTCACCTTGTTTGAGGTTCTTCTTTATGTGCGCAAACATGGATACAAGGATTATGCTTTATGGGAGTCAACCCATACAATTTCGCTTCATGGGAGTCAACCCATCAGATTTGTTTTCTTTCCTCTATCTTTTATTTGTTTGCTTGAATTTCCCTTCTTAATTTATACATTGGATGACTCAATTACATTGAGGACAATGTAATGTTAAAGTGTGGGGGAGTGGCACTGTCGTTAGGAATTTTGATTAAAAAAAATGAATATTATGACCATCTGTGTAGCGGGTCTAAAAAAAAAAATCAGCTATTTAGCGGGTCTTAAAAAAAATTATCATTATGATTGTTAGGGTTATGGCCAGCTGTATAGCGGGTCTTTTCTTTTTCCTTGCATGTTATGACCAGCTGTATAGCGGGTCTAAGAAAAAATAAAACAATTGTGTCTTCGGTCTTGTGCATGCCATTTGTCATGACCAGCTGTGTAGCGGGTCTAACTCTCTCTTATTATATGACTAGCTGTGTAGCGGGTCTTTTTCTGTTTTGCTCGAGGACTAGCAAAATATAAGTGTGGGGCTGTTGATAAGCACGTAAGTGCTACATTTTATACCCATATTTATATTAGCTAGCACTCGATATTTTCGCTAACAACACTGTTTTCAGCTATTTGAAGGAGATACGAGCAAATCCAATCTTCCGGAGGTAACACAACTAATTACCATCTAAATGGCATTTGCGACAAGAACCATGCATGTTGTTACTGGAAGCACCAAAAGAGCTTGATCAATTAATCATGGGTGGCATGTTAACGAGTTCGTGGAGCTGCCAAATCAGGGTCAAACAAAGTATCAAGCTTATTTGTTCTTATCAGGGAAAAGAACTTTGTTCATCAACTTTCGTTATTTCTCCAAGAAGCCTCCGCCATCTACTGTTTTGCAGAGAGGAAGAAATAAAGCAACAAGGGGTTTCTGGGAGAAGTTCAGTTGCATAGGTGGCTGAAATCAGCGCAGGCAGTGGTGATTATTCTCTAGTTCCCTACGGAAACAATGAAATTAATGTCAGTGATGATGATATGGTCTCCGGCTTGATAGTATGGCTGTGGGTTTGGTCGATGGTTGCTGGTGGGGGGCCTTATGGAGCTGTTAAAGACTCTTAGTAAGTTGTCGTGAGATGGAATCAAGCTCACTGTGGTTATTCTCTTGCCGGCTGAATGGCTTTCGCCATTCGTGCATAGATGAACAATGAACAAGGTTTACTGTAATAGTCATGGCTATGAGGAAGTCATGGAGGAGATGCAAGTCATTAGAGATGTAAATTCCAGTTGAATGGGTTTGTGCGATTGAGTTTCTGCATCTATGTTTGTCGTGATTGTTTGAGTTCAAGAGATTAAGGAGAAGTTTATCGGAGTTTGAATGGTGGTCGAAACAGTGTTGGCTAATGGCGGCAGAGATAGTTTTATACCTAAAGTCCCATAGCAGTGGAGTGTCTCGTATTATTCTGTCGACAACAACAATTGAATTTCGAGAGAGTGAGAAATTGATGATGCGGTCAGACCTGGAAGAAAAGTTTTGAACGGACAGAAGGGAGATGAGAAGTTTGTTGTGGTCTGATGTTCATATGAGCAGATGATGCAAGATCGATTTTTTTCTGGTGTTTAACTGAGGCAAGAATGTGAATGGGAGAGAATAAGAAAAGAGGTGGAGTTGGGAGAAGAATTTCTGGGGATAGTTGATGCCGCTCAGGTCGGCTCTAAATGGTTGGTTCTCACTACAAAATAAGAAGAAACAGCAGCAGCGTATTTGATCTGTGTGTTTGGATAGGTTGAGTCGATGGAGTTCCGTGTAGTATGGCCGAAGTTGAGGATGTACTCAAACTGTGATGTTGTGGTTCGACTTGGTGAACATTTGGGTCGAATTTGTGTCATCGATTGAATTCTGCAGATGATGATCGCATGGGTTTGAAAATGGATGTGCCGTCGGCTGATTATGTTGAGTTGAGAGGGGTCTTAGATCGAGTGAAGTGGTTCTAAGATTTGGCTAGTTAAATCAAGCAGGTGAAGAATTATGAAGAAGAGAAAGAAATTCATGAATGATGATGGCTTAACAACGACAGTAGGGTTCATATGCTACTGTCAGGGGAGCAACGATAGTTGTTTAATGGCGGACTGAATTGAGAACTTAGGTTACAGAGAGGCAAGACGTGCAAGGGTCAACTGGGTGAGCTGTGCATTCGATGGTGGGAGCATTAAGGTTCTAATGGCTTTAGATGAGAAGGAAACGAAGATGGAAGCAAAACAAAGTCAGGGTCCGTGTATCGACTGGTCAGAATTTGGCAGTGGCCTGACTTCGGTGATGGCTTGAATTTGGATATCAGCATATGGGTATTGGACTGGGCCCTCAGCAGAAATTGGCTAGGTCACAATTGGAGTTCCTAAACAACACTTCATATATCGATTGAGAAATGAACAGAAAAGGGGAGTCCGCGGCGACAGTGCTGAAACCAGAAAACAGAAGGAGAGGTTGCGGCTACAGATCAATAAGGAAGAAAACAAGGGGTTGGGGAAGAATTCCGGTTTGGGTTTCTTATGATTTTCTTCAATATTTTTATGGCTTTGGAGAAAGTCATGCCTTGCTAGTTTTCTTGTTTGTAACTAGGGTTTTTATGGTTGAAACTACATTGGTATTAGGCTACATTGAATTGTTTATCTAGTAATAGACCATTATGATTTGATTAGATTAATTCTTGAATGATTGTTTATTGATTGATTGCAAAACAAGTTGTTGCTTCACCGGTTTCTTATAACCTTTGTGCATAACTGTTAGGTTCAAAAATATATTTGTCTCATTATTTGATATTCAATGCTTAGGTTAATTTCTTTGATGGGTTATGCTTAGAAGAGTCAAATAATATTTGTGAATCAATACTTTAGTTTCGTATAATTTTATCGCTGATGCAATTTGATGGTGCATGCTTGGATTTATTCTTTTGATGTGCTATGCTTAGGGTATACCAGTGACGTTTGCGACTCTATCACATATAATAGGTGATGCCAATAAAACGAACAATAAACATTTATTCATAATTATTTTTCATTTCAGTAGTTGAAAAGAAATAGTGGTGGATACCATAAATCCTTGGTTATCGTCTTTCTCTGTGAATTTTTTCTGTTACTTCAAATTTGTTTTTTTTTTCTTTTATTATTCTTTCAAAAATCAAAAAAAACCCATCATTACTGGTTAGTTGATTAAAGATATTGATTACAGTATTTCCACCGCTCCTCGTGGGAATGACCCGTACTTGCCTCTGTCTACTAGTTAGATACCGTGCGATTGCGGTTATCATATATAGGCAATCCATAAAGCCTATCAGTGGTCGGTCTCTCTATCACTCATGACCTATTTTCAGCAATTCATCAATTGTTGAACAATTGCTAAAAAAATAGGGTTTCGAACAAACGCTTCACGGAATCATCATTCTGAGCAAGTTCAAACACCAAATGAATTTATGTTGATCCATGGGGATTAATTATAATATCTGGTAATCTACCAATATTTTTATATGTTTATTGGGTTACATCACCAATAAATATTTCGTCGAATTGAGCAACACTTGCACAATTGCACGTCAAATTATCAACATTCGTTTAATTTGTCGAATTGGGCAATGCTTGCTCAATTGCACGTCAAATTCTCAATATTCAGTAATTCGTCGAATTGAGCAATACTTGCTCAGTTGCTCGAATATTGATCCAAACTATCAATATTCAGTAATTTATTAGTATTTCGTCGAATCGAGCAATACTTGCTCAGTTGCTCGCATAATCCACATATATTCAGTAACTCATCAATATTCAACAACTCGTTGAATTTACAATATTTGCTCAGATGAGCAATATTGACATTCATGAATCGCTGAGCATTTGTCAAACATGCTCGATTCAACAAAACCAAGGCTCATTGCCTAATCAGTCAACAACTGACAAACTAAATACAGTCTGTCATGCAGACTCCACGATTCATGAGCCATCAATCACATCAAATTGGGGGATAACAACTAGGGTTTTGGTCTGGCGGCCTACAGCACGTGGATTCATCCACGACGAGAAATGTACGTAAGTTGTGTCAACGGTTGAAGGAGTTATCAAAGTAGTGGGTGCACGATATGTCAAGTCTCCATACGACATGGAACTGACTTTACCATGATCCTGCATTTTCCCACTCTTCCACTCATGAAAACGTCACACTTACAGGGATCAAGGTGTTTACAACTCTGACAATATAAATAAGTTTCTTAATCCATGATTGAGGGACACAATGTTTTTAGTCTACACAGAATTTCTCGAGTAACTACTCTCAAGAATTCATCAATCCATCAGAACTTATTCGAACTTATTAGTTCACAATTATTGCAGAAACCTTCAACACATCCACAATCCTTGACCATTATTGATCCCACACAATTCTCAGCTTCCCTTCTACAGATCAACCCATCTCCCTCTTTGCGGACGAATTACCTCTAGAACTGCCATTGACTTGGTTTAGGTTGGAGTCCTACATATTGATCTATCGAATCTAAGCACTCCCTTTGCAGTGCATCTATGTGAGGTTAAGCAGTTTTCCTGGTTCGAGGAGTCTCGACAACACGCTCGACTCTTCACTTTCCCAAAAAACCAGCGAACCGTTTTTCCCCATCTACAAAGCTAATATTTATCAATCGTTAGATCAAAAACATAGCTTGTTATACACACATGTACTTGACATTTTTAGGTTTTTGTAATCGTACCCAAACTTGTACATTAGTTGGTTCAACAATAGTTAACCAAATGGTTAGCCATATGATAACTTTCATATCAACCATATTATTCTTCACCATAACTAGTCCAAATGACTCAAATGAACTAGTTAGAGAGTTATTCAATTGCTTAGATATTTATATACTACACAAGACACAATTGAAGCAAAAATGATGTGATTCACTCGAATCGATTCATGAACTATAAATCCACGGTTTGCAATAGCATTCCTTAGTTTATTAAGATAGGTTCACAAACATCATTTTTAGACATGACCTACTCAAGTTCGCTGACTTAAGTTCCCGAATGGAGTTCACAAACTCCAGCAGAAATTCTCGAGTTCGAGAATTATGCCAGTTCGCGGACTGAGTTTGTAAGCTGAGTTTGCGGACTGAGCTCACGCACTACTTCGGTTTCACTTGATCAACAAAGTTCGCAAACTTTGGTTCAAGCAATAAGGACTTATACATATATGTGTTACCACAACAATGCTTATATCCTCCAATGGTTATATTGTCTAAACTCTCATTTCAATCATTGAAATATTCTCAGAGGACGTTATAAAGTTGTTATTCACAAATTATTTTTCGTCGGAGCAATTTCCAAAGTGATTGAAACATAACATGACTTTCGTCACTAGGTAAATATGAACTTGGCTAAAGCGAAATCTTTACCAACACATATTTCGAGAAATGGATAAGCAAGATATACTCAACTTGAAATATCCACGTGTGTATAATCTAATTCTATATAGCAAAACGACTTTTGTCTCAAGATAGGAGATAGAGTAGATAGACTTTTGAGTGATAGATAAGTTCAAGTCTCCACATATCTTTTAGTCGATGAAGATCCACTGGTTCCTTGAGTAGTCCTTCGTCTTGTATGATGATCGCCATGGAGTTCTTGAGCTCAACTACACTTTCTATCCTAGTCCGAGGCCTTAGCTATAATAGACTAGAAATCAAAGACTTTATAGTTTTGATCACTAATATTGACAAACATGCTTGAGATAGCAACGCATGCGAGTTCGATCGAGAAATGCTCTAACAATCTCCCCCTTTGTCAATTTTAGTGGCAAAACTATTAATACATATGGAATACAAAAAATATATAAATAAACTTTGTAGCTCCTATTCCACATGTCGTTGAATCTTCAACAATACTCGAAATCTTCGTCACTTCCAAGTAATCCAATGATCCCAAAGGTTGTAAGTTTAGCATCATTGTTGTTGAAAATCCATAGCTATAACAACGAGAAAACAAGAGTTCTCAATCATTGTTATACAGTGTCATAGTATCATTACACAGCGTCAAAGTCCAATTGCATCACAACTTTAACAACAATACTATGGTGATACTTCACTCCCCCTTAGTCAATACTCCATCTCACATGGAAACCACTCCCCCTGATGATCCGAAAACCATATGTATTTGTAGTGTGAACTACATATTAATTCTCCCCTTTTTTGTCAATAAAATTGGCAAAGGTACAAGAACGTGATCCTAATGAAATTTCCGTAAGAGACATTTCATGACCAAAGGTAAATGTATATCATCTTGTTTAGATGCAATCATAAAGCCGAAGCTAAATGCATTCATCAAGGAGTTCATAAAGATACAAGATAACCCCTATAATATTCCACAGCCGCACTCCCCACAAAGATTTGGCAATTAAGCATGAGTTCAAAAGAACTCTCCCCCATAAAATGTCATTCCCGAAAGAACAACAAGAGCGACCTTAATTTCAAAAGAAAAGAATGATTTCCTTGGACTCAACAAATATCATAAAAGTATGAATTTGGAATCCAAAAAGAAATATTCAATCAAATTAACCGTAAGCGAACCATGATTAATATGACTAAATATGCTCAACACAAGTAAACTTATGGAGACTTAAGAAAACAATTATATTAATCACAAGAAAACTCGCAAATAATCTAATTTCCATAATCAACCAAACTAATTACAAAAGTAATCAATTTAATTGGTCACACTCAACATAAGAAAAATCTATGGAGCAACGACTAAGTTAATTATGAATAACCAACCCAGTCAAAGAAATGCTCAAACATAAGAAAACTTATGGAGTGCTAACTAAATAACCACACAAGAAGATTAATTTAGTTTAACATGTTCAACATAAAGTACCTTATGGAACAACAACTAAGCTAATCACAAAATTAATCATCTTTTGTTGTTTTAATACTCAACATAAGACACTTCATGGAAAAACACAATATTTACACAAAAATTGTGGATTTGAGATCGACCTTATACCGTTGTTTATGGGAGAAAACTACTTTTGCCGGTTTAGGTAATTTTGGGTGTGTGTGTGGATGATAAGTGAGTTTCAACCTTCAACAAATGTGCTGCACGATGAGCACTTTGATTCGAGAGATAATCTATACAATTCTGCCCTAAACCGAAGACATGGCCGTTCCAGATTTGTTTCGGTCACGGGTGAAGGATGTGAGGTTGATCTTAGGGAGGGAAGCGAAAAAGGTGTTGAGAGTGTGAAGGTGAAGGCTATTTAATGACTTGTTAACAGAAGGTTGAGCAGGCTAGCAAATTTTGCAGGCAGGCTCCGGGTGTTGAATATGATGGTATTAACACTTGGTTTTCTGTGTTGTTCGGACTTCTGTTTTTGGAAATAGGGAGGAGTACCTATTTATACAAGTCGATAAGCCTTCATTACGTCTCTCGTGGGAAATTGGAGGAGGTGGAGTGATGGAGGAAGTGGAGTTGTGTGTTAGTGCCACACGGTTGCTTGCCCACTTCTCCTATCATCGCTAAACGCCTATGTTTCCCTGACACGATCTTGTGATGGCGTGTTGCACACTGCACGCTGTAAACTGCCAGACCAATACCCCAGTTTGTGACATGATTGATGTCTCGAGTGTGTGAATCGTGAGACCCACATAAAATAGTGCAGGGTGAATCGTGAGCTTGGTATGACATCGCAAGCAGCCATCTTCAGCTGACCATTTGGAGACTGTATGGGCAGACCACACTTTGCTCGGTCATCCTGTGAATAAGATTGATGAATGGTGATCATGGTGATACCTTGTTTGCTGGTTGATTCATACCCTAAGTCATTCGTCCAAGCTTGCAAAGTTGGACGGACGAGATGATTTGCAACCCTTCCTGCGATCGTTGGATGGGAGGCGCGCATGCTGCCTCTTTCAACCCAAATGTTTGCATGCTAAGGGAGTTTCTATGGAGGAACTGATTGGACCTGCATGGAGGTGGTACAATGGTGTTCACGCCCATGCCTGCTTGACTCGCAAAGATTTAATCTAAGCCACTCGACTCAGGTGGCAAAGACGAGTGGTCGATATTAGAACTTATGGAGGGGCCGTGACATGTCACCTTTGGGCGCACGTACCGAGGAACTTGACCACTGCCGGTCTTGTCCGATCAGCTAGGCGTGAATTCGGGCCCACGGGGGTCATGCTAGCATGCTCGGTTCCTTCTAAGTCTCTATCTTTGCCTTTCATCCAAGCCTACGAAGATGGACGCTCGAGATGTTTCTGCGCCGCAAACCCTAATTAGGGTTTTGGACCGGCCACTTTGGGCGATCGGTTTTGGGTTGTGTGCACCTCCTTTGGGGATACCGACCATGTATGCAACATCTAGGGTCGACAGTGAACATGTACATGCTTGCTCTATGACCCTAGGCGCAATCTAAGCCATCCAACTATGCCTGCGAAGTCGGATGGTCGTGATCGTTTTGGATCTTCTCAACCTGCATAAGGCGTTAATCTGACCTTGTTTGGGCAATCGTTTCTTGCACCACGGATTGCCTATGAGGGAGTCGGTCATGTAGGTAAAAATTGGGCCCACCAATAGTGTACCATCACTTTACTACTTGTTTTAGGGTATAATCTAAGCCGTCCAACTATGCCTGCGAAGTTGGACGTTCACGATTAAAAGGAACCCTAGCCGTGCGTCATGCTCACTTTGAGCGCACGTTTTGGAAGGACCAACTGTAGTTGGTCTTGACCGTTCGGTCACGTATGAAGGTGGGTCTGAGGTGATCATGGTAGCATGCTCATGACCCCCTAAATCTATATCTACACCCTCCATTTATGCTTGCGAACTTGGACGGATGAGATATATTTTTGGGTTTGTTTTCAGCAAGCGTGACTAACACGGGTAGTCTTGCATGCGTTCAACGGGGCTAGTATAACCTGCCGTCAGGTAGCCTACGGGTGTTTGCACGTCGAACACAAGGCTTTAATTAAAGCATTAATAGTAATGATGTATACCTACAGAAACCGGGATGGTTGCTACATGCTCCGTCGGGATGGTTGCCACATGCTCCGTTCTGGGTATGTTTTAATTCTCAGGGATGGTTGCACATGCTCCAATGAATTAATATGGAGAGAAGTATTCATTGCCTGAAGGCTTTATCCTTTGTAGGACATCAGCTTACAAAAATTGGCTTTTACAATTTTACCCCTGAACATAATTCCACCATCAACATTAAGTCCCCTGCCTAGCATGCAATGGTTACACTATTGTAGGGTAGGCATGAGATGGTGACAATTTGCATACAAAAATAATTAAAGCCGGAGTAAAATATATGTTTACCGTGTGGGAGAAGGTATGTCACTTGTGTTAAATGCCTTGGAACCGGTTGAGTTGATCCTTCCAACGGTAAAGCTCGGCTGGGGAAGTACAGCTTGATGGGTCGATCCACCTTGGCCTTCCTCTTTATGTGTGCATTCTCATATGCCTAGCAAGCATCGTGCATTCGATAAGCATTGTTGATCACAATCCCGACTCAACAGCCTCAGAAAGCGGCAAGGCGGACTTCTTTTCTCCTGGGATCTTGTTGGATCGTGAAGCATATAAAGAAGTTTGATCTTCTTTAACATCTCAGGTATTACTTCACACGTTGATTTCTTAATCGATCGGAGATAGCTGTGATTAGAATATTTTTTATGTGCCGCCGTAACTCATCTTCCTCTCATTTTTGCAGTACATCATGAAAGGATTTGGTGATGATCACTCTGCAGCTTCTTCAGAAAAAAGTTTTGAAGTTAATAAACCAGAAGCTAACGCACATGAAGAGGTGATGGATAAAATTGATTTGCCACTTCGTGAAGTCGGCCATGCCGTACAGGGAATGTCTGTCTTGCATTTAACCATTGTCAGGGGACGGCTCCGTGCTCTTTCAGTTGCAATCGATATAGAGGAGAAACAAAGACATGAAGAAGCGTTGCGGGCGAAGTGGAAATGCGAGGCGTCAAAAGAACCAGCAAGCTCGAAAGCTGAAGGGTTGGCAGCTCGGTTGAAGAGAAGGAGGGTTGAATACGAAGATCCTGCGGGTGATGGGAAGTGTGATTACCCAATACGTGGTGGTGTGATAATCCTTGAACTTGATACTGATGAGACTGAACGTCCGAAAGTGATTGGCGCGATTTCCGCGGTTGCAATGGATTCTGTAGAAGGTGCAGAGGATACGCATGCTGAAGATGTTTAGGCGGTAGCTGCTGTGCCCGAAGAAGTTGAGGCGTCTCTGGAGAAAGCGGCACAAGATGTGGATCCCAACAGTGATGAAGACGCAACCAGCAATTGAGTTTCCCTGTTATTCTTCTTTGTATTTTTTTTATACTCAGTGGCGACTGAGTTTGAAGTTTTCTCCTTTGCTCACTTGTCTTGAACAAAATTTTATTCAGTGTTGCTTTCGAAACATGCATATTTTTTATGCTTGTGCCCCTTGATGTGAGTCTGGATCTGTTGAAGTAGATCATGTAGGATACCTTTCTCCTCCCCTTTTACATGTCTTATTCCTCCCATATCACCAGGCTGGTATGAAGATTCGGTATGAGGGTTTATGGTTTTCTTTCTGGGTAATGGTGGTTTGAAGGTGACTCATAACTTTGTGTGATTTTATGAGAAATTATAAAAGGAATGAAATCTTGATTACTTGAAGAAATATTGAAACCCTAATAAGTACGAAGGCAAACAGCGCCATAATTTTGAAGGAATTACAAATATTGTGAAAAGTAAAATTGTTGGAGGAATCCCCCGGGGAATTAGAGAGGTGATGTCGTGTCTTCAGGTAAGGTAGGGCTTGAGCCATCGTGAGTGAAGAACCACACCTTCGAGTTCGTCTGCATTGATGATATTGCAGTAACCGCCCAAAATAACATATGCCACTAAGAATATTTCCTCTTCCTTTGCAGGCATATCAGACTGGGCAGTTATTCTTACTGTCGTGTTTCCAACTTGGAACGTGGTTACCTTTGCTACCATATCTCCGATTTGAAACGGATTTGGACTTGGTATAACAGCTTGCTTCTGACACGTGTCGTTCTTGACTGCTTCCAAACTTTTGGTTAAGTGATTAAAGGGGCCAGCACTCCATTCACATCTCTTGGTGGTGGCCCGCCTGTCAGGTGAAACAGTCCCCGGTGGTCTAGCAGGACAATCATCCACTACTTGCAAAGAGGGTCGTTCAATGAGACTTACTTGGGCTCGGAATCTCTTGACGCAGGACGAAGGGCTTTCACCAGGGAGTTGCGTTATGCCTGTGAGTTGTTGGTATGGAAGCAACAGGCAGTCTTCGAGTCTCCAAGGTTTGTTGGAAATCATCAGAGCTGGCTTGTTGGAGATTCTTCCAGGTACTGAGATTGGTAAGGAATGAGCCTTGTGTACCCACGGGCACCCCAGAATCATGTCGTAATCCGGATGTTCCTTAATTATATGGAATCTAGCTTGCGTTGGAGTGTTACCAATCTTGACATCAAGGTCGATGTATCCGTAGACATCCACAAATTCTCCTACTGGGCTCTTGATCACAGTCGGACTACGGGTAGCCTCCTGCTTTGAGATTTTCGCATCTTGCAGGGTCTTGATAGTAACGATGTTGAATTCAGAAGCTGCATCGATTAATGTGCTATCGAACTTGACATCTTTCAGATGGGCGACGGTCAAAAGTCCCAGTTTCCTCTGCTGGTGCTATTTTCCAAGGAGGCTTGAGATGCTGGAACGACTTCCTTTTCTGGATACAAGCGCCTGCCTGACACAATAAGGTTGAGGGCCATGAATATATCTTGACGTTGTACCTTGGAAAGGTACAAGATTTCGCACAGGTGTTCCATCATGGATTGTACAATCCTACGCACAGAGCTTCCAGAGATCATGCAACTTCGGACAGGAAGGGGGTCACTGTGAACTCCTTCATTTCCCAATTGAAGCTCTCCTACTGCTATCTTTTCCCTGAAGATTTCTTTCAGCTTGTTTCAATCCTTAGTTGGGTGGTGTACAAACCTATGATAACGGCAGTACTTAGGGTCTGCCATGTATTTCTCAGTTGGTGGACGTCTGATAGGAGGTAGTTTGATAGCATCATCCTGAATCCATGCCTACAAGAGTTCTATTACTTCATTTATCGGAAACGGGAAGCCTGTGTCTTCGGTGCTCTGCGCAGGATCTTTGCATGTTCCCTTTCGAGGCGAAGCTTTATGCGTTTGAGCTGCACGCTTGGGTAGTTGTTCTGCCGCCACTGGAGCTTTTCTCTTTCCGCCTTCGCTTACTACACTGACAGAAGGGCCAGTATTATTTTGTTTGTTGATGAGGCGCCTGTTTCCCCGATTATCTCGTGAATCATCGCTCCGAACGATCCTGGTTCTTTCCAATAATGCTGGGGCGGTAGTGGCCAAACGTTTGGCTGCTTCATGGAGCTCTAAGAACGTCTGGAATCCCAAGTTTTCCAGCAGGGCGCGATATATTGGTATCATTCCGTTAATGCATAATTCCACCAGCTGTTGCTCTGTGACATTTCTTTCATGGCAGTCCAACGCTTGTGTTCTAAACCTTTTGACAAAATCATTTTGATGTTCGTTGTTCCGTTGTGAGATTCTCCCCAGGTCTGAGAAAGTAACTTGCTCAGATACAAAGAAGTACTTCTTGTAAAACGCGCTGACCATCTCACTCCAATTGGATATGCTGTCGGGTGCGATGTTGTTGTACCACGTATAGGCTCTCCCCGTAAGTGATTTGGAGAATTCCTTCAAGCGGAGAACGTGATTGTATTCACGTTCTCCTAAGGATTCTAAGAATCGAGAGATGTGTTCACGAGCATTACCGGTACCATCGTAAAGGATGAATTGAGGGGAGGTGTATCCCCTGGGAAGAGGAATTCGCTGCACGTCTTGTGGATATGGAGGCTGGTGTCGATGCGCGTCCATCGGATTTTCTTTGCCACGATTTTGGAGGAGTCTCTCCAGATCTTCACGTGTAATAAAGTTGGACGATTGGCTCCTTTCCCTGAGACGCTCGTCCCTTTCTCTTGTGTGGTCAGCAGCATAAGACTCTTCGTTCAGGTAGGCTTGCGTAACTGAGGCACCTGCTCCAGGTGTGCTAAACGTATTTCTTGTTGGCCCTTGAGGCTGTCTCGACTCTTGTGGTAATCGATCGGTTAATGTTTTAAGGAAGGCGAGTACCTCCTTCGGAGTAGTTGCCATGTCTTCCTGAGCTTTAGCGAGGGTTTCTTGTCTCTCCATAAATTCCACCATGGTGATAGGAGGTTGTCCTCCTCTAGGTTCTCCAGATCCTCGTCCTGAAGGGGGAGTAACAGTCGTTCTGGTGACGGACGGAAGTGTCATGCTTGAGGAAATGCCTGGATTTGCAGCCGCTCTGGCTCTTGTAATGGGAGGTGTCACGCCTGCTGGAATGTATTCTCCTGATCCAATGGTACTGATGATAGAAGACGCGATTCCACGAGACACATTGGTTGCACTGGCGGGTTGCACTGTAACACCAGTAATTGGGACATCAGCGCCACCAGAAGTGTTGTCGGTGCTAACTCCATCGTTGGTTGCTGATCCAGACCTAAGATCCACCATTCTTGAAATCAGAGAAATTGAATTGGTATTGAAGAAATCGACTTTACAACCGAGAGATTAACCTCCCACTGTGGTCGCCAATTGTTTGTGGGAGAAAACTACTTCTGCCGGTTTAGGTAATTTTGGGTGTGTGTGTGGATGATAAGTGAGTTTAAACCTTCAACAAATGTGATGCACGATGAGCACTTTGATTCGAGAGATAATCTATACAATTCTTGCCTAAACCGAATACACGGCCGTTCCAGATTTGTTTCAGTCACAGGTGAAGGATGTGAGGTTGATCTTAGGGATGGAAGCGAAGAAGGTGTTGAGAGTATGAAGATGAAGGCTATTTGATGACTTGTTAACAGAAGGTTGAGCAGGCTAGCAAATGTTGCAGGCAGCCTCTGGGTGTTGAATACGATGGTATTAACACTTGGTTTTCTGTGTTGTTCGGACTTCTGTTTTTGGAAATAGGGAGGAGAACCTATTTATACAATTCGATAAGCCTTCATTACGTCTCTCGTGGGAAAGTGGAGGAATTGGAGTGATGGAGGAAGTGGAGTTGTGTGTTAGTGCCACACGGTTGCTTGTCCACTTCTCCTATCATCGCTAACCGCCCATGTTTCCCTAAAACGATCTTGTGATGGCGTGTTGCACGCTGCACGCTGTAAACCGCCAGACCAATACCCCAGTTTGTATCCCCCAGTTTGTGACATGATTGATGTCTCGAGTGTGTGGATCGTGGGACCCACATAAAATAGTGCAGGGTGAATCGTGAACTTGGTATGACATCGCATGCAGCTATCTTCAGCTGACCGTTTGGAGACTGTATGGGCAGACCACACTTTGGTCGGTCATCCTGTGAAGAAGAGTGACGGTTGGTGATCATGGTGATACCTTGTTTGCTGGTTGATTCGTACCCTAAGTCATTCGTCCAAGCTTGCAAAGTTGGACGGACGAGATGGTTTGCAACCCTTCCTGCGATCGTTGGATGGGAGGCGCACATGCTGCCTCTTTCAACCCAAACGTTTGCATGCTAAGGGAGTTTCTATGGAGGAACCGACTGGCCCTGCATGGAGGTGGTACAATGGTGTTCACACCCATGCCTGCTTGACTCGCAAAGATTTAATCTAAGCCACTCGACTCAGGTGGAAAAGACGAGTGGTCGAGATTAGAACTTATGGAGGGGCCGTGACATGTCACCTTTGGGAGCGCGTACCGAGGAACTTGACCACTGCCGGTCTTGGCCAATCAGCTAGGCGTGAAGTCGGGCCCACAACGGTCATGCTAGCATGCTCGGTTCCTTCTAAGTCTCCATCTTTTCCTTTCATCCAAGCCTGCGAAGATGGACGCTCGAGATGTTTCTGCGCCGCAAACCCTAATTAGGGTTTTGGACCGGCCACTTTGGGCGATCGGTTTTGGGTTGTGTGCGCCTCCTTTGGGGATACCGACCATGTATGCAACATCTTGGGTCGACAGTGAACATTTACATGCTTGCTCTATGACTCTAGGCGCAATCTAAGCCATCCAACTATGCCTGCGAAGTCGGATGGTCATGATCGTTTTGGATCTTCTCAACCTACATAAGGCGTTAATCTAGCCTTGTTTGGGAAATCATTTCTAGCACCACGGCTTGCCTATGAGGAAGTCGGTCATGTAGGTAAAAAGTGGGCCCGCCAATGGTATACCATCACTTCACTACTTGTTTTAGGGTATAATCTAAGCCGTCCAGCTATGCCTGCGAAGTTGGACGTTCACGATTAAAAGGAACCCTAGCCGTGCGTCATGCTCAATTTGAGCGCACGTTTTGGAAGGACCAACTGTAGTTGGTCTTGACCTTTCGGTCACGTATGAAGGTGGGTCTGAGGTGATCATGGTAGCATGCTCAGGACCCCCTAAATCTATATCTACACCCTCCATTTATGCTTGCGAAGTTGGACGGATGAGATATATTTTTGGGTTTGTTTTCAGCAAGCGAGACTAACACGGGTAGTCTTGCATGCGTTCAACGGGGCTAGTATAACCTGTCGTCAGGTAGACTACGGGTGTTTGCACGTCGAACACAAGGCTTTAATTAAAGCATTAATAGTAATGCTGTATACCTACAGAAAACCGGGATGGTTAGTACATTCTCCGTCGGGATGGTTGCCACATGCTCCGTTCTGGGTATGTTTTAATTCTCAGGGATGGTTGCACATGCTCCTATTTGTGGGAGAAAACTACTTCTGCCGGTTTAGGTAATTTTGGGTGTGTGTGTGGATGAGAAGTGAGTTTAAACCTTCAACAAATGTGCTGCACGATGAGCACTTTGATTCGAGAGATAATCTATACAATTCTGGCCTAAATCGAAGACACGCCGTTCCATATTTGTTTCGGTCACAGGTGAAGGATGTGAAGGGAAGCGAAGAAGGTGTTGAGAGTGTGAAGGTGAAGGATATTTGATGTCTTGTTAACAGAAGGTTGAGCAGGCTAGCAAATGTTGCAGGAAGGCTCTGGGTGTTGAATACGATGGTATTAACACTTGGTTTTCTGTGTTGTTCGGACTTCTGTTTTTGGAAATAGGGAGGAGAACCTATTTATACAAGTCGATAAGCCTTCATTACGTCTCTCATGGGAAAGTGGAGGAAGTGGAGTGATGGAGGAAGTGTAGTTGTGTGTTAGTGCCACACGGTTGCTTGCCCACTTCTCCTATCATCGCTAACCGCCCATGTTTCCCTGACACGATCTTGTGATGGCGTGTTGCACGCTGCATGCTGTAAACCGCCAGACCAATACCCCAGTTTGTATCCCCCAGTTTGTGACATGATTGATGTCTCGAGTGTGTGGATCGTGGGACCCACATAAAATAGTGCAGGGTGAATCGTGAACTTGGTATGACAGCGCATGCAGCCATCTTCAGCTGACCGTTTGGAGACTGTATGGGCAGACCACACTTTGGTCGGTCATCCTGTGAAGAAGAGTGACGGTTGGTGATCATGGTGATACCTTGTTTACTGGTTGATTCGTACCCTAAGTCATTCGTCCAAGCTTGCAAAGTTGGACGGACGAGATGGTTTGCAACCCTACCTGCGATCGTTGGATGGGAGGCGCGCATGCTGCCTCTTTCAACCCAAACGTTCTCATGCTAAGGGAGTTTCTATGGAGGAACCGATCAGCCCTGTATGGAGGCGGTATAATGGTGTTCACACCCATGCCTGCTTGACTCGTAAAGATTTAATCTAAGCCACTCGACTCATGTGGCAAAGACGAGTGGTCGAGATTAGAACTTAGGGAGAGGCCGTGACATGTTGCCTTTGGGCGCGCGTACCGAGGTGCTCGTCTATCACTGACCTTGGACGACTGGCTAGGCATGAAGCCGGGCCCACGGTGGTCATCCTAGCATGCTCGGTTCGCTCTGAGTCTCCATCTTGGTCTTCCATCCAAGCCTGCGAAGATGGACGCTCGAGATGTTTCTACACCGCAAACCCTAATTAGGGATTTGGACCGGCCACTTTGGGTGATCCGTTTTGGGTTGCGTGCGCCTCCTTTGGGGAGACCGACCATGTATGCAATATCTTGGGTCTACAGTGAGCATGTACATGCTTGCTCTATGACCCTGGGCGCAATCTAAGCCATCCAACTATGCATGCGAAGTCGGATGGTCATGATCATTTTGGATCTTCTCAACCTGCATAAGGCGTTAATCTATCCTTGTTTGCGCAATCGTTTCTTGCACCACAGCTTGCCTATGAGGGAGTCGGTCATGTAGGTAAAAATTGGGCCCGCCAATGGTGTACCATCACTTCACTACTTGTTTTAGGGTATAATCTAAGCCGTCCAACTATGCCTGCGAAGTTGGACGTTCACGATTAAAAGGAACCCTAGCCGTGCGTCATGCTCACTTTGAGCGCACGTTTTGGAAGGACCAACTATAGTTGGTCTTGACCATTCGGTCACATATGAAGGTGGGTCCGAGGTGATCATGGTAGCATGCTCAGGACCCCCTGAATCTATATCTACACCCTTCATCTATGCTTGCGAATTTGGACGGATGAGATATATTTTTGGGTTTGTTTTCAGCAAGCGAGACTAACACGGGTAGTCTTGCATGCGTTCAACGGGGCTAGTATAACCTGCCGTCAGGTAGCCTACGGGTGTTTGAACGTCGAACACAAGGCTTTAATTAAAGAATTAATAGTAATGTTGTATACCTACAGAAAACCGGGAAGGTTGCTACATGCTCCGTCGGGATGGTTGCCACATGCTCCGTTCTGGGTAGGTTTTAAATCTCAGGGATGGTTGCACATGCTCCAATGAATTAATATGGCGAGAAGTATTCATCACCTGAAGGCTTTATCCTTTGCAGGACGTCAGCTTACAAAAATTGGTTTTTTACAATTTTACCCTTTAAATAGAAATCCACCATCAACAGCTCCAATGAATTAATATGGCGAGAAGTATTCATCGCCTGAAGGCTTTATCCTTTGCAGGACGTCAGCCTACAAAAATTGGCTTTTACAATTTTACCCCTGAACATAATTCCACCATCAACAACCGTGGAATAAGCAAGGATTCATTCTATTTTCCATCACCATTTGCACAATGAAATACAATAGACATGATCTTTAAATCACAAAATATTTTAACCTATCTTCCATCAAAATTGACAATATAGGCTTAACTTTTGTGTTTGTCAAAAGTCTATTCATTATTTTATCAATACTTGCATATCAATACGCGAACGACTTTACTTTTCACAAAATATGGCACAATCAAGTTCACGGATGTAAACATACATATCCCATAAAAATATTACAATATATAAAACCAAAAAGATTAAGACTGCAAAAATCATCTTCCAAACAAGTTTAGAATTTAAACCAATAAATCTAAAAAAAAGAAGATGAAAACTTTGGACATATCTATGTGCACAATAATGGCTATTCCAAACACTAGTTATTCTTTTAAATAAAACAAGAAAAATAGAAGATTTACTAGGCAAAATAAAATTTCCATATAACATTTCACTTACTTTTAATACTCTTCTCATATTCTCTGTATTCATCAAGCTCATCTCCGATCAGATCAATTCTAGATTCTAGATTTTCCATCTTTTCTTCAAGTCTCTTGGAAGAAGTTTCTAAATTACTTTTCAGGGCACAAACTTGTTTCAAGACTAGATTCATGGTTAAGGAGAGCTTATCAAAATGAGAAACAGAGATATTACCATCCAGAGAGGAACTGTGAGAATCAGGGCTCACAATATTATCAGAAGAATCAAATCGTATCTTCTTTGATGGGAAGAGAACAGTCCAAACATCATTATTTTTGCTTGAAAGACTTGAAGAGGAAATGATAGAAGAGATAATTAAAATGTTGAACGAGGAAAAACTTTATTTTAAAGGAAAATGAGGATAGGAGATAAATATCCAAACTAACCTTTGACCAAAACCCTAACAAAAATTTGATTATCCTCAGAAAAAGGATCTTAAAAACAATAACAGAAACATCACAACCCTCTTGAAGATTATGATTTTTTGTCTAAGAGGGATATACAAAAATCCTCAACATAGTATTACAAACTGTGAGTGTTCCAATCCACTCCAGGACTGGGTAACTTCTTTTGAGGGAATGAAGTAATTATACTTCGTTTATGTCTTGTTTTTATGAAGGAAGAGTTATGAACATCATCCTTTCTTTCCTTTAGCATAGATTTGAACACCTTGATTGTTGATTTTTGGAAACTCATTCTTTTGAAAATCTCTTTTACAAAGGCTGAGGGTTTTGTATGAGATTTCTTTTTCTTCTTATGCAAACAACTTTTTGTATAAGAGAGTTTTTCATGTTTATTAGCCTCCCAAATTTTTATATGGTCTTGATAATCACAAGTAGAATCCGCAAGGTAAGGTACATTCTTGTGATTCTCTATATTATCCTTATTTTCAGAGTGACTTAAGAATGGTATAGAATCAAAGGAATTTTGCTGACAACTTTTTAACGAAAAAATCGAAAAGTTCTGAGAATCATGATTGCAAGTCATCTCCATTTTTAAATTAGACAGATCACTCTCCAGATTTTCAATCATTTTAAATACTACTTCCTTATCAAGTTAAAGGACTTCTGAAGAAGTAAGATTGTTTATCATGGAATGATCAAGACTGTTAGGAGGGAATTCATGATTATCAGCAAACAGATTAAGTGAACCCTCATAGATATCAACCTCAAGACAATAGTCAATAGTATCCATCCATGCTTTAGTTAACTCACTCACTTCCATATTTGGATATTTAGAAGTATCATCAACACTTCTATAACACTTGAAGTAGGAAATATTAACATAGTTTTTCTGAACCTTTTTATTAATTGACTGCCTTTTCTTTTACTCTGTCTAAGAGATTTCTTAAGCTGTTGTATAAACAGTAACAGAGTCGAATTAAAGCAATTCTCATCCCTTTTGTCAATCAATTTGGGACGTCGATACTTACGATCAGATGCAGTAACATGGTTGCTAGACAAATAACGTTTCTCTCTTGGTTCCAGTTCAAGATCGAAAATTTTCAACATTTCGGCTAGAAAATTTCTGGAAAGTATATCAAGGTTATTTCTTTCAACGATGGCATGCTTCTTAGCATCGTATCTAGATGGCATCGATCTGAGAATTTTCATCACACTGTCCTTTTCAGGAATAGTCTTACCCAATGCAAAAGATGCATTAACAATTTCAGACACTTTGTGATTAAAATCATCAAAAATGTTTCTTCATCTGCCATATGAAGGTTTTCCCAATCGGAATTAAGGTTTTGAAGCCTAGATTCCTTTTTACTGGTATTACCTTCAAATACGGTTGCTAAGATATCCCAAGATTCTTGCGACTTAGTGCAATTAGACACATGGTGCTGAAGATTTGGGGTAATAGCATATATGATCTCATTCAATCCGTCAGAATTTTTCTTTGCAGCAAGTATCTCGGTAGGGGTGTATTCACCAATATCTTTGGGAACGTTTACATTTCCAAATGCCACAACGAGGGGATCATATCCATTAACAACATATACCCATGATTAAAAATCACGTGCTTGAAGAAAAGCTCGCATAGCAATTTTCCACCATAAGTAATTAGAGCCATCGAAGACTGGTAGTACGTTAATAGAGATAGCACCTCTGTCCATAGATTCAGATCGCTACAAACATAGACTTGTAAGGTCTTGAACGTATTTCCCTGCTCTGATACCGATTGAAAAATAGGGGTCTAACAACCACACCCAATATTTCGATTATAAATCTGTATGGACAACTCCGAGTCACTTTATAGAGAATCAACTAGATAGTCAAACTCAATCAATAGAAAATATCTCAAGGAATTTATATCTCTATCTCTCAATTTGATCTTTACTCAAGCAAATAGAAATTTGCGAGTCTTTATCAAAGAGAGATAACTTGGATGGTACCAAAGACCAATATCCAAGTGTCAATCAATTTAAATCAATAACCTAAAAGGTTGGATATTTGAATTGATTGAACAACGAACAACCTGTATTATTTCAATTATATAACAAAATATAATGCGGAAAAGAAATAACACAGACACCAGAATTTTGTTAACGAGGAAACCGCAAATGCAGAAAAACCCCGGGACTTAGTCTAGATTAAACATACACTATATTAAGCCGCTATAGACACTAGCCTACTCCAAGCTAACTTCGATCTGGAATGTAGTTGAACCCCAACCAATCTCACACTGATCCAAGGTACGGTTATGCTCCTATGCCTCTGATCCCAGCAGGATACTACATACTTGATTCCCTTAGTTGATCTCACCCACAACCAAGAGTTGCTACGACCCAAAGTTGAAGACTTTAATAAACAAATCTGTATCACACAGAAAAGTATATAAGGATAGATAAATTCGTCTCCCACGAATAAACCTGAGTTTTGTTCCGTATTTTGATAAATCAAGGTGAACAAGAACCAATTGATAAAACTAGACTTATATCCACGAATAACATCTCAACTTTATCAATCACCTCGTAATAAACTTAATCGACACAACGAAGAATATAATTGAGGAATCACAAACGATGAGACGAAGTGTTTATGACTAATTTTATATCTTGCCTATCAGAGATAGAAATCTCAAGCCAATTATTACAATTGTACTCGTGTGATAGAAACAACAAGATAAGATCACACAACTACGATAAAAGTAGTATCGGTCTGGCTTCACAATCCCAATGAAGTCTTTAAGTTGTTAACTTGGATTTAGAAGAAGAAAACCAAAGGTTAAAGGAGAATCGACTCTAGCTTAGCAAACTAGTATCACACAGAATGTGTGGGGATTAGGTTTCCCAGTTGCTAGAGTTATCCCTTATATAGTCTTCAAATCAGGGTTTGCAATCAATGTTTGCTTAGTAACAAACCATTCAATATTAATCGTTAGATGAAAACCTAATTAGATTCAAGCTAATATTTATCAACCATTAGATCAAAAACATAGCTTGTTATACACACATGTACTTTATGTTTTTAGGTTTGTGTAACCGTACCCAAACTTGTACATTAGTTGGTTCAAAAATAGTTAACCAAATGGTTAGCCATATGATAACTTTCATATCAACCATATATTTCTTCACCATAACTAGTCCAAATGACTCAAATGAACTAGTTAGAGAGTTATTCAATTGCTTAGATCTTTATGTACTACACAAGACACAATTGAAGTAAAAACGATGTGATTCACTCGAATATCTTCATGAACTATAAAGCCACGATTTGCAATAGCATTCCTTAGTTTATTAAGATAAGTTCACAAACATCGTTTTTAGACATAACCTACTCAAGTTCGCGGACTTAAGTTCCCGGACGGAATTCACAAACTCCAGCAGAAATTCTCAGGTTCGAGAGCTACGCCAGTTTGCGGACTGGGTTCGCGGACTGAGTTTGTATGCTGAGCTCACGCACTACTCCGGTTTCACTTGATCAAAAAAGTTCGTAGACTTCGGTTCAAGCAATAAGGACTTATACATATATGTGTTACCACAATAATACTTAAATCCTCCAATGGTTATATTGTCTAAACTCTCATTTCAATCATTGAAACATTCTCAGAGGGCGTTATATAGTTGTTATTCACAAACTATTTTTCGTCAGAGCGATTTCCAAAATGATTAAAACATAACATGACTTTCGTCACTAGGTAAAGATGAACTTGGCTAAAGCGAAAGATTTACCAACACATATTTAGAGAAATAGATAAGCGAGATATACTCATCTCGAAATATCCACGTGTGTATAATCTAAGCCTATATATCAAAACGACTTTTGTCTCAAGATAGGAGATAGAGTATATAGACTTTTGAGTGATAGATAAGTTCAAGTATCCACATACCTTTTATTCGATGAAGTCTTTTATGATGATCGTCATGGAGTTCTTGAGCTCAACTAAACTTTCTATCCTAGTCTGAGACCTTAGCTATAGTAGACTAGAAATCAAAGACTTTATAATTTTGATCACTAATATTGACAAACATGCTTGAGATATCAACGCATGCGAGTTCGACCGAGCAATGCTCTAACACACTATTCTACGAAAACAAGTTTTGGTTCTACCTCCATGTGGGTACTAGAATTAGTCACGCTAGTGTTTATGGGTAAAAACTGTTTTTTCTTGTTTTGATAAATTTGGGTGTGTGGATGAGAAGCGAATCTAAACCTTAAACAAATGCACTGCATGGGAGTACTTTAGATTCGAGAGCCCAATCTGTACAATCCTGGAATAAACCAAGAAATGGCCGTTCCAGGCTTGCTTCGGTAACAAAGTGAATGAGAAAGGTTGGTCTTAGGGAGGTGTTTATAAGTGAAAATAGTTTCTATTGATTTTGGTAATTTTGAGTGTGTACGGGTAAGAAACAATTTAAACCCTAAACAATATACTGCAAGTGAGTACTTTAAGTTCGAGAGATCAATCAGTACAAGTCCAGCCTAAACCAAGAAATGGCCGTTCCGGACTTGCTTCGGTCACAAAGTGGAGGAGAATGGGTTGGTTTTGGGGAGGGAAGCAGGGAAAGTGGTGAGACCAGAATAGTTGATTCTGGAAGAGTAGTTGGGTTACTATGACTTGTTATCAGAAAAGTGAGGCAGCTCACAAGGGGAGATAGCAAGTAAGTATTTCTGAGTGTTGTATCTCCCGTATGAACTTGTTGTCCAAATGGAAATAGGTAAGACCTATTTATACAAGTCGAAGTAGAAACCATACCCTGGTCTCATTTAAGGAATGGGGAAGTAAATGGGAGGAGGTGGTAACCGTATGCATGGACTTGATGTTCCATAAAGTGTTAACGCATGAAACTGTTAAAGTTATGGAATTGATGTTCCATAAAGTTGTTAACGCACGACTTTATATCCCATGAACGTTTACCACATAACTTTTTTATTTACTAGGCGCCTCACCCTTATGATACTTCCTTATGAAGGGCGTAGTGTACGCCGCACGCTGTAAACCGCCAAACCAATACCCAAAGAAGATCCCCCAGTTTGTGTTGATGTCTCGAATGTTTTTGGAAAACATGTAACACGTTGTTATGGATTGGAAAGTTGAGCTCGGGGAACTTGCTTGCCTGGTGACCTTCGACGGTCGAGATTTTGCATGAGGAGGGGCAACCGTTGATCGTTGCACGCTTTCGTTTTGGTAGCCACATAGTGAGGCCCAACAGGGTGGCACGGCTAGGGTGTGTTTAGACTTGGCATGAGGGGCCAAGGGTTCGCCATGGGCGTATGGCATGGCTAGGGCCAAGGCGAGGGCGCTTGGCTTGGCATGACGTGACTAGCATAGATAGGGCCAAGGCAAAGTGTAATACCCTGATATTCGGCAGTGGTTAGCTGAATGGAATATAAGTAATGATTTGTCATTTCCTAACACCGAGGCCTTTTCAGCACAATTGGCTCCAGAGTTAGAAGAAAACTCTGCAGTTAAGCGTGCTCGGGCGGGAGCAATCCAGGGATGGGTGACCTCCTGGGAAGTTGTTGCTGGATTACCAAAACGATGACCGTTGAAAACCCCACACTTCCGGATAACTTCAGTGGCTAAGTGGGACAGTATCGGTGGAGGGACGGGTCATTACAAATGGTATCAGAGCCGATGACGGGTCTCTTGCCGAGGGTGTGAAGGTACGTTGGACGGTGTTGGTCCAGGTGCTTCTCATGAGGGGCAGGGAACGTCGGAGATATGGGCTTGCAGATATATTCTGGAGTCGGTGACGACTCCAATTTAAGGTGGTGGTGTTGTAATACCCCGATATTCGGCAGTGGTTAGCTGAATGGAATATAAGTATTGATTTGTCATCTCCTAACATCGAGTCCTTTTTAGCACAATTGGCTCCAGAGTTGGAAGAAAACTATGCAGTTAAGCGTGCTCGGTCGGGAGCAATCCAGGTATGGGTGACCTCCCGGGATGTTGCTGATGGATTACCGCAGCGATGCCCGTTGAAAACCCCACACTACCGGATAACCGCAGTGGCTAAGTGGGGATAATATCGGTGGAGGTACGGGTCATTACAAAAAGTGTGTTTGGCATGACACGACTAGCTTGGCTAGGTTTGGTTCGGCTTGGCATGTGGGGCCAAGGGTTTTCCATGGTCGTATGGCATGGTTAGGGCCAAGGCAAGGGCGCTTGGCTAGGCATGACGTGACGTGACTAGCATGCTAGGGCCAAGGCGAAGTATGTTTGGCATGGCGCGGCTAGCTTGTCTAGGTTTTGTTTGGGTTGTTATGTGGGGCCAAGGGGTAGCCATGGGCGCATGGCATGACTAGCTTGGGCTAGGTGCAGTTTTGGCTTGGCATGTGGGTCCAAGGGGTAGCCATGGGCGCATGGAGTGACTATCTTGGGCTAGGTGCGTGACCAAGCTAGGGTTTTGGGCCAAAGGTCGTGAGGGGACCTTAGACGGCCAGGATTTTCTCATGGGATTGAAGGGCAACTGTTGATTGTTGCACACCTTCACTTTGGTAGCTACATGGGGAAGGCCATCATGGTGGCACGGCATGAGGGGCCATGGCGAAACGTGTTTGGCATGGCGCGGTCGGCGTGGCTAGCTTTGGCTAGGTGTGTGACCAAGCTAGGGTTTTGGGACAAAGGTCGTGAGGGGACCTTAGACAACCAGGATTTGCTCCTGGGATTGAATGGCAACCGTTGATTGTTGCACGCCTTCACTTTGGTAGCCGCATGGGGAAGGCCAGCATGGTGGCCCGACATGAGGGATCATGGAGACATGTGTTTGGCATGGCGCGGTCGGCATGGATAGCTTTGGCTAGGCGCGTGACCAAGCTATGGTTTTCGGCCAAAGGTCGTGAGGGGACCTTAGACGGCCAGTATTTGCTCCTGGGATTGAAGGGCAACCGTTGATTGTTGCACGCCTTCACTTTGGTAGCCGTATGGGGAAGGCCAGCATGGTGGCGCGGCATGAGGGGCCATGGCGAAACGTGTTTGGCATGGCGCGATCTACGTGGATGGCATGATTTTCCATTGGCACAGAGGTGCGTCTAGCATGGTTTGCATGCCTTGGCGCGGTTGGTGTGGCTGGCATGATTTTCCATTGGCACAGAGGTGCGGCTAGCATGGTTGGCATGCTTTGGCGCGGTTCGTGTGCCTGGCATGATTTTCCATTGGCACAGAGGTGCGGCTAGCATGGTTGGCATGCTTTGGCGCGGTTGGTGTGGCTGGCATGATTTTATATTGGCACAGAGGTGCGGCTGGCATGATTTTCCATTGGCACAGAGGTGCGGCTAGCATGGTTGGCATGCTTTGGCGCGGTTAGTGTGGCTGGCATGATTTGCCATTGGCACATAGGTGCAGCTAGCATGGTTGGCCTGCCTTGGCGTGGTCGGTGTTGCTGGCATGATTTTCCATTGGCACATGTGGGAATTAGGGTTTGACTCGTCGTAACCCTAATTTGAAAAATATACCCGGGTAATTATTTTAGAGACAAATTAAAGGTTTCAGTAAATGTGCCTAGTAAATGCTTATTGCTTTAAATGTTGTGACATTACTGTCTGCTAGGGTTTAGTGTTTTACGATTTTAACCCTAAGCTAAAAACCACCATCAACATTAAGTCCCATGCTTAGCTCGGAACAGGTGCCTTGTTGCGAGGTAATCATATGATAGTGACAGACAAGGACGGAATCGAGGTGTAAATCATTGCAAAGATGGTCAGGAGAATCTGACTAACCTTTTTGAGTGGTGATGTAGTTTTAAGTTGTGGTAAGTAAAGATTTGTTGCTCGGACTTTTATAAAGATTTGGTTTTTGATTACTAAAGAAAACACTAAGACAAACTATTAAAATTTGATTATTATTTTTTTTACCAAGGAGAGAAGAGTCTAGGGTTTTGGATTCCACTACTTCTAATAATAGTAAACTCAATAACAATTTCGTTGACAAAATACTCCAGTTTACTCAAAACAATTTCGAACCCAATCTCATGCTTTGGAAGATATGATAATACAAGCTCTTTTTATGACTTTCGTCGCTATTTTAAGGCCTAATCCTCCTTCGCTTATAAAATAACGGTAGAAACTACCCAAAACAATTTTTACGAAGCATACAAAAGAAGAGAGAATTTTTAATAATTTAAAAACACAATATTGGAGTATTTATGCCAAAGAAAATAATTACTAAAATTCACTCATCAAAAATAGTTTCCTCCAAAACCCTAGAGAATAAATTTAGCTACTCATAGAATCAAAATTGAAGAAAAGTTCATTAATCATTGTATTCAAAAAAAAAAAAATGTAAATAAGCTTACAATGATTCCGCAGTAAACGATATAAGTTCTCTGCTGTTGATAAGCGATATTGCAGCTCCTGTCGTTGATTAACGATAAAGCCTTCTGCTGTTGAATTGCGACAGTTTTCTGCGACTGTTATGGGCGTACCTTTGTTCTTGGTGTTCTTGAGTAATGGCAGCAGCAACAACTTTCTGAAACTTGTGATTCTATGATTCTAAGCCTCTACTTTCTTCTACAGAGTAAGCGTATCCTTTCTTGACCTGCCACCATCGTATTTAAACACCACAGGACCACTAAATCTCGAGAAAATCTTTTCTTTCTTCACCCAAAAGTCTCGGATATTTTCTCCTCCTTTTCTTTTCCTTCACGTGTTTCCTGAATTAAATAAAGTCTTCATCTATTGAGTGAAACATATATTCGGATTATGGAAAGCTTACTCAGTAAATAACAACAGTATCTCCTCATAAATCTTCACGTATCTTCCCATATTAACCGAGAATAAAACCTCCCCTGTTTTGTCTTCAATCCGAGTTCTGTACACTTTGGATTCACTTAAACGACTATACCAAGCCTGTTTAGGCCTCAGAAGTGAACCCAATCGATTTCAGCCCTTTAGTCTCCCTTGAACTCGATCAAAATCTCAACCCTAATTCAGTTTCATGAAGAACAGCTTCCCGCCAAAATACTATCAAACCGTGAATTTTCTGTTTGCTTCACATCATCGTTCTAGCCAATTTTGTTCCATTAGAACGACCATACCAAGTCTGTTTTGGCTTAAGGAAGATACCCATTTATTTTCAGCCATTGAATCTCAGTGGAACACCATAATTTCCAAACCCTAAATTCTGCCATTAACAACCCAATTTCCCGCCAAAAATCTGTGAGCACTGATTCATCTTTTTCCGATTATATAGCCACTTATGGTCGAAACAAATAACCATACCATCCATGTTTATGTGCTAGGAACAAAACCAATAAATTTCAGCGTTTTAATCTCAGCATAGCTTGCCTAAAACACAAACCCTAATTTTGTTCTTCAAATTCCCGCCAAAATTTGAATTTCAAATGGAGAAGATGATCCTCCCCTTATCCAACAGTAGTGTCCCCTTAGTAATTTGGGCTACGTTTATTAATTCTTGGGGGTGCAAATAGAAATTTGTGGGGTAGAAGGAGTAATTTGGGCTGTAGATAGTGGAAACTCCTGGGTTCCTTTATCAACTCTTCTGGGACATTTCTGAGGGTGCCTTTAACACTTTTCTGGGTGCTTTTAGTAGTGTCTCGAGCCGCCATCTCTTACCTCTCATATCCACTTCTTTTCTTCAATATTTATACATCACTAAGGATGTCATTCTTTTCAGACATAAATCGCATCACTAAAGCCAACATGCCTTTCAGATAGAGATGAAGAAATAAAAGTAAATAATGAGAGATAATTTGCCTCCAACAGCAGTTGCACATGAAATGAATTTAGCCCTTTTAAGCGACGTTTTTTCTTCTTTTCCTCCAAAGTACCTAAAAACACAAAATCAAACAAAAGATACATAATTTCCAAGAAGACATAACAAAGAAATCATAAACAATATATAAATATCAAGGTGTTTTAGACACCTATCAAATTTCCCCACACTTAGACTTTGCTAGTCCTTGAGCAAATCAAACAAAACTAATTTTCAAACATACAACTCCATCTCGTCGAGGATACGGTCACACTTAGCACGTATAACAAGCCTTTAAACCCCTAGGTGGCCCTAGTGGCCGATTTATAGTCTCGGGAAGGTTTACCAGATGTGTACCTACAAAACCTTTTATTCCAAACCCTAGCTATCTGTGAAGAATTCGGGAACGACACTAAAGAGTCTCCTTGGTTGGCCTACTTTCATTGATCACAAGAGAAAGTACCCAGTTGCGAGTCATATTCAAATATATAAGTGACAGAGTTCTATCAATAATCGCACTATGGACATCAATAATTGGAATTACACAAATGAACAGATTAAGAAGATGGATTATAGAGATAGATAGTTCAAAAAAATGTTGTCTAAAGGTCAACGGTGTTTCCCATATCTGTCTGAAGGCCTCTGCCAAGATGAACCTATGAATCCTAATGGATTGAGAAACTGGTCGGGACTAATATCAACACTGCGTGGCATATACAAGGGAACCAGCGGTCGATAATCCTAAATCTAGATCAACTTACTGGCATATACAAGGGAACCAGTGTTTGATAATTTTATTGCACAATAATAAACTTTTCACTTTTTTTTTTTTAAATTAACTGCATGATTCGATCTTTTGGATCTAAGCGCATGCTTCTTGTCAGCAGATTACATGATAGTTCCCATGGATCCTGCGTTCCACGCTTGTTTAGGCGACGGAGACAGGGAAAACACACACATATTTCTATTCCCAAGTGTTAATTATTATTTTTTATTATTTTTTTAATATATAACTTTATTCCGTTTGGTCTCATTGGTCTAGTCTCTTTATTATTTTAGTAACTCAATCACTATATTCCATCCGGCATTGGTAACAATTCGATGTGTTGGGCCCCACCAAATCACTTAAGAAACATATAATTTTTCAAAAATAAAACAAAAACAGAACGTAGTGTGATGATTCCATTCTAACACCTGAACTCTGTCTTTTTGTGAATAGACTCTGTTATTGGGTTCCTTAACTCCTACAACCAAGATGTTTCCATCCACTTAGACTGGTTAGTGTCATCCTAAATTGGCACAAATTTCTAGGCTCTTAAGTTTTAATTTTTCTATTTTTTTTATATATATATTAAAAACTAACTAAAAGTTTTTCCCTCACCCCCAAACTTAAACCTGACATTGTCCTCAATGTTTCAAATTAAAGTGCAGTACCAAAAATATAAGTAACAAGAGCATTAAAGAGGTAAGTCAGAAATATAGTACCTGGATGAAGCGTAACAATCCTTCCATGGGAGCAAGAAAAACAGAAAATAAAACAATATTAAAAACAATATACAACAACAGCATGATCCTCCAGAGGGACCTTAATATCACCATGTGTGGGTTGCCTCCCATTAGCGCTAAGTTTAGTGACTTCATCCAGACTTTGTTACCCATTAAAATTAATCCTGGTAGACAGGATCTCTCAGCTCCGATTCTTCAATTGCATGACTGGGTAACTCCAAAAATGGTTTCAACCGTTGGCCATTAACCTTGAAAGTTTCTCCGTTCTTAGGATTTTCAACTTCAACTGCACCATGAGGAAAATTTTTTTTGACAAAGTATGGTCCGGACCACCGTGACCTTAATTTACCAGGAAAAAGATGTAAACGAGAATTATAAAGGAGAACTTTCTGACCTTGTTCAAATGTTTTTCGAATAATCGATTTATCATGAAATATTTTTGCTTTCTCCTTGAAAAATTTCGCACTCTGGTAAGAATCATTACGAATTTCTTCTAACTCATTGAGTTGCAGTCTACTGTTATCACCAGCAGTAGATAGGTCAAAGTTTAGCCGTTTAATGGCCCAATAAGCTCGGTGTTCTAATTCTACAGGCAAGTGGCAGGCTTTACCAAAGACAAGTTTATACGGGGACATCCCAAGTGGAGTCTTTAAAGCGGTTCGGTAAGCCCACAATGCTTCTATTAAGCGCAAAGACCAATCCTTTCGGGTAGGGTTTACGGTCTTTTCTAAAATCTGTTTAATTTGCCTATTAGACACTTCAACTTGGCCACAAGTTTGTGGGTGGTAAGGTGTAGAAACCTTATGGGTAATGGAGTATTTATTCATGAGCGTCTCAAAATACAGGTTACAAAAATGGGAACCTCCATCACTAATGATTGTTCTAGGCATACCAAATCGAGAGAAAATATTGTTTCTAACAAACTTAATCACAACGTGGCGATCATTTGTCTTGGTAGAGATTTCTTCAACCCACTTAGACACGTAGTCAACATCTAATAAGATGTAAAAGTTTCCATAAGAATTGACAAAAGGACCCATAAAATCTATACCCCACACATCAAATATTTCTATTATTAGTATAGGATTAAGTGGAATCATATTACGTCGGGTCATCTTTCCTAACTTTTGACATCTATCACAACTTTGACAAAATAGGTGGGAGTCCTTAAACAGTGTTGGCCAATAAAGACCGGATTGCAAAACCTTCGCAGCTATTTTCTTAGAACTAAAGTGACCCCCACAAGCTCCAGAATGACAAAAAGTCAAAACACTGGAGATTTTGTTGTCAAGAATACAACGACGGATGATCTGATCAGGGCAGTATTTGAATAAGTACGGATCATCCCAGAAAAAGTATTTGACCTCAGACAAGAATTTAGCTCTATCCGGTTTAGACCAATGGTCAGGCATTTGACCAGTTACCAAATAATTAACAATGTCGGAAAACCAAGGTAACAAAGAGATGGAAAATAATTGTTCGTCAGGGAACGTGTCAAGGATCGGTTTCTCATCATCTCCAGTCTCATTAAGGATACGGGATAAATGGTCAGCTACTACATTTTCAGACCCTTTCTTATCACGAATATCTAGAGTAAATTCTTGGAACAAAAATACCCATCTAATCAGCCGAGGTTTGGAGTCCTTCTTTGAAAGGAGATATTTGAGGGCGGCATGATCAGAATAGACTATGACCTTGGACCCTAGGAGATATGATCTAAATTTATCCAAAGCAAAGACGATGGCTAAAATTTCTTTCTCAGTGGTTGTATAGTTTAACTGTGCATCGTTTAGGGTCCTACTAGCATAATAAATCACACTAGGTGCTTTATAACGCCGTTGGCCAAGGACAGCACCAACCACATAATCGGACGCATCACACATGAGTTCAAATGGGAGGTCCCAATCGGGTGGTTGGATGATAGGGGCAGAAGTCAACAATGATTTTAGCTTCTCAAAAGCTGCAACACAGGCTTCATCAAACACAAAGGCAGTATCTTTAGCAAATAGGTTCGACAGGGGTAAAGCAATCTTACTTAAGTCTTTGATGAAACGACGATAAAATCCAGCATGGCCATGGAAAGATCTAACATATGTTATATTCTTAGGTGGTCTTAATTTTGAAATTAGTTCAACCTTGGCTCTATCAACTTCTATTCCCTTAGAGGACACTACATGTCCTAACACTATTCCAGATTTAAACATAAAATGACACTTTTCCCAATTAAGGACTAAGTTCTTTTCTTTACAATGTTCTAGAACTAGTGTAAGGTGATGCAAGCATTCATCGAAAGAGGATCCAAAAACCGAAAAATCATCCATAAAGACCTCTAGAAATCGCTCGACCATGTCCGAAAAGATACTTAGCATGCAACGTTCGAATGTTGCGGGTGCATTACACAACCAAAAAGGCATACGCATGTATGCAAAAGTACCAAATGGACATGTGAAGGTTGTCTTCTCTTGGTCTTCCGGGGCTATATGGATTTTATTATAACCAAAATGTCCATCTAGAAAACAATAATGGCTCTTTCCAGCTAATCTTTCTAACATTTGGTCGATGAATGGTAGAGGAAAGTGGTCTTTCCTAGTTGTTGAGTTCAGGTTACGGTAGTCTATACAAACTCTCCACTCGGTAGTAACACGGGTAGGGATCAATTCATTGTTCTCATTCGCAACTACTGTAATCCCAGACTTCTTTGGGACAACCTGGACAGTACTGACCCATTTACTATCGGATATGGGGTATATGATACCCGCATCTAATAACTGAGCACCTTAGTGCAGACAACTTCCTTCATATTAGGATTTAAACGTCGCTGCATTTCTCTTGAGGTTTTGGCACCTTCTTCTAGGTAAATGTGGTGCATACAATCAGCAAGACTAATTCCTTTCAAATCTGCTATACTCCACCCTATTACAGCCTTATGCTCTTTAAGAACACTAACTAGTCTACTTTCCTGATCAGGCTCTAAGTCAGAGGCAATTATGACAGGAAGAGTATTTTCATTACCAAGAAAGACATATTTCAGTGTATCTGGTAAAGGCTTTAATTCAAGGGTGGGTGCCTTAACTGATGATGGGAGGGTTTTTTCTATGGTCGGCGGAAGAGTTTCTGGTTTACGCTGCCATTTTCCATAATTCATAACTGGCGCAGAGTCTAACAATTCATTAACTTCCTTAAAATGACTATCCTCATCATAGTAGGCTCCAAAGTGGGCCAAGAAGGCCTCTAAATGATCACTAACACTATTAGTGGTAAAGGTATTCTCGACTAGAGAATCAATCATGCATATAGACTCATAGTGTTCGGGGTCCGGTGGGGCTTGTAATGCCTTAAAAACATTCACTGAGATTTTCTGATTCCCAAAGGTAAAATCTACCAGGCCAGTTTAACAGTGTATGACTGCATTTGCAGTGGCTAAAAACGGACGACCTAGGATGATTGGGATATTGATATCTTGACTAGAGATAGGTTGAGTGTATAAAATCACAAAGTCAACTGGATAGATAAAGTTTTCTACCTGAACCAAAACGTCCTCAATAATTCCACGTGGGATTTTGACTGACCTATCGGCTAACTGTAGTGTTATCCTAGTTGGTTTCATTTCCCCTAGTCCAAGTTGTTCATATACTGAGAAAGGTAAAAGATTCACGCTAGCCCCGAGATCTAATAGAGCATTGTCTATCGATTTTTTGCCTATGACACATGTGACAGTAGGACAACCATGATCTTTAAATTTGACTGGGTACTTTTGTGAGATTATGGAACTAACTTGTTGGGTTAAAAATGCCTTTTTATGGACACTAGCGTCTCTCTTGAAGGTGCACATCTCTTTTAGGAACTTGTACATAGCCGGTACATGTTTTATTGCATCTAATAAGGGCAGGTTTACCTTAACTTGCTTAAAGATGTCTAAGATTTCAGCATATGTACTAGGCTTTTTCTTAGCGAGTCTTTGAGGAAATGGTGCAGGTGGTATATAAACTCTCTCAGGGATATCTTCCTCACTTGGACTCTTAGGACACTCAGGCCCATTAAGGTCTTTAGACGATGTTTGGTCAACCTCAGTCTCTTCAGTTGGACTACTATCCTTAGGTGATTCTACCGAGTTTTCTAGAGTTTTACCACTCCTAAGGGTGATAACTGCTTTGACATGTTCATTGTGTTTAGAACTACCTGACCCATTAACCTGGTTGAATCCTTTTGGATTTGGAGTTGTTTGACTAGGAAATGTCCTATTCTCCCTATCATTTAACCGGTTCGAGAGTTGACTTATTTGAGTCTCTAGGTTGGCAATAGCCCGGTCACTGTTTTGTTGGTTACGCTGACTCGTTGGGATAAAGTCATCAAGCTTTTGACTTAAATGTTTGATATTGTGGGTAGCCTCGTCATGGTTTGTCATACTACGGTCAATAAAGAGCTTTATACTTTCCTCTAGAGATGACACACCTTTTTATCAACTGGGTTCGGTTCTTGTACTTGAGCTTGGTTCCTAGAGAAACTTGTTGGTGGGTTGCTAGATGGGCCACCCTGTTGGGCACCTTTAGACCACGAAAAATTAGGGTTATGTATCCAACCAGGGTTATAGGTATTAGAGTATGGGTCAAACTTGGGTCTACCCTCAAATTTAGAGTTCATACCACCATGTAGGATACTAACCTGGTCACGAGTTGTTTCACTAGGGTAGAACAGGGGGCAGTGAGGTCCAGTATAACTTTGGTCACCACAAATGGTACATGGATAAGTTCTGGGCTCACTATTACAGCTCATAGTCTGGGTAGACCTTTGGTTCATTTCTAAGGCCTGTAGATGCCTAAGGATATCAGACCCATTATCAACTCTATTGACCCTATAGATAGGGTTCCTAGTTATTTCGGGCTCCCTAATTGAAGCCCATTGACGAGTCTTATCAGCTATCTCGACCAACTCTTCAAAACAGTCATCTGGGTCTTGATGGGTAAATTCTCTACCACTCATTGTTTCTACCTGCATTCGGGTTTCACTATCAAGGCCCTCATATAATATTTGGGCCATGTGGGCTTTGTCAAAGCCATGGTGTGGGCATTGGTATAACAATTCATTAAACCTTTCTACGTAATCATGTAGGCTCTCACCTATTTTTTTCTTAAAGGTTTGGATAGACTGCCTAACAGTAGCAGTCTTGTGGTGTGGGTATAACTTCTTAACAAAGGCCTCTACAAGGCCATCCCATGTAGTGATTGTTTTGGAAGGAATGATATGATATCACTCATTGGCTCTCTCTTCTAGGGAAAATGGAAACAAACGCAACCTGAGCACATTTGTGACGTTTGGATAATTCATTGTGTCACAGATCATCTCAAAGTCCCTTACGTGGGTATATAGGTTTTTATTCTCTATTCCCAAAAATTTACGCAGCATGACAAAGGTCCCAGGTTTAATATCAAACTTGACGGTAGTGGCCGGTAAAACAACTCCAGGTTCACGTATTACTCTAGACGGGTTCAAACGGTCCCTAAGAGTTTTGGTTGGTGCGACCTCTTCATCCTTTTCATTAACCATTTTGGCAAAAATAGAAGTACTACCTATATCCGTGTAGCGGGTCGGAGTCAAATTAAAAATGTCGTTTTCCTCAAGTCTATCTCCTACCCGTTTCCAACGTCGCATACACAAGCAAGAATACTAGTGAAGCAAGAAAATCGTGCACATGCAAATGTTGGGGTTCACTAATTTAGGTAAGCTTGGGTTACCTACAGCAAAATATACCTACAATCAAAGACTGGTCACAGGTACTGGGTCGAGGTTTGTGGTGTTTCGGATGATAACGCCCAAAGGGTTCACCGTACTAAACCACGTGTTTTCCTCGAATCGGTGCCAGGCGAATAATGCAATTGGTGTGTGCAAGTGTATTTTTTTTTAATTAAATAAAAGAAAATAAAGGAAATATACACAAAAGGAAATAAAACCTAAAAAAAAATGGGTTTTGTTACTTACCTCTTTTGGTAGGCAATTCCACAATATAGATTATTACCTTCACAATAAAAACAAAAACAATACCCAAGTAAGATCAAAGAAAGAAAAATTAAATAAATCAAAAACTAAACTAAAAAGAAAAAAAAAAGAAAAGAAAAACCTAAAACCTAAAACCTAACCTAAAGGCAAGTCCGCGTCGGCGGCGCCAAAAATTGTTGTAGTTTTAAGTTGTGGTAAGTAAAGATTCGTTGCTCGGACTTTTATAAAGATTTGGTTTTGATTACTAAAGAAAACACTAAGACAAACTATTAAAATTTGATTATTTTTTTTTACCAAGGAGAGAAGAGTCTAGGGTTTTGGATTCCACTACTTCTAATAATAGTAAACTCAATAACAATTTCGTTAACAAAATACTCCAGTTTACTCAAAACAATTTCGAACCCAATCTCATGCTTTGGAAGATATGACAATACAAGCTCTTTTTATGACTTTCGTCGCTATTCTAAGGCCTAATCCTCCTTCGCTTATAAAATAACGGTAGAAACTACCCAAAACAATTTTTACGAAGCATACAAAAGAAGAGAGAATTTTTAATAATTTAAAAACACAATATTGGAGTATTTATGCCAAAGAAAATAATTACTAAAATTCACTCATCAAAAATAGTTTCCTCCAAAACCCTAGAGAATAAATTTAGCTACTCATAGAATCAAAATTGAAGAAAAGTTCATTAATCATTGTATTAAAAAAATGTAAATAAGCTTACAATGATTCTGCAGTAAACGATATAAGTTCTCTGCTGTTGATAAGCGATATTGCACCTCATGTCGTTGATTAACGATAAAGCCTTCTGCTGTTGAATTACGACAGTTTTCTGCGACTGTTATGGGCGTACCTTTGTTCTTGGTGTTCTTGAGTAATGGCAGCAGCAACAACTTTCTGAAACTTGTGATTTTATGATTCTAAGCCTCTACTTTCTTCTCCAGAGTAAGAATATCCTTTCTTGACCTGCCACCATCATATTTAAACACCACAGGACCACTAAATATCGAGAAAATATTTTATTTCTTCACCCAAAAGTCTCGGATATTTTCTCCTCCTTTTATTTTCCTTCACGTGTTTCCTGAATTAAATAAAGTCTTAATCTATTGAGTGAAACATATATTCGGATTATGGAAAGCTTACTCAGTAAATAACAACAATATCTCCTCCTAAATCTTCACGTAGCTTCCCATATTAACCGAGAATAAAACCTCCCCTGTTTTGTCTTCAATCCGAGTTCTGGCCACTTTGGATTCACTTAAACGACTATACCAAGCCTATTTAGGCCTCAGAAATGAAACCAATCGATTTCAGCCCTTTAGTCTCCCTAGAACTCGATCAAAATCGCAACCCTAATTCAGTTTCATAAAGAACAGCTTCCCGCCAAAATACTATCAAACCGTGAATTTTCTGTTTGCTTCACATCATCGTTCTAGCCAATTTTGTTCCATTCGAACGACCATACCAAGTCTGTTTTGTCTTAAGGAAGATACCCATTTAGTTTCAGCCATTGAATCTCAGTGGAACACCATAATTTCCAAACCCTAAATTCTGCCATTAATAACCCAATTTCCCGCCAAAAATCTGTGAGCACTGATTCATCTTTTTCCGATTATATAGCCACTTCTGGTCGAAACAAATAACCATACCATCCCTGTTTATGTGCTAGGAACAAACCCAATAAATTTCAGCGTTTTAATCTCAGCATAGCTTGCCTAAAACACAAACCCTAATTCTGTTCTTCAATTTCCCGCCAAAATTTGAATTTCAAATGGAGAAGATGATCCTCCCCTTATCCAACAGTAGTGTCCCCTTAGTAATTTGGGCTACGTTTAGCAATTATTGGGGGTGCAAATAGCAATTTGTGGGGTAGAAGGAGTAATTTGGGATGTAGATAGTGAAAACTCCTGGGTGCCTTTATCAACTCTTCTGGGACATTACTGAGGGTGCCTTTAACACTTTTCTGGGTGCTTTTAGTAGTCTCTCAAGCCGCCATCTCTTACCTCTCATATCCACTTCTTTTCTTCAATATTTATACATCACTAAGGCTGTCATTCTTTTCAGACATAAATCGCATCACTAAAGCCAACATGCCTTTCAGTAAATAATGAGAGATAATTTGCCTCCAACAGCAGTTGCACATGAAATGACACTTTAGCCCTTTTAAGCGACGTTTCTTCTTTTTTTTCTCCAAAGTACCTAAAAACACAAAATCAAACAAAAGATACATAATTTACAAGAAAATATAACAAAGAAAACATAAACAATAGATAAATATCATGGTGTTTTAGACACCTATCAAGTGGTAAGGAGAGTTTTGGATTCCCGTGTTGGCGGCCCTGCGTAAGCTGTACTGGGAATGCAGATCATGAAGTGGTGAGGCGAAAGTTACCGGCTTGGTCTGGTCGTACATATCCAAGGAAAAGGGGGCGCGATCTTGGGAAGGTGAACGTGCGTGGATGATAGGGTCACGTCAGTGGAGCAGGTGGCTTGGCATAGTGTGGCCTTGACAAGACGAGACATACTCGAATGGCCAGGCATAGTGGTGCTGCGGCAATGGCATAGTCGAAAGCGCGAGGGCGGCTAGGCGTGGTGCGGCAAAGTAAACACACTTTGTTTTTGTATTGTCTCAATCTAGTATCCATAGACGATCACACAAAGTGTGAACCGATTTGTTGTATTGTCTCGACTCAGTCTATAGACAATCACTTTTTGGGAAAGGACTTATATGAAGGAAAATTTATAGCTTGAGGTATATTTGGGGTACCCTCGCCTTTTCAGAGAACTTCCGCCAGTTCGCAGACTGAGTTCGCGGTCTTAGCTCATGCAGTTCTCTGGTTCTCTTGATCAACAAAGTTCGCAAACTTTGGTTCTAGGAATAAGGACTTATACATATATGTGTTTCGATAACAATGCCTATATCTTCTAATGGTTATATAGTCTAAACTCTCATTTCAATCATTGAAACATTCTCAGAGGACGTTATATAGTTGTTATTCACAAACCATTTTTCGTCAGAGCAATTTTCAAAGTGATTGAAACTTAACATGACTTTCGTCACTAGGTAAAGATGAACTTGCCTAAAGTGAAAGCTTTACCAACACATATTTCGAGAAATATATAGGCGAGGTATAATCGATCGAAATACCAAATGTATATAATCTAAGTCTATATAGCAAAATGACTTTTGTCTCAAGATATGAGATAAATAGACTTTTGAGTGATAGATAAGTTCAAGTCTCCACATAACTTTTAGTCGATGAATATCTACCAGTTCCTTGAGTAGTCATTCGTCTTGTATGATGATTGCCATGGAGTTCTTGAGCTCAACTATACTTTTTATCCTAGTCCGAGACCTTAGCTATAGTAGACTAGAAATCAAGACTTATAGTTTTGATCACTAACATTGACAAACATGCTTGAGATAGCAACGCATGCGAGTTCGACCGAGAAATTCCCTAACACAACTTGGGCCATGGACCATTGATGCTGGCGCTGCGACTTTGACCGCGGAGCGGTGATGATGGCGTTGTTGGCTTGGGCCACGGGATGCTGGTGTTGTGGAGCGGTGATCTTGGCGCGCTGCTTTCTTGACTATGGAGCATGAGTGTGGTGCACACACTCATATATTCCCTTTCATGGATCAAGAAGGAATCCTTCTTGTGTTCAAACTCTAAAAACTCCATTTGTATGAAAAAGGGTATCAACCCTCTTCTGTTTTTGTTGCTCGTCCGTCTCCGTTCTTTCTTCTGCTCGTCATTTGTTAGCGGTGGTGTATCGATCATTAACGGCAACAAAATAATCTCCAATAGTTATAATCAGCAGCAAGGCGAGCCAAGAGAACTCAAGGTTAAAGGAGAGCTCATAGAACATAAAAATGGTCATATCCACATTACCAGTTTCTGGCACACCTATTGTTTGAGAAAATGCTTGAATGAGCAACTCCTCTATGCAAGGGGTGATTTGATGTTGATGATGTTCAGTGGTGAGATTCAGGTGCAAGATGCGACAGAGAAGTGATGGAAGTTGCGGCTAGATTCGGCAGTGATGCAGTAGTGTTGATGCTGGTAGTTTCTGACATGAAATGGTGGATGAAGAGTGCTGGTGCTATTTTGCAGGGACAATTGAAGCTATAGTTGTGGTTTGATGGCAGAGGAAATGAAGCGCCAGTATGGTTTCCGTTGTTATCATAGATGGTTATAAAGAAATGTTGATTAGATGAATGTGTAGGACACAATACAGATTGAAGAGGAAAAGGATTTGGTGTTGCGTATGATGCATTGCGGAGGCGGATACTAATGGAGCAAGAGAAGATAGTAGTGTGCAGTGTAGTTGGTTTGTGAAGCTGCATTGCAGGTTACGATATGAACTGATAGCGATGATTCAAGGAAGTGTCGTTACTCTGGTGCTAAGAACTGGGATGGAATCAATGGAAGTTGAATGGTGCCAATGATATTTTAGTTAGTTGTTGTTGTACCGCCTGACAAGGAAAGGGATAGTGGTGATTGAAGTTTCATATGGGTGTTGACTGATGGCGACTACACGATGTGCTTGCAGAATTGCGTGATAGCCTGGTGTTGATGCAGTGATCAATGGAGAAGGCAGTGGAAGGAAATGGTATTTAGAGCTGGTCATATACAAGGGTTCTTGGTATGAAGAGATGCAGGCTGGTGATGATTATTTAGGTTGCAATGGGAATTGAATGTTGGATGTAGAGTTGGAGGTTATTGCAGATGTGAAACTTAGATGTTGTGATGGTCAGGGAAGGTTGAGCTGCTGCTGTATTTGAGTTGCAGTTATGCATGATCTAAAGGAGTTGGTTTGTGAGTTAGCTACTGATAGCTATGTACAGGTTGATACTAGCAGGGGGTTGTAGAAGGCAAGGAAATATTGCGGGTGAATGAGTTTCTGTGTTAAGTTACAGGAAGAGTTGAGTCTATGGTTACTGATTTAGAATCCAAGAGCATAATGAGTTGGAGAGTCAGATGGCGGGGATAATCTGAGGCTACTTGTGATGTTGTAGGTGGTCACGGGCTCGAATGAAGGAATTAGCGTTATAGTTTGATGCAGAGAACTTATGGAATGGCGTGGTCTTGGCAAGAATCAGATGATGAATTGAAGCTGAGAACTATAGTGGAAGCACTGCAATAGATGTATGTTAGGTTGTTATCACAGGAGAAGAAAAAGCTATAAAAGAGAAGATTTTTCTCAAAAACCGAATCTCTTATCTCTACTTTGGTTCTAGGGTTTAGAAAAGATGAAAACTTTCCTTTTTCTTCTTGTTATGAAACCCAATAACATGAGTAGTTTAATCTTATTATTGGTTATGGAATAGTTGGATTTCATAAAGCATGATTCTTTGATTCAATATATTAGTTTTGTCTCCATATTATCGATTATGATTCACTATTTATATTGTTACATGATTTGAATGCTTGTTTGATCGAGTCATGAATCGGTTGAGTTTGTTTTCATCTCTATTGCTAGATTAGGGTTTGTTATACGTAAAAGTGATAGATTCCTGATTACAAGTAGCACAAATATGGTTATAGCTTGTAGTGATGCATCCTTATGATCATATGTGAACCATAACCTTTGTTAAATCGGATTAGTGCGCTTTCCACGTTCGATTGCTTTGATTGTCCTGATTTCATAGAACTTAATGCATCTAGGGAATTAAACTTGATTAGTGCTTTTACACGTTAGGTTGTTCTCTTAGATAGAACTCATACTCGCATCTTTTAATGTGTTTGTTGATGACAAAAGGAGATTATCGATATATTCTTGCGATCAAGGTATTCTAGGGCTTTTGATAAAAGTTGAGATTAAATATCAATTCTAATTATTGTTTTGAAAGCATGTTAGTGAATGAAGATAAATCCTTAACCAATATCTCTTATATTTGATTTATTTGTTTATTTCTTTGTTTGCTTTTACCTTTATTATTTGCATAAAAATCAGAAAACCCCCGGTGTTTTATATAGGAAACCGAAACAAATTGACAACCTAGTCCTCTCTGTGGGATCGATCCTTTCTTGCCCTTGCTATATTTATATTTTGAGTAGTAAGAAAGTGTAATTTATTTTTGACGCTTACGACAACAATCCCTAGTTATACTTCTATTAGATCCGATGGCATGGCAGGATATGTGAATGTATCTCTGTGGCGTGCTTTTGGAGTCTTTGATGCACGTGTACGGCTTCATGTTGATAAATTCCCGCGGCTCGTAAAGCTTCGACAGTGATGATATTGAAATTAGAAATAACCTAGTTGAGGGAAGTGAAGGCATCCCATGCTGGTAGTCCCTATGTGTAATTATCTTGAGCCTATTTTCTCGTGGAAGATATGCTTCTACTACATTCACTGGTAAGGTGGTGACTGTGTTTAAACTTCTAAACCTGAAGGAGGCTTCAGTCCCAAGTGTAGCCTACTTTAATTGCATCGCCTTGAATCCATGCTTATGGGATTTGATACAAACTTATTGTATTCTCTTGGATGTGATACTGGGATGCTTGGAACATCACATGGACGAAACATTCTGGATAACAAAGAGGTAGAAGTGAGAGAGTTATGTCGTTAATCGTGGCTCCCTCTGTATCTTCAAGAAAAATATTTCAGCCGCGTCACTGGAGTTATCTCATGAATGCTTGATTGTTTTCGGGGATGGACCGCGATGAGAAGTCCCCCGTCGCACTTCTTTTTGGTTACTGAAGTTGTTTTCTCTGAGAGGCTTGGGATCCATCATGGGCCTCGTAAAGTGTTGCAGGCACCTTCTAGACGGATAGGTGATGATATATTTATGTTACACCTTTGAAGAGTAGATAACCTTGTCGTAGCTATGACTTTTGGGTTGACCGTGTCTCCTGAGCTTTGATAATCAAGGGATTCTGTGTATAGCCTCAGTCCCCAAGTTTGGCTTACATGTTTCTATCTTGTATGGTCGGTGAGTTTACCATAATAAAGATATCATCTTGCATCCGTACTGGTGACTCTATTACTTCTTCCATGTGAAACTAAAATATGGAGAAGTACGGATTACCTTTGTAGTGGTTGTTGTTATGGTAAAGCTCTGGCTGGTATCAACAAAAAAACAGTAACAGTTCTTGGCAGTAGTTGTGATCAAAAGAGACTACATTGTTGTGGGAACCAAAATAGGTTAGTTGGAATTGCATGGGAGTCCATGGAAGAAAATGGATTGGATGATTGACGAACCTGTGGAAATGGCAATACTTGAGATTTTCCATTTTTCCTCAGTTGGCAGGCGCCTAACTTGAGGTAGTTTGATGCATCGTCTTGAATTCATACTTCAAGGAGTTTAACTACTTCCTCGATCGAAAACGGGAAGTTTTGAGCAGCATCTCCGATTTCTTGTTGTTGCGCAGGAATCTTAGCCGCGACCTTCCGGGGTGAAGTCATCTGATGCGCTGGTGCCACACATTTGGGTTGTTGTTCCGCTAATGGATATTTTCTCTTTCTTCCTTCATTAGAGATTGACGGAAGGTTGGATATATTATTGGAAGGACGCCTGCTTTCCTAAACGTCTTTACGAGCTTTTTCATTCTAGAATGGTTCGGATCGACTGAGTAAAGCAACATCTTCTGATGTAATATGGGAATTGATATTTTCCAGGAATGACGCACATAATGAAATCACCTTTTCATTGCG
The DNA here is from genome assembly GCA_023529315.1 of Papaver bracteatum. Taxonomy (NCBI): domain Eukaryota; kingdom Viridiplantae; phylum Streptophyta; class Magnoliopsida; order Ranunculales; family Papaveraceae; genus Papaver; species Papaver bracteatum. The sequence continues at coordinate 55,615 of JAJJWX010003966.1, read as the reverse complement.
AGGAATCCAATTAGAACGTGATAAATACCACGAGTCTTCTTTCTGGTTTTGAGGAAACATCTCTTGATCTTCATGAGCAGACAACTTAGGTTGGCAGATACCTTTCCAATTAGCGTGACCATAAGCTTCATCCTCCTCACTAGGAGTATGAATATGAATATTGGAAAAAGGACTGCTACCATCAGCATTGATCCAAAATGAATTGTTGATGGCATTTCCCCCAGAATGAATACGTGTTGGTTCCTTTGATAGTTGATCCGTGAGCGCTTTCAAAAGCATAAATACTCCGTCATGTGTCTTGACAATAGTAGCTCTATTCCCGACAATATCATTCAGGATTTTCATCAAATCGTTAATAGTTGTTAAATATCGAGACTCCATAGCCTCGACAAGGGTTTTGAATGAAAAAAAGGATTCAGGGATAACATGTGAAGTATTTTCAGTGCTAGGAGAAGTAAAATTTGGATTGAGGGTTTCTGAACATTCTTAAGATCAACCATCTTGAGAAATTTAGGAAATTGAAATGGAATAAGGAAAATGATTTTTTGCAACAGAGAGATTAATCTCCCACTGTGGTCGCCATTTGTTTATGGTTAAAAACTGATTCTGCTGGTTTTGGTAAATTTGGGTGTGTGGATGAGAAACGAATCTAACCATAAACAAATGCACTGCATGGGAGTACTTTAGATTCGAGAGATCAATCTGTACAATCCTGGCCTAAACCAAAAAATGGTCGTTCCATGCTTGCTTCGGTCACAAAGTGAAGGAGAAGGGTTGGTCTTAGGGAGGGAAGCGAAGAAGGTGTTGAAACCAGAATGGTTAATTCTGAAGGTGTGGCTATTTTATGACTTGTATCAGAATTTGGAACTGGCTTGCAGAATGTAAGCTATCAGTTCTTTGGTATTTTTCTGGATACTACGGTGTTTTTCTAACCATAAATTATTGTGTGGTGGAAATAGGTGAAACCTATTTATACAATTCATAATTGAACGCACCCTGGTCTCGTAGGAAGTGGGGGTGATTGAGTGATGGAAGAGTGGAGTAATATGTAACCGCCAGAAACCACTTTTCCACGATGAAGGAAACAGGTTTGTTTACACCCATTACTTCTTGCCACCACTAATTATCATGTTTCCAGACACTTTCATATAATGGGTGTGTTGCACGCCGCACGATGTAAGCCGCCAGACCAATACCCTGATGAGTATCCCCCAATTTATGACATGTTTGATATCTCAAGTGTTTTCATGAAAAACGTGTAGCAGGTTTCCATGTGTGGCAAGTCAAAGTCAGGAGACTTGCCGCGGGAGAATAACATGTGATTCTATTAGACTTGTCTTGGACAGTCGCCTAAGACTTTCCACATGCCTATTTGTGGCGAATTTGGAAGGATGAGATTGTGGCCCATGAGAAAAGGTGGCCGTTGATTATGGCCACTTCCGTTAGCACCTGATAATAAAAAAAGTGGCGCCATTGGCATATGCCAACAGTGTGATGGAATATTTAACGCATGCCAGTGATGCGTGTCGTAACCACAACAAATTAATTAATACTTTACTACCTAATTAACAAGTAATATAGGGCAGTCAAGATCGATCCCACGAGGAGCAAGAGATTATTAGTTGTAAAATTTTCACAAAAGGGGGGGGGTATTGGTTCAAGATTTTAAAAGCAAAAGAAAGTAAATAAAGCAATCAAAAGTGTAAGTTGAAATCAATAAGAGAAAATAGATCAAGGAATCCTTCTTCGCTGCAAAACAATGATTAAAGTTATGTTCTTTTCCACTTTTTATTAGTCATAGATTATCACCAACCGTAGGATAGCAGGTTCGTTTAGCTAACCCCAAAATTCCTTATTTCACTGAGTAACAGGTTCGCTTAGTTATCAGATTCTATTCAAAAGAACCACCTTGAGGTTCGCTTACAAGATGTAATTCCCCGAACGCATTAAGATTTATGAACTTAGGTTTAGTTTTAGTAGTTAGACTCGGTTCGCTTGGTCCACTTTCTAGCGTTGTTTTCACACACAATTGATCCACGGAATCCCTCCGCAAGGTCTTGTGTTTTCTACTTGTGTAAAGAGTCAAGAAACTATTACGTATTCCCTAACTTTCACTAGCTTTAGATTAAATTAACAAATAAATTTAGCGTGCACTCTAAACAACCTATCAATCAATCATAAACATTAATATTAGTAAAAACAAACGATAATCATATGAAAAACTTCAAAGTAGAATTGAAACAAAAACTCAACCCATATGTTAAGAACTAGGAATTCATCCTCAATCAATAAGAAAAATAGCTACTCATAGTTTGGAGTTCACACAATAATAATAATAATTAAGGAAGAAAGAAAAACTTATTGAAAAGATGATGGTTGCTCCTTCCTCCAATCCTTGTGCACTTTAACTCCTTCTCCAAAGTAGATGTGTGTAAAAGTTGTAGAGAACTCCTTTATTTATAGGCTTGATAATCGGCGCACTTGTCAACATTGCCTTCAATTTGTCAAAAGCATCCTTGCATTCCTTGTTTAAGTCAAAAGGTACCTCCTTTTGTAGTAAATTGCACATCGGCATGGATATTTTGGAGAAATCCTTGATAAACCGCCTATAGAAACCTGCATGACCAAGAAATGAACGAACTTCCCTCACCGAAGTGGGATATTGTAAGTTTCTTATTAAATCTATCTTTGACTTGTCCACTTCGAGCCCTTGAGAGGACACAATGTGACCAAGTACTATGCCATGGTTTACCATAAAATGACATTTCTCCCAATTAAGGACAAGGTTTGTGTCTATGCATCGTTTAAGAACTAGTTCAAGGTTGTCTAAACATCTATCAAAAGAATTTCCATAAACACTAAAGTCGTCCATAAATACCTCAATGATGCGCTCCACGTAATCCAAGAATATACTTACCATGCATCTTTGGAAAGTAGCCGGTGCATTGCAAAGACCAAACGGCATCCGTCTATACGCAAACGTTCCAAACGGACAAGTGAAAGTGGTCTTCTCTTGGTCCTCCGGTGCAATCACAATTTGGTTGTATCCCGAATAACCGTCCAAGAAACAATAATACAAATTCCCCGCTAGCCGCTCCAACATTTGATCAATGAAAGGTAAAGGAAAGTGATCCTTTCGGGTTGCGGAATTAAGCTTTCTATAGTCAATGCACACTCTCCAACCGGTTTGAACTCTTGTAGGAACAAGTTCATCGTCTTGATTTTGAAAAACCGTAACACCGGACTTCTTCGGCACCACTTGTACCGGATTAACCCACTTACTATCGGAGATTGGGTAGATTACCCCCGCACTTAGCAATTTGAGTATCTCTTTCTTCACAACCTCCATCATGGGAGGATTAAGCCTACGTTGAGCATCACGTACCGGATTCACATTCTCTTCCATTAGAATCCTATGCATGCACATGGATGGACTAATGCCTTTGATGTCCGCAATTGTCCACCCAATATCCGTTTTGTGCTCTTTCAAGACTCTAAGCAAATGGTCTTCTTGTACCGGTGTGAGGTTCTTTGCAATAATCACCGGAAGCTCATCTCCATATCCCAAAAACGCATACTTCAAATGGTTCGTAAGTGGCTTCAACTCTAGCTTAGGCGCCTTCACAATAGATGGTACAAGTAATTCATCATTCACGGGTAAAGAAATATATGAAACATTACCCTTAGCTTCTTGTAATGCCGTCAAAGCACCACACGTCTCCACCAATTCCGTGGAAATTTCAACATACAAGTTAGGCAAGCCATGGACGTCCAATTCAATGCTCTTTTGCAACACCACATCAAGTTCGTCCTCTTGATTCAATTCCACCATTTGTTGCGCTAATGAACTAACCACATCAATGGAGTAAGCGGAATGCACATCACTTGGGTAGTGCATGGCTTCGAATATGTTGAAGTGTATTACTTCCTTGTCGAACTCCATAGTGAGTGTACCCTTATCAACATCAATCTTCGTCTTTGCGGTCTTCATAAATGGCCTCCCAAGAAGTAGAGAAGTAGACGACCGATTCTCATTGTTGTCCATATCCACCACAAATAAATCCACTGGAAAAATTAACTCATTCACTTGCACTATAACGTCTTCTACAAGTCCATTTGGATAAATGTTAGACTTGTTTGCTAATTGGATAATAACTCTTGTCTCTTTCAACGGTCCAAGATTCAAGGAGTAATATATATCGGCCGGCATCACACTAATGGAAGCTCCCAAATCAAGTAAAGCATGTTCAAACCTTTTCTTACCAATAGTAATTGGCACCGTGAAACCACCGGGATCCGTGCACTTTGTAGGCATCTTCTTCAAAAGAATAGCCGACGCACTCTCGCCAACTTTAGTAATTTCATTATCAAGCAAACTATCCTTCTTTGTGCATAACTCCTTCATGAACTTAGCATACCTTGGCATTGTCTTGATGGCCTCGATGAAGGGGATGTTGATTTCTATCTTCTTGAAGATATCCATGAGTGCCTTGTCTTGAGATTCCTTCTTGGACTTAGCAAAACGACTAGGAAAAGGAGGTGGAGTAGTAAAAGTAGGAACCGGTTCCTTGGATCGGGCGGTTGGTGTTGAATTCTCCTTTGGTACGGCTTCCTCCTTGTCTTTGACTACCTCTTCACTAGCTTCTTCATGATGACTTGGACTCTCCACTTGTCTTCCACTTCGTAAAGTAACCGCATTAACATTCTCTCTTGGGTTCACAAATGGTTGTGAAGGAAGTTTTGTGGATGTTTGAGCTTTCATTAAGTTCATATCGGTCGCCAATTGTCCCATTTGAGTTTGTAAATCCTTGATTGCCGAACCGGTCCTTTGTTCCAAAGCTTTGATTGCCGAATCGGTCTTTTGTTGGTTTTGTTGTAACATAGAAGTGAGACCTTGCATGCTTTGCATTATCACATTCAACTTATCATCATTCAAAGAATCTTGCTCCTTGACTTGTTGTGGTTGGAATTGTTGTTGTTGAGGTTGGAAACCTGATTGTTGGAATCCACCTTGTTGCGCATATGGATTAGGAGCCGCCGCCTGCTTGTTTGCATAGATAAAGTTGGGATGATCCTTCCAACCGGGATTGTAAGTATTTGAGTATGGATCGTACCTTGGCCTTTGATTTGGATATAAAGCATTTACTTGTTCGGTTTCATCATCCGGAATAATTACCGCAGCCAACCGTTGCACTACCCTCTCGATGTTGTTTAACCGGTGATCGGATTGTGAAGACGAGTCACTAACTTCATGCACCAACTTAACCATTGAATCACCTCTCGCATAGAATTGTTGCGAGTTTGCCGCCATACTTTCAATTAACTCGGTAGCTTCGGCCACCGTCTTGTTCACTAGCGCACCACCACCCGCGGCGTCAAGAAGATATCTATCACTTATTTGGAGACCTTCATAGAAGTATTGGATTATCATGGCGTCACTAAATTGATGATGTGGACAACTTTCCACCAATCTCTTGTACCGATCCCAACATTCATATAATGACTCTCCCACATGTTGCTTCATCCCACAAATCTCCTTGCAAATTTGAGTAGCTTTTGATGCGGGAAAATATCTCTCAAGAAAAATTTTCTTCATCCCATTCCATGTTGTGATACTTCCGGAAGGCAAATAGTACAACCATTCCTTAGCATTGCCCGCCAAAGAGAACGGAAAAGCTTTCAACTTTGCTCCATCCGCATTAATATCCGGTGGAAGCATGGCCATGACTATGGTATTTAAGTCCATAAGATGTTTGTTTGGGTCTTCATTCACCATGCCATGAAACTTTGGTAATTATCCAATCAACCCCGGCTTGATCTCGAAAGTTGAGTTAGTTTGGATACACCATTGTTATGTATCGATCTTGTGAGAAGCTAGGTCCTTGAGTGTACGATCACCCATTACTTTTTCTTTTATGTCTGAATCTGCGAATTCACTTGATGTAGAAAGAGGAAGCGGAGTGTTAACCGCTCGAATGAAATCCTTTAGTTGAGTGCCGGATCGAAGACGTATTGGACTCGGCCTTCCCTTTTTAAGCATTCACCAAAGATATAGTACCTAAAACAAGATTCAAAACACTAAGTTAGATACGGTATAGAATCTAACAAAGCAAGAATAAAGCAAAAAGAAAAAAATAAAAACAACTAAAATCGTCCATTGCTCCCCGACAACGGCGCCAAAATTTGTTGTGTGTCGTAACCACAACAAATTAATTAATACTTTACTACCTAATTAACAAGTAATATAGGGCAGTCAAGATCGATCCCACGAGGAGCAAGAGATTATTAGTTGTAAAATTGTCACAAAGGGGGGGGGTATTGGTTCAAGATTTTAAAAGCAAAAGAAAGTAAATACAGCAATCAAAAGTGTAAGTTGAAATCAATAAGAGAAAATAGATCAAGGAATCCTTCTTCGCTGCAAAACAATGATTAAAGTTATGTTCTTTTCCACTTTTTATTAGTCATAGATTATCACCAACCGTAGGATAGCAGGTTCATTTAGCTAACCCCAAAATTCCTTATTTCACTGAGTAACAGGTTCGCTTATTTATCAGATTCTATTCAAAAGAACCACCTTGAGGTTCGCTTACAAGATGTAATTCCCCGAACGCATTAAGATTTATGAAATTAGGTTTGGTACTAGTAGTTAGACTCGGTTCGCTTGGTCCACTTTCTAGCGTTGTTTTCACACACAATTGCTCCACGGAATCCCTCCGCAAGGTCTTGTGTTTTCTACTTGTGTAAAGAGTCAAGAAACTATTACGTATTCCCTAACTTTCACTAGCTTTAGATTAAATTAAAAAATCAATTTAGCGTGCACTCTAAACAACCTATCAATCAATCATAAACATTAATATTAGTAAAAACAAACGATAATCATATGAAAAACTTCAAAGTAGAATTGAAACAAAAACTCAACCCATATGTTAAGAACTAGGAATTCATCCTCAATCAATAATAAAAATAGCTACTCATAGTTTGGAGTTCACACAATAATAATAATAATTAAGGAAGAAAGAAAAACTTATTGAAAAGATGATGGTTGCTCCTTCCTCCAATCCTTGTGCACTTTAACTCCTTCTCCAAAGTAGATGTGTGTAAAAGTTGTAGAGAACTCCTTTATTTATAGGCTTCAATACTCTCCATATCTTTGTAAGAAAAGAATCCACATTCCATAAGAACACCACTTTCCCAATTTGAGCCATATTCCAATTTCTAGTCCAATTCTCCAAAACTTCCAAGTTTTCATCCAATTCCCAATTATAAGTCTTCACACACATGAGAGAAGTCCACACAAAATTCTGTAATTTTTTTGCTCTCCAAAAAACTGGGTTTTTGGTAGGAAATAGGCCGTAATTCGTCACCGCCGGCCACCTGGAAATTCTGTCCGTTGAAGGAATATTTTGTTAATATTCCGTTACCTTTGACTGTTGACTAACGATCTTTAATTGTTGACCGCGTCAAGTTCTGAGTTATTGAGTCAAAGGCTGTTGCACAAGCCAGAACTGTTCACGGCCAAGTTAGTCGTGCCTTCCCTGTAAAATCCTGACATACATCTATCAGCTGAAACTGCACCTTAACCAATTTCAATTCAACTTCTCCCTTCAGTTCATACCACCAACCATCAATCCACAACTGCAACTCCACAGTACTTGTAGCTTCATGCCTGCAATTCCATTCAATCTTCTTCCTAGATTAACACCAGTAAGCTCTACCACTTGCTATTGTTTCCATTTTAGTCAAATACCACCACTTCTTCACCTGTGCAATCTCGTTTATACCAGCACCAGGCACAAACCTAATTTGAACTTCTTATTTGAATACAACAATCTCATTCCATCCTTGAACCAACTGCAGCTTCTGTCCAGACCACCAATATTAAGCAGCATCAGTTCTTGACTCTCTCCATTGCAGCAACAACAGCTCCAAAATCAACACAGCACCACTCAAATTCAACTTCAATTCATACCATGTCCATCTTCATAGCACCAAGCCATCTGAAACCATTAGCACAACCATTTGCACCCCAGTTGTTCACCAAGGTCAGTTACAGTACCAGTTACATACATCACAGCTCCATCTGAGATTGCAACCAAATTCACCTGTATCTCCAAATCACACCAACTTCAGTTCATTAGTAGCAGCATCTTCTGATTTCTCTGATTCAATTCTTCTCGCTCTCAACAGACCACTAACAATCACAGTAGCAGTAACCCATCACAACCATTGTTCACAGATCGCAGATCAGAACCTATATCTGCAGCATAACCCATTATCAACAGTAGACAAAACCCCAATTTCTAAAATCATCTTCAGACCACCACTTCCATTCACAACCCTGTAACAGCAGCATCTCTTCCTTTTCTGATTCTTCCCTTGTCTCAATTTGATTAATCCATGTCGTTCTTGAATCCATCTCTTCTCCTACTCGATTTCAAATTGAACCCAATCTTCCCGGTTCAAAAAGCAACTTAATTCTTGCTGTTTTTGTCTTCTCGAACGATTGTAGCAACAAAAATTCTCACCTTCAGTGCATCTTGATCTTATGCATCTCGATCGCTGCAATGATACCGACAGCCGCTGTTTTCTCCTCTTTCTCTCAGGTGCAAATAATAATTTAGAGGATGAATGATTGAGAGAAAGAAACTCTCAATTCTAGGGTATAGAATTAGGGTTAGATAAAGACACCCCAATACGTTTGATAAGGGTCACCCAAGCTGGCACCCCTTTAACCTTAGCTAGTCCATGTTTAGTATTCCTCCAAAGAGCTTCCCCTTAACCATTACCGGGCTACAGATAGTGTTCTTCCCTAAATGACAAATTTACCCTTTTTCCTAAATTTTGGTGATTCCTTCTTCTTTTCCTCCATGCGATTCCAGAGTACCTAATAGCTCAAAAACACACGTAAAATACATAATTTACAAGAAAAATAGCAAAGAAAGCATAAACTACTAGATAGTAAATTAGGTGTATTCTACACCTATCAGCCAGTGGCATAATGGCGCCCGGCATAGCTGTGGCATAGTGGCATCTGGCGTAGCCATGGAAAAGTGGCGCCTGGCGTAGCTGTGGCAATTATTTTGGCATATTGGTGTTAGACCCAAATATGGCTCCGGCAACGTTGGTCTTGTTGATATATCGAACTCAAGGCCTTAAGAGAATTACTTGGCTTGGCTAGCGTGGCAATCGTAGCTGAATTATGGTTTGGAATATCAAAAATCTAATTAGCGCGCGTGGCATACAGCACGGTGGTATTTTTGTGAAAACGGTGCCATAGCTATAACAAAGTTATTATAACAAGGATACAATGTGGAAACGGCCACATGAGCAAGGGTTGCTATGAGTGGCTATGGTATGGCGCCATTCTTAGGGTTTCCTGGGCTCCACATGGCTCGTGGCCTATTATGGGGCCAAAGTGGCGTACTTTGGGCTACTACTGGAAATTAGGGTTTTGGTTAATGCGCCTAAAGTAGAGGCGTACTTCTGACTAGAAAATCCTAACTTAAGCACATCATGGCGTTGGCCACGAATATGAGGTAGGTTAGCACGTAGGCGCGTTATTTACGGCATGTTGGCATGTTTTGGCATGCTGCCACAAAGTGGCACGTTTGGCGTGGAGGAGTGGCATGCCGCTCAACCTATTGGCGCAACATGCCATGTTTGGCATGTTGGCACAGATTTTGGAAAGCCAATTGGCTTTGTGACCATTTGACGCCATTTTTCCTCTTTTAATATTGTGGCAGGTTTTGAGCGACCTGATTAGTCAATAAAAAAGAGAAGGTCGGTCATGCATGGGCGTGGCCACACTTCTGGTACGCATGGCATATTTAACGTGACCTGAATGGTCGATGAGGAATAGGGCCGACAAGTATGGGCCCAGCCACAACTCATGGGAGTGTGGCAGGTTAAGCAACCTGATTGGTTGAAAAAGAGGGGGCCGGCCAGACACGGGCGTGGCCACACTTCTGGTGTGCGTGTGTCAGGTTTGGCCACACTTCTGGTATACGTGTGGCGGGTTTAGAGCGACCTGATTGGTCGACAGGAAATAGGGGCCGGTCGAGCAACATGAGGTGTGGCCACCTGCAGGTGGCGCCGGCTGGCCTATGGCATGGCCACCTTTCCTTTGTTGTTGCTTATGTTCCACGGCTCCTTTTATTCCTTGTTTTCTGATTTTGGGTAGGATTTTGCACCTACTAATCCATGGAGGATTAATTACCTTGCTCACCTAGGCTTAATTTCGACAGGCAAGGTCTAATATACTGCGCAGGGCGCAAAACCCTAATTTTGCAAATCAGGTTTATATTTTTTTATATTTTTTTTGCTGAATCACATTTTTATTATAATAAGGCAAATCTACTAAAATTTACAGGACTGACTTTAGAAATGCAAGAAACTAAAGAAAATTACACCCTTTTATTACAAGACTCAACAAAAATAAACTTCGTTTACCTTACATGCTCAACAAAATCTGTAATAAGCTACATTTGGCATTTCAATTCTTCTAAGAAAAGAAGGTCTCCCCATGTGCATAATCCTTGCACCATCTTCAAGTATTGCTCCACTTTTAGCTAATGAATCAGCTGAAAAATTAACTTCCCTAAAGTTATGCTCAAACTGGACATCCTCTAGAAGTTGCAGCACATTAATGTATCTAGTTTTCACAAACCATGGTACAGACTTGGTTTTGAAGAGATTGATCACATAAAATGAGTCAAATTGTATCATTACTTTCCTTTATTTCAAATATACTGCCCATTCTAATGCACACAGAATTGCATACACTTATGCTATAAAGTTTTTAGCAATTTCAATACCTACAGAAAGTGTAGCTATTACCTGACAATCACTACCTCTTGCTATAATGCCAAATCCAGCATCTCCTGGATTCCCAAATGATGCCCCATCACAACAAAAAAGAGTATATCCATGTGGAGGAGATTTCCAATAGCAGTCAATAATCTTAGTAAATTTAACCCTTATACCTCCAAGCTTAAAGAAATATATTACCTGACTGTCATAATTTTGATCCCATCTGTTACTTTTTATTATGTGACCACCCTCATGCACCAGTTGATAGATTCTGCTCTTAAATCTATTGATGTTGGGCTTCACTTCATTCAAGAGTTTGTCATTTCTTTGGAACCATAATTCCTTCATTGTAGCACAAGCAACAGTTAGCCAAATTTCCTTCACCAAAGGGCTTTTATCTTTAGTAGCTTTGCAAATATCTTCAAAAGATGAAGGATTTTTGAATTCAAAAACCTCATTTAGCCGAGACCATATAGCAATGATGAATTTACAGTCTCATAGAGTGTGCTTCATATTGTCCTGCTCCTCTAAGCAAATGCAACACATTGATGCCATTTCAAAGCCTCTGTTTTTCATAATTTCATCATCAACATACACACCTTGCTGGAGCTTCCAAACATTACTGGCAATTCCTGGGTGCAAAAAGTCCAAATAAATTTAGGCCATGCAAGAACAGGTTTTCTGATTCTGATTTTTTCACTGCAGTTTTAGTTATAAAGTTTCCACTCTTGTCAGCGGCCCATACTCTCAGATCATCTCCCCCACTAACATCTAGCAATGCATTTGTATCAATGAAAGATTGTATCTCATCTGGAATGACCCATTTATTTCCTTGCAGAAGCATTTTAACCTTCATTTCATTGTTTTCCTTAACATAATTTGTCATGCCTATTGTTGTAATTAAAGGCTCCTGACCATACCAATTATCATACCATATAGAAATGTTATTTCCATTAATAACATACCACCTAACATCATCTTTCAAATAGTTTCAAGCCCATTTTAAACCCTTCCATACAGATGATTGCCTCCAATTAGTTGTCCATTGCCCCATTTTGTCTTGAAATTTAGCATGAAAGAAAAGAGCCCATTCTTCTTTTGAATTTAGAATTCTCCACATAATCCTCATTAAAAGTGGTTTACTAATTACTTCAAGTCTTCTGATACCAAGACCTCCTTCTGTATAAGGAGTACACACTTTTCTCCAAGATAATATTTTGAATTTCCTGTAATCACTATCTCCAGTCCACAAGAAGTTTCTAATGATTCTCTCGCATACTTTGATAACTTAAGATGGCCATTTATATATGGACATGGTGTATATAGGTATACTGCATAACACAAATTTTACCATAACTATCTATCATGAAAAGATAATAATTTACCTATCCAAGCTGCCAATTTACTTTGTAGAATTTCAACTATTGACCAGACCATAGCAAAAGTAATTTTTCCTGGTGCTAGAAAAACCCCCAAGTATTTATCATGGAATTTTGATAAGTCCATATTCACTTGCTCACAAATCATTTGTTTCCTCAGTTGAGAAGCACCATCAACAAAGCATTTACTCTTTACCATGTTTATGATTTGGCATGAACTAGCTTGATATTCATCCAATAATTTGAGTAAATTTGCAAGACTCCATTTTGCACCATTGAAGAATATAAACACATCATCTGTAAAGAATAAATGTGTAGGGTGTATAAATTTTTTGATTACCATCAGTTGAATTTTTCCTTTTGCAACTAATGAAGATATATTTCTACTCAGCACATCTTCCATCAGCAAAAATATAATAGGTGACAAAGGGTCACCTTGCTTCAAACCTCTTCTAACTGAAAAGAAACCACATGGACCTCCATTTACCATTACTGATATCCTTGCAGATTCAAATAGAGTGAGTAACCATTTACACCAATCTGAAGAGAAACCATACTTCTGTAATACTTTGAACAAAAATTCCCAACTAACTGAATCATAAGCCTGAGATATATCTAGTTTAATACCAACAATTCCACCTCTTCTTTTAAATTTCATTTCATTAACCAACTCTGAAGCTAATAGAACTTGATCATAAATACTTCTCCCCTTAATGTATGCTGCTTGTTGAGGTGAGATTAATTTCTCCATAAAAAAAGCCATTCTTGTTGTAATTATCTTTGTAAAGATTTTAAAAATGACATTTCTTAGACCAATGGGTCTGAATTGATTTGTTGTTCTTGTACTTTGAGTCTTTGGAAGTAAAACTAGAAAACTATAGTTCATACCTTTGGGAATAAATCTTCTTCTCCAACAGAAAACAATAGCAGCAACCAAATCATTTTGAATGATATCCCAACAACTTCTATAGAATGCTCCTGAGAAACCATTAGGTCCTGGAGCACTATCTGGATCAATGCTAAAAATAATATCTCTAATTTCTTCAACTCCAGGAATGTCATCCAATTTCTGTTGATCTTTTGCAGTTATGACTGTTGGAACAACATCTAATAATTCTTCAACAATGTTAACAGTTTTGAATTTAAATTTATTTTGAAAATGTTGAACCAATGAGTCTGCAATCAGTGTTTGATCTACTAACACATTTCCTTCTTCATTCTCAAGCTCACAAATTAGATTTTTAGAATTTTTCATTTTCATTTTTGTATGAAAAAAGCTTGTGTTAGAAGATCCTTTAGTTACCCATTTCACTCTAGATTTATGCCTTAATAGAGTATTCAATTGTGCTTCCCTGCTAGCATGATCATTTTGAGCATGAAAAAGTTGATCCATGACATCAGTGTCAAAAGGATCAGAATCTGATAACTGCATTACAACTTTAACTGTTTCTTCTACTTCTTGTATCTTCACTTTCACATCCCCAAATACTGTCCAGTTTCATTCAATAAAAACTTTTTTTAATTCCTTCAATTTATGTAGAAATTTATAAGCAGGATCACCATCAACTGGTTTGTTCCAACAATCTGTGACTACTTGTAAAAAGTTAGGATGACTAAGCCACATCTTTTGAAATTTCCTAGGAATATTTTTAGGTTTTGGTATGCTTGCACAACCACCCAAAAGAGGAGCATGATCTGATACTATCCTCATCCCAACTTTATAACTCCAATCACCATAAATTTGCAGCCATTTTGATTGAATACAACTCTGTCCAAGTTGCATAAAATTCTTCTACTGCCATGCTGATAATTTGGCAATGAAAATTGTAACCCAGTTTTAGGTGCTTGTAAAAGTTCACAGTCATTCAAACAATCATTCAATTTCAGCATTGCATTTCTATTTGGAAGCCTACCACCAACTTTTTCTTATTGACTTAAAACTGCATTAAAATCACCCAACACAATCCAAAGCTTATATTCATTGAGCTTATATTTACCATTTTAGACCATAGTAATCTTCTCTGAACAACCTTTACATGAGAATGAACTCCAGATACAAGAACATCACCAACACTAACAGTTATCATTTGATTTGAGATAGAAACTACTTGTGGCTAAGATAAACCCTTATTCCAGAATAACCATATGTTCTCTTTATTCCCCAAATTCGAGTTATGAATTACCATACTTGCATTCCTGGCAAATTCAATTTATTACAAAAGGAAGCACTACAAGAAATTTTAGGTTTTGCTACCCAAACTAAAGATGGATTAAACTGATTTTCTAAAGACCAAAGTTTATCTTGAGCCCTTATTCTCCTTAGGCCCCTGATATTCCAAAATATTATCTTCATTATTTAGATGGAGGATTCCTGGTACCCCCTTTACCAGGATTTTTCCTAAAATTATACTTATTATTCAATAGAGATGGAGCACTAACATTTGTCTTGTCAGTATCACTTGTAGAAGCAGAAGTATTGTCTAGATTTGAGGCAACCATTTCTTTCTTCACCACATTGGCCCATGAAGTTACTTGAATAGGTATTTGAGATACAACACCATTCTATTCCATTTACCAATTTCACAATACTATTTTCCAAATTATTACTTTCTACAATTTTTAAGATTTGTGGAACTTCTAATATCACTGATTCAACTGAAGTTTCTTGTTCTTCTCCTTCTAACTCATTATCCACAATTGAGTTTAAAACACTAAATCTTCCTCCCACTGAACTGATGTTTGAATTAACTTGTGTATTACCGGAGTTAAGATATTTATAATAATAGAATCATGTGCTGGTGACTGCTCTTGAAAACTACTAGAAGATAACCTTGTTGAAGTATCAACTACAGATCTATCATAGATATCAAAACAAGTATGAGGAATATTTGTTCTAGCATTGGATTTTGGTTGAACTTTACTTGATGTCTGATTGTTATTCTGCTCAATTCTGCATTCTGTAGTTAAGTGACCAACTATTTTGCAGTTGTGACAGAAGTTTGGACAAACAAGAATTGAAATATTCTGAAAAAAACCTCCATATTTTGTATTAATCCAGATCTTATTAGGAATATGTTGAGCAAAATCCACCTCAACTAGAACATTAGCATAATATCCATCTTAATATTAAGCAGTAGAAGTATCTATCTTAATAGGTGTACCAATTTCCTTACATATGGTGAATAATATCTTCTCTTTCCAGAATTCCAATCCTAAACCAGGAAAATGAACCCAAACTTGAGCTTTAGATGTATGAATGTTTGATGGCCGAAAATTTGAAACCCAGTTCCTTACTTGTAAAACTTGATCATTAACCTCCCACTGACCTGCCTTAATAGTTTGACGATCATATTCATTATCCAATTTGATAGTAAAGAAACCTCTCCCAAGTGGAATTAGTTTGCAATCTCCTCTTAACTTCCATTGTTGGCGTAAAATAACAGTAGCATCAACAAATTTTATCTCTGTAAGCTTAATCTTCCTATGAGTGAAAACTTCCATGGATTTAAACATTCTTCAAATAGGTCATCAGGAAGTTCAATTGAAGGAACTTTCGATGAAGAATTTTCATTATTTAAACCTAATTTTTTTGAATGAGAATCATCAGAACAAGTGTTTTTCAGACCGAAATCCATGAAAACACCTGAATTAATGACTCCAAATCATGAGTATGTAATGAAAACAAGGATTAAGACACTAAAAATTACCTGAAGTAATGCAAAATTACTCGAAATTTGAGATCTGAAAAAGAAAAAAAAATTCATGAGTCCGTCGCCGATTTGCAGAGCTTGACTCGGTCCAAAATAGAAGTAGTCAGATCAAGTTAATATTCGAATCTTGTGAATTATCACAAAATTGATTGAATTATGTGTGTTGACATATAGTTCTTTAAGTTTATTTCCAGAGAGCAGTATGCTTTCCGATTGAGTATTTTTATGCAAGGACCTTAACCTAGATACTTGGAAATTCGTGCTACTCTGCTACGAGTGAACACAAATTGTCATGCCATATCAATATTAAGGGTTCTGTCGGGGAACATAGCATATGAAAAATACTCGGAAGGATCCGACATTAGTGAGTAATGCAGCTAGGAGCTTGTATACTCATTAGGCTCTATACTAGTGAACAATTCATCTAGGAGCTTGAGTTTCAATATATGAAGAGAGACATAGGCACTCATCAGGTTTTGATATATTCTCCAAATTCCCTTTGGAATATAAACATATCAATGTCTACTACATATGATGTCGGGTCAGGTAGATAGACATTTACAGTTTTCGCCATGTACTAAAAACCACCATCAACAGCTAGTTACCAAAAATTGGTTGACTAGGTATTAGGATCGGTTCCCACATATATATGGTATCTAACTTGTATTTGTTGCACATGTTCATAGGATCGGTTCCCCAATAAGTAAAAACTTGTTTTACCTCTTACAAGGATCGATTCCCCTTTGCTTGTGATCGGTTGTACCTCTTACTAGGATCGATTCCCCAATGTCTAGAGTTGGTCATACAAATTATAACAAATCGATCATACTATCTCAAGTGATTACTTAAGATCGGTTTCACTAATAAAAGTCATACAAATACAAAAGTCAGGCCTTGTGAATAGTTTTACCAAGATACATAAACAAGTTATGAGCTGTTATACTAAACACACATATTGGTAATCCAAAGATTTGTAATGAATAACAATACCAATAATCCTAGCGATTTCCCATTCAATTCATAACACAAGTTTATGAATTTTACTTTCTTTAAACGAATGTAAAACATTGTTTCCTATGAAGAAATCTTCATCCATACCCATACATAATCACAATAGCATTTATACAATTATGTCGATGTTTTATATATGAAGTTCAAAAGATAGACGTTATACTTCGTATTGTAATTCCTTAATACTATGTCTAACTAGAGTATAATCATTCACAGCTTCACAGTTATGTTTTCAATATGCATGACTTGAAAGATACGTTAGAAATGAAACAGTTCAAGTCAAATATTACTAACCTCAAGTGGAAGGATGATGTCGTCGTTGTAGCTCCTTACTTCTTCACATTCTTCAAGTCTTCACGTAATACTTGTAAGTCTCATATCCTAGTAACTTTGTAGCTAACATATACGAAGTTGACTCTAGTAAATAATCAAGCGACTCTTTAAATGAGTTTTGATTCACTAAAATATGGCAACCAAACTTGACATACCAACGCTTGGTGGGTTCAATCGAGCTATGCTATAACAATCTCCCCCTTTATCAATTTTAGTGACAAAACTCTTACATCATATGGATAAACAAATTACACATATGCTTGATTCCCAAATTCAACAACACAATAACCTGTATACATTCAATCCATAAATGTCGCCGTTGATGTTATAATGACAAAGCTAATGTAGTTGCAGGAAATCCTACACTACACCCTTGTTAAGAATTTGTAATAACCAACTCAAATTTGAAGATCAAAAACGACACTTTATTATTTGATTTTCAGAAATGTTTACAGGAAATGTAAGAACTCAAGAATATAACTTTTCTCTTGAAGTTTCTCTCTCCTCAAGACTTTCTCAACTCTCAAAAAATACATCATCCCTCTCTGAATCTACTGGAATCCTTTATATAGGGAATTACATAGTGGATGACAGCTAAGTTTTTCTCTTATTTAGGATTTACTTTGCGATCTCATCGCGGTAATTATAATGTGCATTCTTGCAAGCTTTGTAACCATCGCAGGACAAACATGCTTTTCTCATGTTTTCTTCAATCGTCAGCTATTACGTCACTTTTTTGACTGCTTTTGTGACACTCGCAAAGTGTTGTTGAAGAACTCACGGGGATGCTCGCAGGAATGTTATAAATCTCGCGAGAATATCGTTGTAGTGATATTCTGGTCTTACATCTTGCCTTTTCTCATGTCCTTTCTGCGAAGAAGAGAAGATATGAGAACTGTATCTTTTATAATGCCGCAACTGTTTACCTTTTTGCATTCTTTTGCTTTGACACTTTTCTGTATCCTTCGCCAGCTGTCTTCTCGTATTTTTTCTTCCATTCAATCTTTGACACGTCCTTTTAAACCGTTGCGATATAACCGTTCACGTCCTCTCGTTGCAATAATTGCATTTATCTTCTCGAAAAATTTCTTCTTCTATAAATACTCCTTTCATTCTTCCATTTTCCTCTTTTTACTTTCTTCTTCTTTCTCTGCGTAACTTCTCTGCAAGTTTACTGTTCTTCCGCAAATTGCGCATCTGCTATCGCAGTGATTTTTTTCTTGTTTTTCAACCTTTTCCTTCATTCCCATACTTAAAAATGGTTGCTGCTGGTGCTAAAAATTTGGCTGCTTTTGGTGAGATGCGAGATAAACTTGAAAGCAAAGGTTTTACTTTGTCCACAATTCCAGATCAGAACCCTAAATCCGAACTTTCTCTCAAATTATTTACTGATTATCAATGTTCTCGCGAGAAAATTATAGTATCGCTAGGTCAACTTGAAGATGGTCTTCCCATTCCTCTCTACGACCCGGAACTTCCATTATTCTATCAAATAATCTCTCACGTGAAGTTCTCGCGAGCAGTATATCAGCTGGGTGGAGATTGTATTCGATTACTGCTTGAATATGCTTCTCGCGGTACTGATAAAGGATCTCGCTACCCTGAATCTGCGAAGAATCCTCAATTTAAAGATGTTTCAATTGTCTCTGCAAATTATACTGTGGAGAACTTTTTTGAAAACTACAAGATAATTCCTATGAAAAGGGATAGCACTTGCTGGGGTGTTCGCTTGCAGGAGAAATAGAAGATCGCTGATAATAAAGTTCTTATGCTAGATATAGATTGGCATACAAATAATAATCAAGGTCCTCGCCACTCCAGCGATGACAAATGGTTCATCTTCCCTCTAACTTTAGAGGGTCCATATATCTCTGGTTCCCATGCACAACATGCGAGTTGATCGCTGTCGTGTGCGTCAAAAATAAATTACACTTTCTCACTGCTCAAAATATAAATATAGCAAGGGCAATAAAGGATCGATCCCACAGAGAGGTCTAGGTTGTCAAGATGTTTTGGTTTCCTATATAAAATACCGGGGTGATTTTCTGATTTTTATATACTAAAATAAAATAAAAGCAAAGAAAGAAATAAGCAAACAAATCGAATAGAAAAGATATTGGTTAAGGATTCATCTTCATTCACTAACTTGCTTTCAAAATAATAATTAGAATTGATATTTAATCTCAACTTTTATCAAAAGCCCTAGAATATCTTGAGCGCAAGAATATCCCGCTAATCTGCTTTTGTCATCAACAAACACATTAAAAGATGCGAGTATGAGTTCTATCTAAAAGAACAACCTAACGTGTAAAAGCACTAATCAAGTTTAATTCCCTAGATGCATTAAGTTCTATGAAATCAGGACAATCAAAGCAATTGAACGTGGAAAGCGCACTAATTCAATTTAACAAAGGTTACGATTCACATATGATCATAAGAATATATCACTACAAACTATAATCATATTTATGCTACTTGTATTCAAGGAATATCACTTTTACGTATAATAAACCCTAAACTAGCAATAGATGTGATTAGAGGTTCTACCAATTCGCAACTTGACAAAACAATCAATCAAATCATGTAACTATATTTTCAGAGAATCGTAAACGATAAATATGAGACAAAACTAATATATTGCATCAAAGAATCATGCTTTGTGAAATCCAACTATTCCATAACCAATAATAAGATTAATTACTCATGTTAATGGAGTTCATAACAAGAAGAAATACAAACCCTATCATGTTCACAAATCCTAGAAACAAAAGTAGAAGATAAATTAGATATATTGGTAAAAGTCCTCTCTTTTATATGTTTCTCAATTTCCATAAAGGATACTCCTTCCAAAATTAGGTTTTATCTTCAAAGTCCATTAGTTGGAAATCCACCCGGCCCACAAGTAAGAGAAACCCGTGTAGAAATTCTGTCCCAAAATCGCTCGCCGTAAAACTGGGGTTTTGGCCGGAATCCGGTCACCGGTCGTCGGAATTCTTCACCGCCGGAAAACTGAGATGCTCTTCCGTCAATAGAATATTTTGTCACGGCACCGTCAATGTTAACGGTCTTTGTTAGTCACCGAGTCAAGGTACTGAGTCAGCTCGGGTCAAACTCGAATCTAGCATTGAGTCAGAACGAGTCAGTTGACTAACTCGCCTGACTGAGCTAAGTTTCCAGGACAACTCTGCTGCAATCATTTGTTCATCCATGATGGATGTGATGCAATTCCATTCAGCCATTGCTTGTCACTGCATAACCTTGTAATGCAAAACACCTTTTTCCCATGGCAATGACCAACACCACCAGATCTGTGAATCTCTTCTCCCATTTCCACTTCAGGCAGCACCACAACATTGTCTCACCACCACCATTCTTCCCTGTATTGCAGCTGCTTCATACCTGACACAACTTCAATTCTCATTCATCAGCTAAATCATTTCACACAGCACTGCCAATTCTAAGTCATAATACTGCCATCCACCAATTCAATCACAGCTGCCACCTGTAAACATGCCACTGCAACCAACTTAAACTGTAGTTTTCATTCTTGGTCCCATGGCAACCATCATCAACAGCTACACCTCCTTCCATTTCACCTGCAATTTCTTCTTGTTGTCTGTAACAGCAACAGAAACACCATAGTACCCATTGCACAGCCATCTCATCTAGCTCTATCCACATCTGATCATCCATCACCACTCGCTCCAACCCATTGTAACCACGCGCCAAGCTATGGATGCAATCATCAGTTCAGGTACAACTATAACCCCACATATCTCTCATTGCCTTACCAACTGCCACACTCCCTCCTGCAACTATCTCCAACTCTCATAGCCTCAGTTCTGCATCTCCCATGCTAGCAGGAGTAACACCAATTCCACCACATGTAACTCCAGCTGCACAGCTCAACCATCAACCACCTTCACTGCCAACTACTGCACTGCATTACTGCCATCCATTTCAACACCAAATCAACATCTTAAGTTACTTAATTTAGTAAAACCCATTTGAATCATTGGTACAGACCCATCATCCCCATGGCTAGGAGCCTGGGTTTATAAACTCATCCTATATCTCCTTCCCTGTAAAAATTCAACAAAACCCATTCATTCATTCAATCTTAATGGAAGCAACCACACTTTATGACTGCTCAAACACATCTGTGCAGCTTTGATGACTCCAATTATCGAATATATCCCTGAGTTCTTCATTCAACTGCCAATGGCATCAATTGATGCCAAAATCTCTACCAACTCATCCCGTGTTCTTCTTACCTTCTTAACCCATCCACTGGACATACAAACCCAGACTTCTTCACTCCATCTTCATATTGTCAAGTCAAACCTAATTTATTTACACCACCTTCATCTTATCTCAGATTCAAACACCCATCGATCCCCTTCAATTTTATCTCTATTCATCATTTCCTCAATCTCTCAGAAAGAACAAATTTATTCTCTCAATTTCATACAGCTAACATCCATCACTTCTTCTTGATCTCCCCTTCTCAGTTCCTGCTCTAACCTTCTTTCTCACATTCAAAATAGAAGAGAAAAATGGTTTCTCTCGACTCATTAGGTTATAGAAACTGGGTTCGGACCTGGGTGAATTCTAATACCCTGGAATGGATATCGGCACCCACTGCGGTAGGATAAGGGATGACCAGTTCAAACATGGCTTGTCGGTTTTTAGAAAACCGACAGCCTAATTCTAAGTTCAACTGTCAGTTTTAGGAGACTGACAACTTAAATTCCGGCTTAACTCCTCTTGTGCAACCTAGCATGCTCCAAATATCGTCTGCGAGTTGATTTTTTTGCCTTTTCCTCTCAAAATGACTATTTTCTCCTTCTTTTGCTCCATATGACTCTAAAGTACCTAATAAACTCAAACTCACACATAAGATACGTAATTTACATGAAAACTCGCAAAGAAAGCATAAATACTAGATATAAAATTAGGTGTTTTAGACACCTATCAGATTCCCCCACACTTAGACTTTGCTAGTCCTCGAGCAAATCAAACAAAAATAAAATACAAAACTCCGTCTCGTCGAGGCTACGGTCACTTTTAGCACAAATAACAAGCCTTTAAACCCTTAAGTGTTCCTAGTGGACGAGTTATAGTCTCTTGAAGGTTTACAAGAGGTCTGCCTACAAAACCTATATTTCCAACTCCGTCTATTTGTGACAAATCAATGAACGAACCCAAAATGACTACAGGAGGAGGTACCTTGTGCAAATTCAATTCATATATTAGTAAATAAAGCTCTAATTAAATAGTCGAACAAGCCACAATACTCGGAAACTAACAAACCACAATCACAATGAAAAGATTAAGAAGATGGATAAAGATGTAGATGTTGGCGAATGTTCACAAGTGATCGATGTTTCCCATATATGTCTGAAGGTCACTGTCAAGATGAACCTATGCATCATATTGGATTGAGCTACTTGGTTGAATTCTACATCAACTCACTGGCATATACAAGGGAACCAGAAGTGACTTTATTCAACCAAAATAAAACTTTCTTTTCTTTTTCTTTTTCTTTTTCTTTTCTTTTTCATTTTTTTTTTTTTTTTTTTTTAGACAGCATGATTAAATCTTTTGGATCCAAGCGCATGCTTCTTGTCAGCAAGTACATGATAGTTGCCTTGGATCCTGCATTCCACGCTTGTTTAGGCGACGGATACAGGGACAACGTTTCACACATACTGTTATTCCCAAGTGTCATTTTATTCCGTTTTGGTCTAATTGGTCGGTCACTTTTTTTTTTCTTTTTTTTTAGTAACTCAATCACTCTATTTCATCCTAGCAGTAATAACACGTCGATGTTTAGTGACCCACCAAAGCACTTAGAGAACAATAGAAAAAATATGGAAAAATAAAAAATAGAATGTGATATGGTGATATTCCGAGATATGGTAACAATTATCATGTTAATTGTGATTTCTGAGCTATGTTCATCCCTTTTAGTTAATTGGTTCCTCAACTCCAGCAATCAAAATGGTTCCATCCACTAATGGTGTCATCCTAAAGGAACAAGTTTCTAGATTTCGGAGTTCAAAAGCACAAATTTTTTCTTGGTTTTTCTATTTTTTCTGATTTTTTTTTTTTAATGAAAACAAGGGAAAAGTAACAAGGCTAAAAACTCTATATGAGAACACTCCCCCACACTTAAACTTTACATTGTCCTCAATGTAAAATTTAGTCATTCAAAGTAAAGTTCAAGATGGGAAATTCATAACATGATATATATACACAATACAAAAATAAAATGCATGATAAAAAACTCATTACTCCAACTCATAGCTATTTCGGAATAATAGAGGATAGACACTAAACAAGATATTTAGTTGGCATCTAATCTCAACTCAGCCAATATACACCTCACTGCCAAGAAAAAATTCCATCTACTTAGAAAGGCTAGTGTTTATTCCAAATTGTTCAAAAATATCTAAAAGTTGGAGTTTTGATATGCAAATATCCAAAATAAGAAAATAAAGATAAAAGACTTAAAATAAAATAAAAAGATAAAGATAGATACACAAAACCGGTGGGTTGCCTCCCATTAGCGCTTGGTTTAAAGTCGTCAGCCCGACTTGCAAGACGAATTCCCCATACACCAATAAGCGGAAAAGTTGGGGATCCTTCCATAGCACCTGTTTTGGAAACACTAGCTTCACACAAATATTAGTAATATAAAACAGAAACGAAGCTATTAACCGATAAAAGCTTCCCCCACACTTATTCTTGTCCACACTTGGAAGTGCATAAAGAATATAGGAGTCGGGTACTTCCACGGTGTCTTGTTCACAAACCTGCATAGTATGAGAATCAAGCATCTCTAATGGAGGAAATCGAGAAACAAAATCATTCAACAATGTTCTCAAAGCACATACATTCAAACCAATAAGAGATAAAGGAGAAGAAACAATATGCAAAGGGTTAGACAAACCTCTCATAATATCTTGAATTACGGAATCCTCTTCATCCTTGAAAAACTCAAGTGAATCATTCACCTCTTGTATATCATGGTCCTCTATCAAACCTTGCAACCATTCTTCGTCCGTTTCTGCCTTAACCAAAGTCTCGACATAAACATCATCATTACAATCATATGCAAGCTCAATTGGGTCTTCCATAATATTGGTCTTAACAATCACATTCTCAACATACTCCTCTTTGTTGTAAGGCATATACTCCACTTCGGATTCAAGTCTGTCCATAAGGAACTACTTTAGAACACTCATTGCATCATCCTCAAGCTCTACCTTTTGAATAGGTTATTGATCGTTAGAAAGATCAATGATTGAGTAAGCTACACTAGTGTCATCATATTCCTTTTCAGCTTCACTTTGATTGCGAAAAGACGCCATACATTTCTCGGGTATGTCACCATTAATTGGTTCAAGCGATGTACTTTCATAGTCATCGTCACTATCATAGTTATCATAAGTTTGGCTACCACTTCCCAAAGATTGGTCTTCCGCAGAATTTTGCATGTCCTCTTTGCATTCTTCAATGCCTTGTCTTAAATTGGAAACATCTTTTTGAAGCTCTTGGAGTGATCCATTCAAATTCTAAAAATAGGTTTCCATTTGTTGGTAAAACTCATTCGACAAAGACAAAGTAGAATCACTTACCCCAGTATTGCTAGGCCAATTATCTTCCCTTTGAATGGGTGAATGATCATAACTACGATCAGAAATTGGGATAAACATAATATTAGCACATTAGGTCGATGAAACTGGTTCCATGCTTGGTTGTCTACAGATTGACTCCATGCTGACCATAAATCGTTGCATCTCATCTACCAAACTCGAAGAAATATGCATAGGAGTACAACTATTCTCCCCTCTTTGTGGTTGCTCACTCATATAACCACCATAAGAAGGTTGATATGTATGATAATAACTCAAAGGGTACGTGGAGTATTGACCATAACCAAAGGATTGGTTTTGATTGTACTCCCCATAAGGGTGATAGTTGTCATGTTGTTAAGGTTGTTGAAAACCGTATTGATTGCTCAAATATGCTCCCTCCATAGAATGGTACCTGAAACAAGAGTTCTCAAAACAAGGTTAAGAACCAAAGAATAAGAAAACAAAAATAAGAAACAAAACTAAAAACAAAAATAAGAAACCAAAAACAAGTGACAACCGTTGCCTCCCCGGCAACGGCGCCAAAATTTGATCGATGCCGTATGCGTCAAAAATAAATTACACTTTCTCACTACTCAAAATATAAATATAGCAAGGGCAAGAAAGGATCGATCCCACAGAGAGGTCTAGGTTGTCAAGATGTTTTGGTTTCCTATATAAAATACCGGGGTGATTTTCTGATTTTTATATACTAAAATAAAAGCAAATAAAGAAATAAGCAAACAAATCGAATAGAAAAGATATTGGTTAAGGATTCATCTTCATTCACTAACATGCTTTCAAAATAATAATTAGAATTGATATTTAATCTCAACTTTTATCAAAATCCCTAGAATATATTGACCACAAGAATATCCCGCTAATCTCCTTTTGTCATCAACAAACACATTAAAAGATGCGAGTATGAGTTCTATCTAAAAGAAAAACCCAACGTGTAAAAGCACTAATCAAGTTTAATTCCCTAGATGCATTAAGTTCTATGAAATCAGGCCAATCAAAGAAATTGAACGTGGAAAGCGCACTAATTCAATTTAACAAAGGTTACGATTCACATATGATCATAAGAATATATCACTACAAACTATAATCATATTTATGCTACTTGTATTCAAGAAATATCACTTTTACGTATAATAAACCCTAAACTAGCAATAGATGTGATTAAAGGTTCTACCAATTTGCAACTTGACAAAACAATCAATCAAATCATGTAACTATATTTTTAGAGAATCGTAAACGATAAATATGAGACAAAACTAATATATTGCATCAAAGAATCATGCTTTGTGAAATCCAACTATTCCATAACCAATAATAAGATTAAGTACTCATATTAATGGAGTTCATAAAAAGAAGAAATAGAAACCTTATCATGTTCACAAACCCTAGAAACAAAAGTAGAAGATATATTAGATATATTGGTAAAAGTCCTCTCTTTTATATGTTTCTCAATTTCCATAAAGGATACTCCTTCCAAAATTAGGTTTTGTCTTCAAAGTCCATTAGTTGGAAATCCACCCGGCCCACAAGTAAGAGAAACCCGTGTAGAAATTCTGTCCCAAAATTGCTCGCCGGAAAACTAGGTTTTTGGCCGGAAATTGGTCGGAATCCGGTCACTAGTCGCCAAAATTCGTCACCACCGGAAAACTGAGATGCTCTTCCGTCAATAGAATATTCCGTCACGGCGCCGTCAATGTTAACGGTCTTTGTTAGTCACCGAGTCAAGGTACTGAGTCAACTCGGGTCAAACTCGAATCTAGCATTGAGTCAGAACGAGTCAGTTGACTAACTCGCCTGACTGAGCTAAGTTGCTAGGACAACTCTGCTGCAATCATTTGTTCATCCATGATGGCTATGATGTAATTCCATTCAGCCATTGCTTGTCACTGCATAACCTTGTAATGCAAAACACCTCTGTCCCATGGCAATCACCAACACCACCAGATCTGTGAATCTCTTCTCCCATTTCAACTTCAGGCAGCACCACAACATTTTCTCACCACCACCATTCTTCCCTGTATTACAGCTTCTTCATACCTGACACAGCTTCAATTCACATTCATCAGCTAACTCATTGCACATTGCACTGCCAATTCTAAGTCATAATACTGCCATCCACCAATTCAATCACAGCTTCCACCTGCAAACATGCCACTACAACCAACTTAAACTGTAGTTTCCATTCTTGGTCCCATGGCAACCATCATCAACAGCTACACCTCCTTCCATTTCACCTGCAATTTCTTCTTGTTGTCTGTAACAGCAACACCACAGTACCCATTGCACAGCCATCTCATCTAGCTCTATCCACATATGATCAGCCATCACCACTAGCTCCAACCCATTGTAACCACGCGCCAAGCTACAGCTGCAATCATCAGTTCAGGTACAACTATAACCCCACATATCTCTCATTTCCTTACCAACTGCCACACTCCCTCCTGCAACTATCTCCAACTCTCATAGCCTCAGTTCTGCATCTCCCATGCTAGCAGGATCAACACCAATTCCACCACATGTAACTCCAGCTACACAGCTCAACCATCAACCACCTTCACTGCCAACTACTGCACTGCATTACTGCCTTCCATTTCAACACCAAATCAACAGATTAAGTTACTTAATTTAGTAA
The DNA here is from genome assembly GCA_023529315.1 of Papaver bracteatum. Lineage (NCBI taxonomy): Eukaryota > Viridiplantae > Streptophyta > Magnoliopsida > Ranunculales > Papaveraceae > Papaver > Papaver bracteatum. Next base: position 28,080 of record JAJJWX010003966.1, on the reverse strand, counting down.
AACCCATTTGAATCATTGGTATAGACCCATCATCCCCATGGCTAGCATCCTGGGTTTATAAACTCATCCCATATCTCCTTCCCTGTAACAATTCAACAAATCCCATTCATTCATTCAATCTTAATGGAAGCAACAACACTTTATGACTACTCAAACACATCTGTGCAGCTTTGTTGACTCCAATTCTCGAATATCTCCCTGAGTTCTTCATTCAACTGCCAATGGCAGCAATTGATGCCAAAATCTCCACCAACTCATCACGTGTTCTTCTTACCTTCTTAACCCATCCACTGGACATACAAACCCAGACTTCTTCACTCCATATTCATATTGTCAAGTCAAACCCTAATTTCTTCACACCACCTTCATCTTATCTCAGATTCAAACACCCATCGATCCCCTTCAATTTCATCTCTATTTATCATTTCCTCAATCTCTCGGATAAAACAAATTCCTTCTCTCAATTTCATACAGATAACATCCATCACTTCTTCTTGATCTCCCCTTCTCAGTTCCTGCTCTAACCTTCTTTCTCAGATTCAAAATATAAGAGAAAAATGGTTTCTCTCGACTCATTAGGGTATATAAACTGGGTACGGACCTGGGTGATGTCTAATACCCTGGAATGGATATCGGCACCCACTGCGGTAGGATAAGGGATGACCAGTTCAAACATGTCTTATCGGTTTCAGAAAACCGACAGCCTAATTCTCAGTTCAACTGTCAGTTTTAGGAGACTGACAGCTTAAATTCCGGCTTAACTCATCTTGTACAACCTAGCATGCTCCAAATATCGTCTGCGAGTTGAACTTTTTGCCTTTTCCGCTCCAAATGACTATTTTCTCCTTCTTTTGCTCCATATGACTCCAAAGTACCTAATAAACTCAAACTCACACATAAGATACATAATTTACATGAAAACTCGCAAAGAAAGCATAAATACTAGGTATAAAATTAGGTGTTTTAGACACCTATCATGAGTGCTACAGAGTATCAACCATGGGTCTTATACTGGCCTGAAAGAACTAAAGAGGTATGTTCTCTCCAATTTTTGCATAATTATTATCCATCATATTCCTTATGTTTTCATATTCTCGCTAAATGACTTCGATCTTTTCCAGATTGACAGGATGAAACTCAGTTACCAGAACTTTAGGAAACACATCACTCTCTTAGCTCTTAAATTTTTCACAGATGAAGTAAGAAATATCTTTTTCATGAATTTTAACAATATATTGTTGCCCCTATTTCTTATCTTCATCTGTGTTCGCAAGAAATCAAAGAATTATAACCAATAAAACCCACGAGAACCAAGGTAAAATATGTGAAATCTTCAGTTGATCGCAAGGGGAAATCTACTGCTCCTCCCAAAGGGAAGCCTACTGATCCTTGCAGTGAGGAATCTGACGATCCTCCCTTAAAGAAAAGAAAAACCCAACTCTCTTCTTCTTCAACTCCTCAACCTATTCCAGAAAATTTAAGTGTTGATTTCGACAAGGACAATAATGATGATAATTTTGGTGTTGATAATGACGTTCCTTCCATAAAGGATTCTTCTTCTTCTGAGTCTGCAATGGCTCAACTATCCAAAAATTTTGGCGATGCTACATTTGGTATCCCAAATGAGTATGGAGATGAATCTATTAATGGAATATCCCAGTCTCTCGCCAAAGTATGCGATGCTCCCATATTAGTTGATAATGATTCCCTTCGCGGGGTTTCAAGATCGCTAACTCCAAGTCTCTTAAATTCACTTGGTATCCTGGTATGTTTCTACTTGTTCATCCTTTTTATGTATTTATTGATATTTTTCCAGATCTTGACTTATATAGTTTTATCGTAGGTTGGAAGAGATTCTTTTGTTGTTGCTTTTTATTTGGATAATAGACGTATTATTTATAAAAAGAAAGTTGCTAATCTTCGCCAGGATAAAGAAAAACTAGAAGTTGAAGTTGCTGAGCTTTGCAGGAAAAATAAGCAGTTGGAGACTGAAGCTTCAGTTGATAAGCAAAAAATCTCTAATCTTGATAAAGCTAATCAACAACTCTATGGTATGATTTATTTCTTTTCTCTTTTAATTCTTCTCACCCTATCGCAGCTTATTCAAGCAACCATTTTTGTAGATATTTATGGTCTTACTGATGAGGCTACATTCCTCCAATCTTTTCCTGAACCCGTAGATGAGAATACCCTTCTTGCTCGCCTTAATAGTTCTTTAAGTAATTTCTCAGACGATCAGATTAGATCTCTCTCTTTAGATGAACTTAAATCCAAATTTGATCTCTTAAAGATCGAGCACAAATTCAATTTAAGTTTAACCAACAAGTTTAAGCACCTTTATCTTAATTCAAAGGAAGAAGTCAATAGATTAAGAAAAAAGAATAGTGATCTTATCGATGAGAAAGACTCGTGCAGTTAAAAATGGTACCAAGGCCCTAGCATATTTTCATAAAACTCTTCTTAATACTCAAATGGAAAGAGATAGAGTTATCTGCGAGAATAAAAATCTTCTTGCTAGAGAAACTCAAGTTCGCTCTCGCCTTCTTATTAATAGCGATGATGAGTTTTCTTGGGCAACGAAGGTTCTTGACAATTCCATAAATAACTTAGGTGTAGATGTTAATTTTCATGTTGAACAAGCATCTATAATTAGAGACATGATTTCTGAAAGAGAAGGTTGTCAACTGTTCTACTCTGTTAATTTCCTGTTTTTATTATTCTTCCTTGCAAAATTTCTAACTTCTTGTTATATACTTGCAGGAATTGAAGATAGGTGTCTTAAAAGAATTATGGAACTTGAAAATGACAAGAATCAACTCGCGAGTAGTCTTGCTGCTCGCAATGAGAAGTATTCACGATTGAAGGAACAATTTAAGATTACTGCTGCGAATTATAGTACTACCCTTGTTGAAGTTCGCAATAACTCCATTAAATTGGTTTGCTATGATCATAATATTCCTCATTCTACATACCCTGATCTTGCAAAGGAAATTCCAGCAAAAACTCCAACTCTTATTATATCTGATAGCGAAGCTGAGGAATCTGGTGAAAATGGAGATAATAATAATAATGAAGGAAAATCTGGCGTGGAAGAGAAATCTGATGAAGAAGACGGTGATGGATCTAATTAGTTATGTTTCTTCTTTTTATCTTCCTTGTAGTTTTTGAATACTTATTTCTTTCTTCCTGTAATATTCATGTGAGCTTCTTCCTGTATAAATTTCTTTTGCTTCCATTTGTATGAATTAGAAAAAAATTCTTTTTCTGCAACATAATTATTACCCTTTAATTATCTATATAAATATATCATTTAATAATATCTATGCAATTTTATCATATGATGGATGAATAATAATTTCATCATTCTATGCATTCCCATACTTGCCTCTATCATTCATCTACAATATGAAAAGATTGAATAGAGATTAGATATTATTTGTAAATCAAATTAAATTTTCCTCAATATCGGCGATGTTATCACTAGCAACAATTGCATAACTTTATGATCTATGCGTAAAATCGCAAATCTCATAAATTCTACGAGCATTATTGCAGTAATCTTATGGTCTTATTATGCCTTCCTAATTAAAGGTCTTATTTTGCCACATTTTTTCTTTCTGCGACAAAATCGCAGGACATCTTTACATCTGCATGTATTGACCCATTGATCTTGTCTTATCCATATTTTTTCAACATCTCTGCAACAATATGATAAGTATAAACTCTCTTGCAAGAATTAAACCTTATGACATTGCCATCTTGCGATGAAATCGCATGACGTCTTTACACTTTCATGTAAAAACCCATTGACCTCATCTTAACTTTTCTCTTTTGGCTTGTTGCCTCTGTATAATTTTCGTCACACGACAATATGATAGGCCTAAATGTTCTTATGATCATAAAGCCCAATTCTTTCATCAAATTTTGTTAATAGATTCCACTTATAAGACAAACAAATATAACATGCCATTGTTGAATATTTCTTGTCACACTTCGGACAAAAACACATTTATGGTTGCATGGTATTTAATGGATCATGAGAACAATGTGAGTTTCATTTGGATGTTGGAGACGTTGAGGTCCATTTATAATGGTGATGATTTTCCAAGGGTTATTGTAATGGATAACGATCAAGCCCTAATGCATGCAATAGCGGTAGTGTTTCCGGAAGCCCGAAACTTACAATGTACTTGGCACATTCAACAAGACATCAAATCCTATTGCCATCATCATTTCCAAGCTAAAAAACCAAGGAAGGGTACGAAGAGGTCGAAGGAAGAGGATGAGCGCATTAGTAAATTAACCATGGAAGAACGAGAGGAAGAGAAACGGTTATTTGATGAAAAATGGACGGAGGATGGAATCATTTGGAGAATTTTTTTGAAAGCATGGGACAAGATTGTTTGGTCAATGACCGAGGAAATTTACGAAGCTAACTTGAAGAAATTTGAGGATGAATATGGCACGAACTATCCAAAACCAGTTGAGTATTGTAAAACACAATGGTTACCGATTAAGGAGAGGTTTGTCTTTGCATGGACATATGAAGTTCATAACTTCAAGAACGAAGCGACAAGAATTGCGGAGGGGTCTCATGGCCGATTAAAGACTATACTACTTGGCAGTCAAAATGGAATTGTGTCGATTCAAGAAGCAATCCATGAATACACCAACCGTGATCTCATAAATATTAGAACCAGTATGCAATTTAGTGTACACCAATTCCCAACAGAACATGCTAAGGAAAGATTTCTTCTAAGGGGCATTGTTCATAAAGTCTCAAGATGGGCAATAAATCACATGATGAAACAACTCCATTTTTATAAATCTTACGATGACGAGAATACGGTTTGTGTTTGCAATGATATGATGGGTATTGGACTCCCGTGTCGTCATATGTTGGGTAGGTATGTTGAAGTGATTGACATCAATGATATTCATCCAATTTGGAAGCAATTAAATTTTACTCCAAGCACCCCGGTAGTTGATGATCCGTATTTCTTTGAGTCTGAATTGTGTGCACGAATAGCCCAGCGCTACGCTACATCAAATGGCACCAAAAAGCAAATATTGATGCACAATTTGGAGGAAGCCCTTCACCCTTTTTTACGGGAAGTTGATGAACCTATTAAACAAAAGGGGTCCGGTAGGCCCAACACCGAAGTATCTAGGACCATCCAAAGAAAAGAGTTGAAGTTTTATTTTTCTAATAAAAGAATATTGTGTAGGGTCGAGCATTTGGAAGCCGATTATGAAGATGAGCCGGAACCTAATAAAAGAGGTCGTCCAAGAAAGGATCAAAGTGGACCAACCGCATGAAAGGTGAAACCAAAGGTCTCTACAGAGCCTTCTCAAGCAAGTCAATCCGAGGTGGTGGAAGAAGTTGTGTTAGTGGAGAGCCAAGCTAGCTCTATTGTTGTTGATCAAATGAGCGACTCGCAACAAACACAACTAACAAAAATGGTGACTATAAAAGAGAAGTATGGTAGTCTTCGTTGCCCTAGGGATCTTTATGGAAAACCAAATCGAACCACGTATACAATTATCGAAGAGTATTTGGAAAAACTCCCTCCACTTATTGTTCCATTTGTTTTGTCCACTGACGAGGTTGATGGGGATGGCAATTGTGGATTTCACGTTGCTACGGAACAAATGGGTTACTTTAGAGAGGCGGTTATCGAAGATTTCACCCAACGCCAATATTTAAGAAATAAGATGGTGGTACAACTAATGAAGGACAAGGATTTCTATATGGAGATGATGAGGCGAGGAGATAGATACGACAAAGAAGTTGAGTTCAAAGATTTAGTTGCGCGTATAAAGTGCCGAAAGGGATTGAAGACAATCGGATACAAGTATTGGATGACAATGCCTAAATGTGGATATCTCCTAGAGGAGGTTTTGAATTGCGTGGTATATTTTTTTTTTCCTCCGAAGTATGGACCTAGTATGACATTTGCACCTACAAGAACGGTTTGCAATGAGTCGGTTAAAGATAGAAGAATCATTATGGCGTTTGTGAATGAAATGCATTTTATCGGATTAAGGGTAAAGAAAGATTCTCCGTTACCACCGTTGAGTAAGTGGCACGATTACTTTCCAATGAACCATTGCAATGATTGAGTGAAACAATATGAGTCCAACATGGTTGATTGGGATCATGTCGTGAAGAAAAACTTTACCGCTGGGTTACTCGAACTGATTGAATATGATGATGACGATTAATCTGTCCATTATGTTTAGAAGAAGTATTTTGAACCGTTTTTTTTTTACAAGTTTTTTTGTAAAATCCATTGAAGATATGTGATATAATCGGTAGATAATATTAGACACTTTTTGACCGAATATTAGATTCGGAGGGTTTTGTATTTCACCAAATTACCGATTTTAATCATTTTGAACTCAGAACTTGAAGAAATTAGAACACTCCTGTATTCGGTAGATTATAAACTATACAAACTTACGATTGTAACTCTGACATTGGAACTTTGAAAATATTATCAGAATCGGTACATTAAATAACATAATAACTACCGATTATAACAGAATCGGTAGGTTAAACAACATACTAACTACCGAATATAACATATTTCAGGCAATAATTTAGAGAAATTGTGCCAAACTCTATACCGTGGCCACGGCCTTCAAGAATTCATAACTTCCATCATATGTGAATTCTTCTCCTTTTTCCTCTAAGTAGTGCCTTTTTGCGAGCGTCTCCTACATAAACCAAAACAAGTTATAATAGAATGCATAGTTCGTATAAACTATAAAGACGATATGCTAAGTTCGTATAGTTTCGTATGCAAATACTTACAAATTGTTGGATCGACAAGCTTAAGTGGCTATTGTTAAAGATCCTCTTTTGTATCGTTATGTAATCGTTCACCCCTTTTTGGATAAGTCGGAACCGATCATCAACTTGTTGGACGGATCTTTGCTTTGGATTTCCATATTCTCGCACAAATTGGCTATACACTCTCCCCCAAAAGATTTCGGTCGTTAACCTTCCGGAAATGACATCTTCACGTCTGGTTTCTTGGTACCATGTTTTCACAATGGCCAAATCTTCAGTTGCGTCAAAGTTTGACATGATTGTAATATGAAATAGAGTGGTACAACAAAATACTAGACAATGGAATATATATGTGTGTATTTTGGTGCCTCAATGAGAAGAGGTTACCCTCCTTATATAGATTAATGTTCTAACGGCTCTTTTTTTGAAAATATGGCCATTAGGTGAGGCACCAAAAGAGTGAACAGGTACAACGTACAACGTGCGAACAATAATTCAGTATAATCGGAAGTAAATATTACACATTTAACCACCGAATATTATAATCGGATAGAAATGGTTTTCTCATACCACCGATTATATGAATTTTGAACTCAGGAACCTGTTGTTTTATTTTACTGAACATTCGGTAGGCAAAGTTATTTTTTTTATTACCGATTGTGCGTGCATTTAGAGGCACAGCTCTTTTAAAAAAAAAAGTATCCGTTTAGTATAATCGGTATATTACTAAACATAATAGTTTCCGATTACAATATATTCGGTAGGATAAATAACAGAATAACTACCGATTTCTTAAAAAAAATTGAATTTCATAGTTTGATGTAACGATTATACTGATCCAAATCTATTACAATGACTTGTGCTTAGCTTCGTGGACGTCTTTCACGTGCCCTAAACGGATTAAATCTGTCCATCACCTTAAGGATTCTGAAATGAGCTTCGAAACGGAAGTTTGATCTTTTCCATCTCCACCATTCCTCGAGAGATCGTTCTATCACCTCATCATTAGTTTCACCCCTCAATCGATATTGATTCACAAGATAAGTTAAATGGACGAATTCTTGGATGTGTCCATTTATTGAACCAATTCGGCAGAAAAGTTCAGCCGAGTGACGGTTATTTGGGTTTCCGGTGTCGACGCAAAAAATTTCGTGAATTCTAAAAAATTAACTCATACTCATTACACCTCCTTGCCAGCGTTCTTGTCCCCATCTCGGATAGAATTGAACATAGCGCCTACATAAAGATAAATCTTCTTCAATCGTGAACTCCGTAGGATTAATGAATGGTTGGGCCATTATGTTTAAGATGATTTATTTGATGTTGGAGAGAGTTAAAATGAAGTTTTGTTGCATACAAGGGAAGAGATATCCTCCTTATATAGGTTATGTGTTTCAACGGCTATTTTTTTTGAAAATATGGCCGTTTATGATAGGTGTAACACGGGTGTACGCAGCATGTGAATCATCAGCATATTAGAATTTGCATAATCGGAAGTTAAAATGTCACAGAAACCTCCGAACATGCAATATTCGGAAGATACATATTTATTTTAACTACCGAATATACCATGGCCCAAAATTCGGAATTTTGGATAAATGAAGATTTTTCTAGTTCGGAAGTGATCATAATCGGAAGATACATATTTATAGAAACCTCCGAATGTATTGGCTCACCATCCTTACATGGCCTTTGGAACCACCTACATCCATGGCGTGAGTGGTTATGAACATGCAATATTCGGAAGGTACATATTTATTTTAACTACCGAATATACCATGGCCCAAAATTCGTAATTTTGGAAAAATGAAGATTTCTCTAGTTCGGAAGTGATCATAATCGGAAGATACATATTTAGCGAAACCTCGGAATGTATTGGCTCACCATCCTTACATGGCCTTTGGAACCACCTAGAGCCATGGCGTGAGTGGTTATGAACATGCAATATTCGGAAGATACATATTTAATTTAACTACCGAATATACCATGGCCCAAAATTCGGAATTTTGGAAAAATGAAGATTTCTCTAGTTCGGAAGTGATCATAATCGGAAGATACATATTTAGCGAAACCTCCGAATGTATTGGCTCACCATCCTTACATGTCCTTTGGAACCACCTAGATCCATGGCGTGAGTGGTTATGAACATGCAATATTCGGAAGATACATATTTATTTTAACTACCGAATATACCATGGCCCAAAATTCGGAATTTTGGAAAAATGAAGATTTCTCTAGTTCGGAAGTGATAATAATCGGAAGATACGTAATTAGCGAAACCTCCGAATGTATTGGCTCACCATCCTTACATGGCCTTTGGAACCACCTAGAGACATGGCGTGAGTGGTTATGAACATGCAATACTCGGAAGATACATATATATTTTAATTACCGAATATACCATGGCCCAAAATTCGGAATTTTGGAAAAATGAAGATTTCTCTAGTTCGGAAGTGATCATAATCGGAAGATACATATTTAGCGAAACCTCCGAATGTATTGGCTCACCATCCTTACATGGCCTTTGGAACCACCTAGAGACATGGCGTGAGTGGTTATGAACATGCAATATTCGGAAGATACATATTTATTTTAACTACCGAATATACCATGGCCCAAAATTCGGAATTTTGGAAAAATGAAAATTTCTCTAGTTCGGAAGTGATAATAATCGGAAGATACATATTTAGCGAAACCTCCGAATTTATTGGCTCAACATCCTTACATGGCCTTTGGAACCACCTAGAGCCATGGCGTGAGTGGTTATGAACATGCAATATTCGGAAGATACATATTTATTTTAACTACCGAATATACCATGGCCCAAAATTCGGAATTTTGGAAAAATGAAGATTTCTCTAGTTCGGAAGTGATCATAATCGGAAGATACATATTTAGCGAAACCTCCGAATGTATTGGCTCACCATCCTTGCATGGCCTTTGGAACCACCTAGAGCCATGGCGTGAGTGGTTATGAACATGCAATATTCGGAAGATACATATTTATTTTAACTACCGAATATACCATGGCCAAAAATCATTCAAATTTTTAAATGCACCATTCATAATCCATAAAAATAACCATTCATAATCCATCAAACATACCATTCACAATCTATCAAACAAACCATAACGTGATTTAAGACTTAAAATCCAATCCTAACCTTAAAAACGACATAATCTAACACAAACTATAAATACTATAAAACAGAAGTTTGTCATTCAGTGAGTCTTTGATTTTACTTTACGACCGTGATTACCTCCAAGTCCTGCACGACCACGAGTTTGAGGACCTCCAGATTCAGCACCTTCTGTTGGACCGGTCATAGAAGCTCGAGTTCTTTTACCCGTCTTTAATACTGCCATCTTGTCTCGAGGCTTCTTCGTGGATTTCTCCCCAAATTCAGCTGCATAATCTTCATTATCCATATTGTCAATTAGGTCTCTAGCCTTTTGTATCTTCTCAACTGGCACGGGATCTCCGCTCTTAATGCATGCGGTTAATATTTTGGAAACACGCTTGAACCTATTCACCTATTTTTAAACACAATGACATAACATCAAACGGTTATTACATAAGATTTATAGAAATAATATCAAAAAATTTGTAAGAATACGCACCAATATATCATAACCAGTTGGTTTGTCTTTGATGATACACGTATAACTGGACCCCTCCGAAGTAGTCTTGGATTTAACTTCACGGATAACCGAAGGATGTGATACGTTCCTATACCAAATCATATAGCCTGGAGAATTTTCATCACCTCGGGTTGAAGGTCTACCAGTGTTGATAATGAACTCAGTCCTCTTATCCCAGTTATCAGGAACATTAGGTGGGCCTTTGTGAACTATAGTGAGAGTGTCACCCTAGAGGGTTTGTATATCACATATCCTGTGGGGTGCCACAACGGTCCAAAATAAAGGGACAACTCCGACCGAACATTTATATGGCCAGCAGCTCGATCTTCCTTGTATGTATCGAAGCATACGTTTGAGGCCTTAAATTGGTCCAAAACCTCCCTCATGCAAATCAAATGCTGCTCTTTTGTCCTAGAACAGTTGTCTTCGAAGATATACTTTGTTAGTACCTTTGTGCAATTCCTGGTTCTCTCCGGCCAACTTCAGGATAGGGAAGTGGTCATAGATCCATGCCTATATGGATAAGAAACCAAGTATTAGTAAATAGATTAATAACAATCGGAACCAAATGTACATTAATTGCGTCCGAATACACACATTCGGAGGAATGTGACTTCCGAATAATAAACTTTCGGAAGTAAAAAAAGTATAAGTCCTACCGAATATGCATCATTTGGAGGTCAGTAGACTATATTTTTTTCATCTACATATTCGGTTGTATTGTATAAACAATAATACCCGATTCAATATAATCGGAATAAAAACTAAATTATGTTTTTCCGAATACAAATAATTCGGCCGCAAAAAAAGTGTAATTCCTACCGAATATTATTCATTTGGAGTTCAATAACCTACGTTTTTTTGCCTATATATTCGAAAGTTATTTCCAAACATAATGTTCCGATTCAACATAATCGAGAGTAAATTTAAGTAAGGTTTCTCGGAATAAAACTCATTCGGACATAATAAATGGATCACTTCCTTACGAATATGCATCATTTGGAGTTCAGTAAAATGTAGTATTTTGGCTTATATATTCGGTAGTAATTTTCCAAGACTAAATTCCGATTCCAAACAATCGGAAGTACAACTATGTAATATGTTTCCGAATACACTACATTCGAAGGTTAAAAATTATTGTATCCTACCGAATAATTATCATATGGAGTTCAGAATATGCCTCATGCGAATCAACTGCTGCTCTTTTGTCCTAGAACAGTTGTCTTCGAAGATATACTTTGTTAGTACCTTTGTGCAATTCCTGGTTCTCTCCGGCCAACTTCAGGATAGGGAAGTGGTCATAGATCCATGCCTATATGGATAACAAACCAAGTATTAGTAAATAGATTAATAACAATCGGAACCAAATGTACATTAATTGCATCCGAATACACACATTCGGAGGAATGTGACTTCCGAATAATAAACTTTCGGAAGTAAAAAAATTATAAGTCCTACCGAATATGCATCATTTGGAGGTCAGTAGACTATATTTTTTTCAGCTACATATTCGGTTGTATTGTATAAACAATAATACCCGATTCAATATAATCGGAATAAAAACTAAATTATGTTTTTCCGAATACAAATAATTCGGCCGCAAAAAAAGTGTAATTCCTACCGAATATTATTCATTTGGAGTTCAATAACCTACGTTTTTTTGCCTATATATTCGAAAGTTATTTCCAAACATAATGTTCCGATTCAACATAATCGAGAGTAAATTTAAGTAAGGTTTCTCGGAATAAAACTCATTCGGACATAATAAATGGATCACTTCCTTACGAATATGCATCATTTGGAGTTCAGTAAAATGTAGTATTTTGGCTTATATATTCGGTAGTAATTTTCCAAGACTAAATTCCGATTCCAAACAATCGGAAGTACAACTATGTAATATGTTTCCGAATACACTACATTCGAAGGTTAAAAATTATTGTATCCTACCGAATAATTATCATATGGAGTTCAGAATATGCATCATATGTATTGTCTACCAAATAAATATACATTGACTTATAGAGTAAAAAAAGAACCTGTAATAGAGCCACGTTCCCGGCAACTTGGCTAGTTCCTCGCCTCGACGCCTTTCTCAACTCTTCCATCAAGAATGCTAGGCATGCCGTTCCCCAAGAGTAGTCAACGACTTCATGAAGAGGATCCAAAAGTTGTAGAAGGTTGGCGTCGATCCGGTTTCCAGAAGTATTGGGGAAAATGACACATCCTAATACACAAAGGAGATACGCTGTGGCCGCGTGATTCACTTGCTCATCAGTTAACGTTCCCTTTTATTCTTTATCCAAGGTGCCTCGGAACATATTCATCAAAACGGTAATGTTAATATGTCTTGTTATGCACTTTTTAGTTAGAACATAAAGTTGTTCCCAACTTAACTGCTTTGTGTAATTGAACTTTACAGCTGTGCCTTGCTCAGGAAGCTTAAGAATTTGCACAACATCATCCGGTGTAATCGTCATCTACCCAAACGGCATATGGAAGGTATCGGTCTCAGGATATATTCTCTCAACGAACGCCGATATAGCAACACGATCATGTTACAACATTGAATTCTCGGCAGCATTAGCTAACCCCGAGTTGGTTACAATTCTCTTGAACCTTTCACATTCACCGGATAAAGGCCATTCAAGCATTTTTGTTGGTGCGGCGGTGGGTTTGAGTAGACGAACCGCATCTTGATGATACTATTAAACTCACGAAAATTGTTTAAAGAAAATACAAAAGCCCTTAATACAACTATTACGATAGAACACATAGACAATACATTAATACAAAAAGTATGATGAAATATTACCTCGGTTTCGTATATTTCTTTGGTCCAAGAATCTTTGTATCCAAAAAGCAATTTTCCTCCATCTGCCGATAGCCCAAGGATTTCGTCAGGTTGAATATTCTTCACCTTCAAGTGCTAAGGGACAAGATGTGATGCTTTCTTAGCAATATCCTTCTTTCCACCTTCTGCTCCTTTGTTAGATTTTTTGGCTTTTTGGGTACCACTTGGTTGTCCTTCTTCTTCAACTCTTGCCACTGGCTCAATTGGTTCAATTTCAGGGTGGGATGTAAGTTGTGGAGCAGTTGGTTCTACACCTTGTTGAGTGCCTTGTTGATCACTTGGTTACACACCTTCTTCACTTCCCTGTGGACCAATTGGTTCTACACCCTCTTGAGTGGGTTGTTGAGCACTTGCTTGCACACCGTGTTCACTGCCTTGTGGACCAGTTGGTTCTAAACCTTGTTCAGTGGCTTCTTGAGCACTTGGCTGCACACCTTGTTGACTGCCTTGTGGTTCTACATTTTGTTGAGCACTTGAATTAGCATTGGCACTCCTTTCTCTCCTAGCACTAGCTGTCACTTTCTTACTCCCTTCTCTACGAGGCCCTAAGTCGCCTGTTTTTGATCCTTTCTTAGCTCGACTTTGTCTAAACAACAATAAAAGAACCAATGTTTACAAAACTAAACAATCGGAAGAAATAATACACAAATAGGACCCGAATGCATACATTCGGAAGTCATAATACACTTAGTGTTCCCGAATATAAAATAATCGAAAGAAAATTAAATAAATTTCAAATCGAATATGCATCAATTGGAGTTCAGAGACTCTAAAATTTTCATATACAATCGGAGGTATAAAACATTATATTGTCTTCCGAATATTTCCTGGCCCCAAAATGGAATTTTTCATAAATCACTGATTTTTAAATTTTTCATCAAATTTATATATTCGGTAGTAAGTGTACTACCGATTATTGTGTCTCAACTTAAACATATTCGGAAGAAACAAAATTCATTAAACTACCGATTATTTCCATTTTGGTACACAGGAACATATGGCCAAACATATTCGGAAGACAACAAATATTTTAACTTCCGAATATTGTCGATGTTCTTGAGAAATGAAGAACACCACAACATTCGGAAGTAAAACTAGTTGATTTACTCCCGAATCTGGGTAACTTTCAGAAAACCCTAGAAGAAAAAAAAATTCAATTCGTCGAATTAAAGCAAAATCAACCCTAAAATTGATGGAGTCTTACCTGATTGGAGCCATTTGAAGCTGTCGGAGTGTTAGACTATCAGAATCTCCACCACCAACTACATCCGCGGCTTCGTCTTCGTCGCGTTCTTTGTCATTTTCAGCAAAATCTCTTTGTTTCTTGCTAAAATCCCAATTTTTGGATCGTTTCCGCGAGGAACGTTTTTGGTTCTAGCTCTGTGTGGTACATTACCCGTATCCATTATTTTATAAAAGAATCGACGATGTTTTTATTTTACGATTCGCGGCGATGAATTGAAGAACGAGGGAAAAAAAAATTCCCCCCCACAATCGGGAGGAACCAGGAAGATAGGAAGAAGAAGAGTTGAAATGAAATTAGAAATGGGAGGAACTGTTATGATTTGGGTTTTTTTTTTTTGAGCGAAGGGCATACAAATTTCCCATTTGGTGGAAAGGTCCGGGTAGGGACGAGATTTGTAAAAAGGTTACAAATCTATGCGTTTCTAACTCGGTATACCCGGTGAGTCAAGCAAGGCCGGGTTATTCCTAACCTACCCTCCTTGGTCGAGTTAGGTTAACTATCCCGAATTCATCTAATATTTTATTTCTTCTTCTATTCTTCTTCTCTCCTTCTGCTCCAGCGATTCAGTGAGTAACCTAACTGAGAAGTTGATTTCTTTCTTCTTCTATTCTTCTTCTCTCCTTCTTCTATTGTTCATGGGATTTCATTATTGATAAATAATAATAAGATTTAGTAGGTGATTCTCAAATTGCAGTGAAGAGAGGAAAGTTTAGGGTTTCTTCAAATTGAATTTGAGGGTTCAATTGAGGACGAATAAGAGAAGTTGGAAGTTGGGTTTGTTCTTAATTGATGTTTGATTGAAGCTGTAGAGTGGTTGAAGATTGAATATGATATTAAGGTTTTTGAGTTTGATTCAAAGATGAGTTCGAATATGAAATTAAGGATGGGTTTTAGGAGCAGGACATGAAGAAGATGATAGAGTTGTTGTTGGAAATTGAAGTTAGGGTTCATGGAGGAAATAAAGGAATTTGATAAATTATAAGATGGGTTCGATTTAGAAGATTTTGATTGATATTACTCGAAGGGTTACATTGAAATCACATATCGTTTATGTCTCAGTGAATTAGGGTTTAAGTTGGAAATTCAGATGAAGAACTGGAAGATGAAATTGAAGGTTTTACTGAGTTAAGGGAACAAAGAGAGATAGTTCAAAGAGAAGTAATGAGTTAGGGTTCTTAATAAAATTGAGACTTGGGATTCATGGGTTTGAGATGCAGATGAGCGAATTTCAATTCAGTGGATGCTATTTCTGGGGTAAGCTTTTAATTGCTTTAATTTTGATATTTAATTTTGATATTTGGAGGATGAATCATTGAGTTGTTAAGTTTGTATGATTGTTTTTAAAACTGTGTTGCTCAAATTGGGTTTTTATTGATCCTGTTAAGCTGGAATTGTTGGTGAAGTAATCGGTGAGCTTATGTTCTACAGGGGACAATAATGTGGGTTAGCTTCAGATTGCCTCTAATGTTGGAAGTCTACTGTTAGTTGTTGCTTTTTTATAAGTGTGAATTTCTCTTTTGTCGATAGATTGCAGTTATAATTTGGAGATTGTAATGTCTTTCTTTTCTGGTTGCACAACAATGAGGAAGGATAATATGCCATACTAGCCAGGTCGAACAGGGGTTTATTTTCATTAGACTTCGTGTTGTTGGTGAACAAAGTAATGACTTCTTAGGAAAAGCTTGACATGGTTCTCGCTGGATTAACAAGCATCAGTGGAAATGCGGTTTTAGCTTAGTGGTAG
Source organism: Papaver bracteatum (assembly GCA_023529315.1). Classification (NCBI taxonomy): domain Eukaryota; kingdom Viridiplantae; phylum Streptophyta; class Magnoliopsida; order Ranunculales; family Papaveraceae; genus Papaver; species Papaver bracteatum. The sequence continues at coordinate 11,801 of JAJJWX010003966.1, read as the reverse complement.
TGAAAGACGATTTAAATGTATACTCGTGAATGCTCACTGATCGTCTTGAAGTGGTTTGAACACAGTTCTTCTATTGTCACATCTGGTTTTGACTAGTCTAAAAGTTGGTAATTTGTATATTGTAGGATAGTTGTATACTTGATGATAATTTGTGCCAGACATCACGTGGCAAAAACATTGTTAAGAAATCCATTCTTACACCTTTATGCTTCTGTAGAACGGTCTCACTAGGCATCTACATCTGATTAATCTGTACCTTTATTTGTTTATATATGTTTGATGGAGCCTTCAAATCATTTAATATTTTACCTCATTGGTTTAGCGCAGTCATGTCACTTGAACCACTACTTTCTCAATATGAGGTAAATAAGATGATTTATTGATTTTACATCTGTTGGTGCATTGATATAAGGTTATCTTGATCCTTCCACCCTAGGGTTGGTCATGTCACTTGACTAAATGTATGGAAAGTTTAAAGCTACGTTGATAGACTCTTCTTAACGCCTGAATTTCTCTTTCGTTTCCTCTTGCTTTCACTTATTTTGTATACAATGAATGCTCATTCTGTTTAATTCATTTGATTATTTATTTTACAGAAAAGGAAAACTCGTGCTTGTATGGGTTTCCCAGCGAGCAGTGGGAGGTCAATTTACCTGCTGAAGAAGTCCCCCCAGAACTCCCAGAACTTGCGTTAGGCATTAACTTTGCTAGGGATGGTATGCAAGAAAAATACTGGATAGCTTTGGTTGCAGTGCACAGTGATGCTTGGCTTCTTGCTGTTGCTTTATATTTAGGGGCCTGATTTGGATTTGACAAAAACGAGAGGTATACTTAAATGTTGATATCTTCAGCACTGTTGGGTACATGTTTAATCTTTATTCTACGAATAACAGTCTTTCAACTACAAACTGTGTTCGGTTGTGCATATGTCACTTGTACATTTTCATTCCTTGTGGTGATTTTCTTATTACTTATACATGTCTTCATCATAGGTGGCTCTGAGGCCTTATGAGTTTCCTATTGTGCTGTATTCATTTGAGTTGTTGCAGTACGTTTTCGAGTTTTCAATCATGACATTCGTACTTTTGTGTTTGATGTTTCATGGAGTGTTAGTCGTGTGCTTACTTTGATGAATTTATTCAGATGATCAGTTTGGTTGTTCACAGTAATTTGGTGGTTCTTATACATGGTTATTTCTTGGGATGATTTTTTTTTTACCTGATTCCGTATATTAGTTACTTATACATGGCGATGTCATTGGAAGCTTTAATGCTTTATGAGTTTCCTATTGTGCTGTAATCATTTGAGTTGTTGCAGTTTCTTTCGACATTTCAGTCATCACATTTGTGTTCGTGTGTTTTATGTTCCGTGGAGTGTTAGTCGTGTGCTACTTTGATGAAATTCAGATAGATTTGAAATGTCCTGTTTGGTTCTTGATAATAATTTTGTGGATGTTGAAGTGCCATTCAGTTTAACTTGTCATTCTGCAGCATTAACTTATGGCTGGAACTTGAAATAATTATAGTTTCTAAGAGCCAGTGTCGAACTCAGCATATGTATGCCCCTGTGAGATCATTCTGATGTGGAAAGCTTTTGTGAACTGTCCTAATTTTTATGTGTATCCAATGTGTTTTATTCCCTGCTCTTTTCACTTTTGAATGCTTGTAACATATATTTATGAACTAACTGAACTCGTCGTTTCGTATTTGTATAGAAATACAGGGGAACTAGTATTGATGTGAGTTACATGAAGAAGAATGTTGTGTAGTGGTGCAGATGAATGTGAAATGGATATGGAAGTGGGTTGCAGAGGGCAGTGTTTACACTTTTGTGCAATGCCTTGTACTAAAATATCTATGTGCATTAATCAGGGGAAAGAAGCATCCTGGCAGTGTAGTATTTATTTTACTAAAACTAGTACCTCTATAATATTGCCATTCAAGGTTCTTAATTGGAAAGATTGGGTGAAATTTTTTATTGGGTACTAGAAATGACTGGCTGAAAATTTTTATTGGGTACCTCTGTAATAGAGGTCGTATAAATTTAGTTGGAAAGACTGGATGTAAAATTTTATTGGGTACTAGGAACGACTGACTGAAAATTTTTATTGGGTACCTCTGTAATATAGGTCGTATATATATAATTGTGCACCTGTAAATTATGGGCGACAACCGTGTTATTTCTATAAAGCACCCATTTAAATCCGGGTTAACTCTAACTCCTAACCACACTAGTTTAACTAAACTAACCTAACTAGGGTTAATGAACTAACCCGACCAGGAAGGGTAAGTTTGGAAAAAAACGGGAAGGGTTGACTCACCGGGTCGGGCGAGTCAAAAACGCACACTTTTGTTGCCTTTTTACAGAGTTTTACCTGGGCTGGACCTTTCCAAGGAATGACTAATTTTGTTGCCCTTCGCTCTTTTTTTTTTTTACTACAAGGGCATTTATGTAACTTCAATGAAAAAAATGTGCCCCTTAACCAATGCCTTGGGCTGTGTATAACATGTTGGCCCCTAAATCTTTTTTCGTAGCCCCTAAAAACGCTAGGTTATTTTAGGTCCCCCGAGCTAAAAAGGATAGTCCAGATCACTGACATTTGAGCTGGAAATTGCGAGTGACTAAAGCCCAACTAGCAGAGTCCACGAGATCCTGGCCCATGGCTTCCAATATGAAGCTCCTCTTTGTTCTCTCATTACACTCTCGGGGCGTGTTTGGGAACCGGGATAGCTCCTCTTCTTCCTCTATTGCACCAGGTACTTTAATCTCCCCCTTGTTGAAAACCATTATCTATTCAAATTTTTTTAATTTTTTCTGAAAATCGCAGTGGGTTTGTGGCTATTTATGTGATTGATAAGAATGGTATGATTGTTTTTGTTACAGTGTTAGAATTTGATTGAAAAATTGAAAGTAGGTCAGAACCATAGTTGTTTGATAAAATTCCTCAATGACAAATTTCTGTTTTTTTTTTTAGTTAAAAGAATATGTTCCAATGATTTATTAAGATGTGAGCATAAATGAAGATGTTAATATGGAAGATGAGTTCATTAGTATGTCAGTAGGGACAAATTAGTATCTTTCAGATCACCATTTGCACATAGGGAGAAGGAAAATTAAAAATAATATCTTTTCTACAGAGAAATTTCACACATGTATTCAGACATTTTATCTGAATTTGCGAGCAAAGGAGATTAACATTTTAAAATGTAGACATAAAACACAACACCAGTTGTTTTTATTGAGGCCTTAAGTAGTTTGAATCTCAAACACCACCATTTCACATTTTCAAACTACTTAAGACTCAATTTAAGAATTAGTTTGAATATCTACTTAAACTGCTTCGCACCTTGTTGGTAGCGATCAATAATGATAGTGTAGATGCATTTCTTACACGACATACATATTGTTAATATTATGTATCCATCAATTTCGCCTTCAACTTTTTTTCCCTCCATCAACTTTTTTCAGCAGATGGGTTAAATGTCAAGGTGCAAGCCTTCACTAAATATAGGTAGTCTATATCGAATTCTTGTTTTCATATTTCTAATTTAAGTTTTTTTTTTTTTTTTTTAATCGAATTCTTGTTTTGAAATTTCTATGTTAAGATTTTTTTTATCGTTTTAATATTTTTGTTTTAAAATGTCGATGATGTATATTGCATATTAAACTCTGGAGTCTGAAACAAACATCATTTATATTAACCTATTACTGGATAGCGTGTCAAAACCTACTACTGGATAGCATGTCAAACAAACACAATTTGAGTTAACCCAGGATAAGATAGAATTTCAGACAAACATCACTTGAACTGACCAGTGTCAAGGTTATCATAAATTAAATTAAGATAACCTATCCTTCCTTCCATTCTTCTTCTAAGTTTTAGGGTTTCTTCCCTGTGTTTTTAGTTACTAGAATCTGAATTGTATTTTTTTAATTTTTTATTTGCAGTGTAAATGGCGATGATGAATCGGATTTCGTCAAGATTCGCAAGATGTTTGACATCTTCAATGACTACTCTTCTTCATTTTGATTCCTCCTCCTCTTCATTAGGAAGACACTCTTATAACACTTTTTCTCTGCAAAGATATGCCCAAACTTCCGACACCCAAGAGAAACCAAAGAAAATGATTCCAGGAAACAACATGAAATGGGGTTCACTTGGTCCTTACAGAGATTATTCGAATTTCGCATCTGGATTCACGCCTTTGCAACAGAAAACATTGAGTTCAATTCTTGACATTGAGAGAGCCAAGAATTTCACACCAGAAGATCTTGCCGACATTTGGGATGATGTAATTTCTCTAACTCTTTTTCTAGTGATATTTTGTGTTGTATTTATTTATTCATCCTTGATGGAAATGTTTGGTTATTTTTCTTACACTGCCATGATCAAGATTTAAATGAAGTTACCGTTGTGGTAACTAAGAACCGCTAAAATATCTGAGATTTCTAAAATCTAGATTTGCATTATAAGAACTAGTAATACCCCATGTGCGATGCACATGCTTGAATTGGATTCTTTTAACAACACCAAATTTGATAATAATGAAGGAAAAAAATCTTAAAATAAAAATTTAATATTCTTGTTTGTACTCATTATGTAGATAATTCAAAGAGCTTTCCAAATATACTAATTTTATAAAAATCCGATATATATTTTTAAAGATATCTAAGTTTTAATTTTTTTGATCTATTTTTAAAACAATAGTATTCCTGTAAATATACAAACATGATTAAAGACTTCTTTAATAGGGATATTATTGTCATGTGAAAAGGCTTCACCAAACAATTAACTCTTTTATTTATATTAGTAAAGATTATTTGAGGGTCAATTTAGACATTCCGCCGTGCTACACCAAAACCACCCAAAAAGGGGTCTTTTCTTTATTATAGTATAAGATATAAGATAATGAGCATTTGCTTGTCTCGGCACTACCGTAGTTTCCACCATGAGTCTGTATGAACTTAAGAATCTGACACCTTGGTTGAATATTCACATGCCTTCCTCCCCAACCATTATATATGTGGACAGCATCTTCACAGTTTTCTTTGTCTCTATGGATGGAACCTAAGGAAGGGAAGGTACTTATTGCAAAACAACAAGACACAACTGTAATCCTGTGTCTATCCATGGATCAGTGGCATGTATTCTAATTGAATCAATATGACAGAACTAAACAATTGAATAAATCCAATAGTTGGGTGAAGTGATAACAGTGCTGATGTCACCATATTTCTAGGCACTTCATCACATGGAAAGAAGCATTAGATGATTTGGCACCAAAAGGGCACAATTAGCAATTTAACATTAAGTAGATGCAACATAGTGGATAAATTGACAAAACTTAGTAGGCCACCATTCAAAATCTTGTACTTATGTGTATTAGAAGTGGTTCCTTAGTATTGTATACTCTTAGTCAGATACGCAACCTATGCTCAATTTATCTTTTTGTGTTTATCGTCTTTATACTGGCCTGGTAACCATATTCTGAAAGTCGTCCACTAACACCTCATGTTAATATATACTTGTATCATCAGAGGAGTTGCACTTCACTTCTGTTTTGTTTTGTTTGTGAGTAATGAAAAGAGTCGTTCCTTTGTCTAATATTTCAGTATCACTTGGGGAGAGGTCATATTGGTGTAACGATGAAGGCGAAATTGTATCACCTAATGAAGCAAAGAGCAGTTACTTGGTAAACAGTTTTATCTGTAGTTGTGGTTCCATTTTCACATGGTTCTATAGTTTTACTAACTGCCCGTCTTACTTCTCTTGTTTTTTGCTAGCCGGCATTTTGTCGTTCCATTATGGAAAGGAAGTGGTTATGTAACAATGTTCGTTCAAGGTTTGACTTCAATCTACTAATTCCTATAATTTTGTTGTACATATAATGCGGGGTTACCGTCTATTTGTTAAACCTCGAAAATGGGTCACCATTTTTAGCTTCTCTTGACCTGGTAATCGAATCCAGTTTATTTCTTTATTATCTCTTAACTCTTGATGGGTGGAAGTGCATACCACCTTAGAGTAAATGCAGGATGCTATCTCTTGAAAATGCAATTATCAGTTTTTCTCGAAATACTTGATAAGAAACTGAAAAAAAATTGTGCTTGTTACATTTTACCTTTTTTTTTTTTAATGAAAAACTGTTTTTTCAGTGCAGATGCCGCACATTATTTTCACTGGTCTTGAAGATTACAAGGCAAGAGGAACCCAAGCAGCACCCTATTTCACAGCGACTTATTTCACAGAATTTGCAGAGACCAAGGATATGGTGCTCGTCCGTGGAGATGTTGTTTTCACCAGCAAGCTCACTGACACGGAAGCTCAGTGGCTTCTTGAGACCACTCAAGCTTTCTATCTGAATGATGCCAGGTATAAACTGGTTGAACAATTTAACAAACAGACTCACGATTTTGAGTTCAAGGATGTGTTGAAGGCACTGGATCTGCCAGTGGGTTGATTTGCCGATGGATCTCCATTTCTCTATAATACCCATTGGGATTTGTTGACCACCCTTAGAAGGAACTTTTGGAATATGAGTACCTTCACTTGCTACCAGTTTTCGTTGTTCAGTTTTGTGTAGGTAATAAGGCAGATGCTCACGACTACTTGCTCTGGAGCTTCATTAATTTCAATTTAATTTAACTGTGTCCCATCATTTTGCGACTTCGGTTGGAGTTTTATTAGTGTTGTTTTGTAAAGCTAAGGCCACCGGACCCTATTATACACAGGGTGTAAATGGCTTGCACATTAAGTATATTTATCATGCTAGTGTAACCTGCAAGAATCTATTCTAGATTGCCTATATTTTGTCCTTGGGTGATGATATCAGCTGCCCAACGGAATGTTTTGTCCTTGATGCATTGTTTTTGTTTTGTCCTTGGGTAATGATATTGGAATGTGGCATTGAAAAAAATTGGCTACATTTGGTCAAATTTTGAGATGTCACCGCCAAAAAGCTGCGAGAATTCACCACCTTAGCATCAGTGATGATGCAGGGATAAACCAAAATGACTTCGGTTGCAAGGATACGTCTTCCGGTTGCAAAGGTACCAGAGACAATAGGGACAAGACCATACACACCAATATATGCAATGCCAACAAAATTTAGGTGGGCTACCACAGAACAATGAAGGTTCTTAACTGGAAGCGAGAGCATTTTTGATCTAGCGCTGCTAAAGCCATTGGATCGGTGGATCCAATGGTGGTGGTGGTTTATGGTGGGAACCAAGGGAAATTGCATTTTTGCCCTTAGACTAAAAAACTGCACTGGGAACCACCTTTAGAGCAGAATGGTGGTGCCAAGAAAAAAAAAATTGACGTACATATGCTTTAACTCTTGCACCTTAGATAAATATCGTGAATAGAATGGTGACCCTAGGACAAAATTTCTGCTTTGGAAATTATAACTCATTTTTACACTTGAGATACAAACACGAAGAGCGCAATTCCACGACAACAAAAAACTTCGGTTTCTTCAGTTGTGTAATCATTATCATCTCCGCCTGAATGCCTTATAGTTTCTCATAATATCTTCGTTGCTGCAATTCAGGAAACAAAATATTCAATGATTAATGACAAGAAAGATTAAATTCATTCAGCGTGATCATAAACAACATTGAAATAGGTGACCTGGTCTGAAACAGATGGTGCGATCTTCTCCACTGCTCGATCAAAGTGAGTTTTGTTGATCATCCATTTCTTCCTTTCAAAACTGCCGTCCCCTGATATTCGTTTCTCTTCCAGGGCAATCATGGCAGCTTCATTAATCTGTACAGCATAAGATCAGATCTATGAAGATCGAAACAATAAGAGAGAACATGATAAGCTGGATCTCAAATTCATGCAACTTTAGAGCAGGGTATGCATACCACTGCAGCAAGATCAGCCCCACTTAGATTCTCATAAGCTTCTTCCCGCCCAATAGCAACCAAATCTAAATCCTCTGCAATAGGTTTATTCCTGGCAATGGCTTTTAAAATCAACCCGCGTTCTTCAGGACCCGGCAGAGGGACATACATGTGTTTCCCCAGCCGCCCTGGTCGTTTGATAGCTTCGTCCATCACCTCGGGTCTACAAGGTACATATACCACAGCAGGATGTTAGATACCATAAGAGCAAAAGTTATTTGTATTTTTTTTTTTACTTCACTTTTTTTTTCTGGATCAGGAAAGTAAGAAAGTTAAAAGCCCCGGACCTGTTTGTCGCACCAATCACAAAAACACCTCGCCGTTTATCAGCCCCATCTAGCTCTATGAGTAGCTGAATCGCAAACCAACGATCCAAATCCATTTAAGATAACATGTCGAAAGTGTGAAATGTAACAAACTGGCTTAAAAATATATCTAACCTGGGTCAAAGGTCGCTCAACAACCCATCCCCCATCTTTTCCCCGCTTTGTTGTCAAAGCATCCACCTGAGAAGAATAGCAACATCTTTTGACAGTTACAAAATCAGGAATTATGTAAGTTTTTCCCTTAACGTGCAACGGAAGATGGCTGCCTTCTAGCAGTTAAACATAAACGCAATACCTTATTGAACCAGAAACATTGAGATAAAGGGGTCTAATTTGTTGAGTTTAACAACAGGCAGCAAGTAATTTACTGAAACATACATGCAACGAAAATAAAAAGGGAAACATATTTTGCCAGATGCACATGACCAATGAGTGGCTGCCTTCTATTTTTTTTATTTTTTTTGTATCGAAAGAACGCGAACTTTAACAGTGACGTGTAGGTTAAGAAACATATATATTTACAGCATAAATACTCCGTCCTGTGTCTTGACAATAGTAGCTCGATTCCCGACAATATCATTCAGGATTTTCATCAAATCGTTAATAGTTGTTAAATATCGAGACTCCATAGCCTCGACAAGGGTTTTGAATGAAAAAAAGGATTCAGGGATAACATGTGAAGTATTTTCAGTGCTAGGAGAAGTAAAATTTGGATTGAGGGTTTCTGAACATTCTTAAGATCAACCATCTTGAGAAATTTAGGAAATTGAAATGGAATAAGGAAAATGATTTTTTGCAACAGAGAGATTAATCTCCCACTGTGGTCGCCAATTGTTTATGGGTAAAAACTGATTCTGCTGGTTTTGGTAAATTTGGGTGTGTGGATGAGAAACGAATCTAACCATAAACAAATGCACTGCATGGGAGTACTTTAGATTCGAGAGATCAATCTGTACAATCCTGGCCTAAACCAAAAAATGGTCGTTCCAGGCTTGCTTCGGTCACAAAGTGAAGGAGAAGGGTTGGTCTTAGGGAGGGAAGCGAAGAAGGTGTTGAAACCAGAATGGTTAATTCTGAAGGTGTGGCTATTTTATGACTTGTATCAGAATTTGGAACTGGCTTGCAGAATGTAAGCTATCAGTTCTTTGGTATTTTTCTGGATACTACGGTGTTGTTCTAACCATAAATTATTATGTGGTGGAAATAGGTGAAACCTATTTATACAATTCATAATTGAACGCACCCTGGTCTCGTAGGAAGTGGGGGTGATTGAGTGATGGAAGAGTGGAGTAATATGTAACCGCCAGAAACCACGTTTCCACGATGAAGGAAACAGGTTTGTTTACACCCATTACTTCTTGCCACCACTAATTATCATGTTTCCAGACACTTTCATATAATGGGTGTGTTGCACGCCGCACGATGTAAGCCGCCAGACCAATACCCTGATGAGTATCCCCCAATTTATGACATGTTTGATATCTCAAGTGTTTTCATGAAAAACGTGTAGCAGGTTTCCATGTGTGGAAAGTCAAAGTCAGGAGACTTGCCGCAGGAGAATAACATGTGATTCTATTAGACTTGTCTTGGACAGTCGCCTAAGACTTTCCACAGGCCTATTTGTGGCGAATTTGGAAGGATGAGATTGTGGCCCATGAGAAAAGGTGGCCGTTGATTATGGCCACTTCCGTTAGCACCTGATAATAAAAAAAGTGGCGCCATTGGCATATGCCAACAGTGTGATGGAATATTTAACGCATGCCAGTGATGCGTTTCGTAACCACAACAAATTAATTAATACTTTACTACCTAATTAACAAGTAATATAGGGTAGTCAAGATCGATCCCACGAGGAGCAAGAGATTATTAGTTGTAAAATTTTCACAAAGGGGGGGAGGGGGTATTGGTTCAAGATTTTAAAAGCAAAAGAAAGTAAATAAAGCAATCAAAAGTGTAAGTTGAAATCAATAAGAGAAAATAGATCAAGGAATCCTTCTTCGCTGCAAAACAATGATTAAAATTATGTTCTTTTCCACTTTTTATTAGTCATAGATTATCACCAACCGTAGGATAGCAGGTTCGTTTAGCTAACCCCAAAATTCCTTATTTCACTGAGTAACAGGTTCGCTTAGTTATCAGATTCTATTCAAAAGAACCACCTTGAGGTTCGCTTACAAGATGTAATTCCCCGAACGCATTAAGATTTATGAACTTAGGTTTAGTTTTAGTAGTTAGACTCGGTTCGCTTGGTCCACTTTCTATCGTTGTTTTCACACACAATTGATCCACGGAATCCCTCCGCAAGGTCTTGTGTTTTCTACTTGTGTAAAGAGTCAAGAAACTATTACGTATTCCCTAACTTTCACTAGCTTTAGATTAAATTAACAAATAAATTTAGCGTGCACTCTAAACAACCTATCAATCAATCATAAACATTAATATTAGTAAAAACAAACGATAATCATATGAAAAACTTCAAAGTAGAATTGAAACAAAAACTCAACCCATATGTTAAGAACTAGGAATTCATCCTCAATCAATAAGAAAAATAGCTACTCATAGTTTGGAGTTCACACAATAATAATAATAATTAAGGAAGAAAGAAAAACTTATTGAAAAGATGATGGTTGCTCCTTCCTCCAATCCTTGTGCACTTTAAATCCTTCTCCAAAGTAGATGTGTGTAAAAGTTGTAGAGAACTCCTTTATTTATAGGCTTCAATACTCTCCATATCTTTGTAAGAAAAGAATCCACATTCCATAAGAACACCACTTTCCCAATTTGAGCCATATTCCAATTTCTAGTCCAATTCTCCAAAACTTCCAAGTTTTCATCCAATTCCCAATTCTAAGTCTTCACACACATGAGAGAAGTCCACACAAAATTCTGTAATTTTTTTGCTCACCGAAAAACTGGGTTTTTGGCCGGAAATAGGCCGGAATTCGTCACCGCCGGCCACCTGGAAATTCTGTCCGTTGAATGAATATTTTGTTAAGATTCCGTTACCTTTGACTGTTGACTAACGATCTTTAACTGTTGACCGGGTCAAGTTCTGAGTTACTTAGTCAGAACCGAGTCAGCTAGCTAACTCGGTTGACTGGTTTTGGAAAAGGCTGTTGCACAAGCCAGAACTGTTCACGACCAAGTTGGCCGTGCCTTCCCTGTAAAATCCTAACATACATCTATCAGCTGAAACTGCACCTTAACCAATTTCAATTCAACTTCTCCCTTCAGTTCATACCACCAACCATCAATCCACAACTGCAACTCCACAGTACCTGTAGCTTCATTCCTGCAATTCCATTCAATCTTCTTCCCAGATTAACACCAGTAAGCTCTACCACTTGCTATTGTTTCCATTTTAGTCAAATACCACTACTGCTTCACCTGTGCAATCTCGTTTATACCAGCACCATGCACAAACCTAATTTGAACTTCTTATTTGAATACAACAATCTCATTCCATCCTTGAACCAACTGCAGCTTCTGTCCAGACCACCAATATTAAGCAGCATCAGTTCTTGACTCTCTCAATTGTAGCAACAACATCTCCAAAATCAACAC
>JAJJWX010003965.1:0-12788 GCA_023529315.1 Papaver bracteatum | reverse complement strand
AAACAGATTTTGGTGAATTCTACACACCTAAACACGGTGGTGAAACATGCATTATATAAAACGTTTACATACCCTAAATAGGGTCAATCAAACAATGCATGGGAAAATTACATTGAATGAAATATACTCAATCAATTTACGGTGATTGAGGCATGAGTATATTTCATTCATTGCTGTGATCTTGCGTATCTTCAGCATGCCTTGAATCGGTCAGTCCGATATATTTGGTAGTCTTAACATTCCCCCTCAAGTTGTACCGGAGTTGACGAATGTGCAACTTGCCTCGAATAATTTGGAATCGTGGTGCTGGAAGACCTTTAGTAAAAATATCTGCCAATTGATCACGAGAGCTAATGAAACGAACATGTAGTTGTTTAGCTGCTACTCGTTCCCTAACAAAATGGTAATCAATCTCGATATGTTTCGTCCTCGCATGAAACACCGGATTGGAAGTGAGATATGTTGCCCCTAAATTGTCACACCATAATATAGGAGTAGTATGTTGCACCCCTAACTCTTTCAGAAGCGACTGAATCCAAATAAGTTCCGATGTTGCAATTGCAACGCCCCTGTACTCAGCCTCCGTACTTGATTTGGACACGGTTTTCTGTTTCCTGGCACTCCAAGAAATAAGATTTCCGCCATAGTAAATGCAATACCCACTTGTGGAACGTCGATCATCAAGACTGCCAGCCCAGTCCGCATCCGAGTATGCTTGTAACGAAGAATCTTGCGTACGTTTTAGATGTAATCCAAAATCAACAGTACCCTTTAAATACCGCATTATTCTCTTCACCAATTCCCAGTGCTCTACGAATGGCTCATGCATGAATTGGCACACTTTGTTAACAGCAACGGAGATGTCAGGTCTTGTTAAGTGCAGTGTTGCAGCGGCGCCAACCGCGACAAGATACGTTAGCGGCGATCTGGAGTATTCCGCGAGGAACCTTGTTTGAATTTTAACAGTAGGAGACAATGGAGTGTTAACCGGTTTTTTACCATCCATCTTCGTTCTACGTCTCAATAAATCAGTAATATATTTCCTTTGAGTAAATTACAACTCATTTCATTTCTTAGAACTACTCGATTCCCAAAAAGAATGATAAATCACCCATCGTCCTTTAATGCAAAGGCATCACCAAGATCTACAATAGGTTTCTTAATAGACGCTGGTTGCGAAACTTTGTTACGATTATATCATCCCAACGTATGCATAGACATCGTGATCGATTTTGGATCTATAACACAAACAAATTAGTGGCTAAATAAACTCTTAAAGCCAAGTGATAAGAGATGGTTACTTGGCTAAAACCAGCGTGGGCCTGTTTTTCGTCCTGGGACTTGTGCGTTTCTGAGACATGGTGAGGATAATTTGAATCAACATAGCCTTGTTTGTTGCATATACACCTCCTCTTCTAGATTGCCATTCAAAAATGCATTCTCAACATCCACCGCTTTATTTCCCAATTATTCATTAAGGCAATTGATAACACTGCCGCATCGTGCATGGTTTAATAATCAGGATCAAAGTCTCACCATAATCCACGCCCGCTCAACATTGAAACCTTTAGCTACCAGGCGTGCTTTCCCGCTCATAGTCCCATCCGACTTGTTTGACGCGACACCCATTTGCGACGACGCTCATTCCCTTTTTATACTCCACAAGAACGCACTGCTACGTATCAATGCATTAATTTGGTGGTCCATCTCTTTCCGCCATTTAGGATTCTTGAAGTCACGTAAGATGTAGGCTCCATAAAATCATCATCGGCAAAGGATGTTTGCTAGCGACTAAGCATAGCTTATTTATCGGTTTTGTTATTCCACACGGCCTTTTTACCATTGGGTGACCGGGTTGTCCGATGTAGCTCCGGTGTTCGTAATGTCTTGGGATTGAGATATCAAGCACTTCGGTAGATCATGCAGTAGAGTTTGCATGTTGTCACGAAAACCGCTAAGGCTGTTAAGTCATCTTGAGATTGTTCGGTGTATTTACGAGTGGGGAAAACGACGACAGATGTATTCGGCTTTGCACAGTGATAAAGAAGATTCACCCTCCAGGGATGCTGTTACATTCAACCGGGATTTGGAAGGGGTGACAAGAAATACTCGTGCTTGTCGAATATTACCTTGTGATGGGGACGTAGCTCTCCGCCGAGAGACCGAAATGGGAATGTGCTTTCCCTCAAACCTGACATGTCGAGAGATATATATGCGATTTGTTTGCCGATTGGAGACACATATATCCTTTGTGCGCAGTACTATAACCTAGGAAGACGCACTGCAGCGTTTCTGCTCTAATTTATTGGTATTGTATTGTCTCAGGCAAGGATATGCGGCTTGACCAAAGACTCGTAATGATTTATAATCAGGTTCTTGTTGAATAACAACTCTAATGGTGTTTTAGGTTCGTGTACTGACTTGGGTAACCTGTTAATTAAATAACACGCCGTTGTGAACGCATCACCCAAAATTCTTTGGGCATGTGTGCATGATATAGTAAGGCCAAGCCGACTTGTAACATGCTAATACGACGAAGCTAAACCATTTTGAGGAGATGTATGGGGACACGAGCGATGTTGGATCTACGAAGCATTGAGATATGATGTGAACTTTTACTCCAAGGCATTGTCAAGATTGGAATACCTTGATTTTATGATCTCTGTGATGTTTTCAACTTTTGTGAAAGTTAATGAGCGTACGTAAGGCATCGAAACGTTGGACAATAGGAAAAACCCAAGTATAGTGAGAGAAAACATCCATTATTAAAAGATAGTACTTGAAACCGGACCTTGATAATTCAGGTGAAACCCAAATATCAGAAAACAACTAGACTCAACGCTTTATCATAAACCGTGTCACTAAAGAAAAGATAGCTTTTTGCTTTTACTAAGATGGCAAGAATGACAGAAATCAAACTGCTTATCGACAATCGAAGAGAATTTTTAAGACAAACTTGCGACACCGCCTAAACATAGGATGTCCTAATCTTTGATGCCATAAGAGGGAAGGTCGATGAGACATTGTAGGTTGTATAGGATTATCCAGCTTGTCAACCCATCAAGATGTATAGCCGATTTATTCATCCTCGCATAGAAAGTTGTCCCGTATTGATATCCTTCACAAGGAAATAAGAAGTGTAAAACTCAAAAACACTCCATTATCTTTACAAAGCTGAGACACAGACAATAAGTTTGTTTTGATGTCTCTGGAACATGATAGATATTGTTGAGATGAAAGTCACGTAGATTTGTATGTAAAGGAAGCATTACACGATATTCTTAATGGTTAGAGCATTACCGCCACCAACATGTACCATTTCAGTACCATCATATTCATGGGGAATAGATAGATTTTCATATCAGCAGTAAGATGATGAGTTGCTCCTGTATCCCAGTAACCCATTGATTTTCAGAACACCAGGCAATGCAACATACGCATTGGGTTCTTAAATGATTGTTGCTAGGCTTATATCAGAAACCAGCAGCGTGTCGCCTGATGGTTATCCTTTTACAGATTTGTATGGCTTCTTCAGACGTTCGTAGATTTCTTTTGTTGTCTGCCGACGATTTGTTGTATTGTTGAAGTTGTTGGATGGACCACGATTTGCATGACCGTTGTGTCTCCTATTGCTGATTTGCTAGAGGAGCCACGAAACCATATTGGCAATAGGTTGTTGAACTGCAGATGAGATGTTGTTCAAGCCTTTAATCAAAAGTTAGAAGATGAGTATAAACGTCTGCATATCCATATCTTCTTCTCCGTGCTTAGTGAGGTCACAATCGGGTCATAGATTGATTTAATCCATTGCAGATGGATTGTTTCATCTCGTCGTTGAGACTACATAACTGTTCTTTGCAAGTTGGTTGAACAAATTTTTAGCTTCATTAAAAAACACCTTCAATGATTTATTACCTTTGTTCATAGTATGAAGTTGTTTTAGGTGCATTTGATGCGCCTTTGTTTTGGGTGAAAATTCAATTTCAATGATATCCCAGGACTTCTTTAGCAAGTGTTCTGTAATCTGAGACTTTTCCTAGAACAACTTGGAGCGTCGAATTTAACACCAACCAATAAAGAATCTTGTTCATCATACGCGGTGAAATCAAGGTTGATATCCTCCGAGTTAGGGCAAGAGGTTCGGAGCGATCTTGTTTTGGTGCCATCAATAAACCACTCAATCCATAACCTTTCAAATGGGTTTGAATTGAGTTTTCCAGAGGGGGTAATTCGTTTCAGTGAGTTTCAGAGTCACTAGATGATGAATCTGAACTTGTCGAAGCTGGGCTGTTGTTGCCATTGGTTTTTTTTTTTTTTTTTTTTTGTGTTTTTAGGGTTTTGATAGGATTGGAAGCGTAGCTTGGATCAAGGATGATACCAAGTTAAGAAACAGATTTTGGTGAATTCTACACACCTAAACACGGTGGTGAAAACATACATTATATAAAACGTTTACATACCCTAAATAGGGTCAATCAAACAATGCATGGGAAAATTACATTGAATGAAATATACTCAATCAATTTACGGTGATTGAGGCATGAGTATATTTCATTCATTGCTGTGATCTTGCGTATCTTCAGCATGCCTTGAATCGGTCAGTCCGATATATTTGGTAGTCTTAACAGATAGTTAAAACTATCACTCCCTGCACCAAACCAGAAGTAAAGATTTTAAACTGTACATAACTGAAAAGGAAGAAGATAATTAAACAAGACCCAAAAAATAAGTATACAGGCTTAGCTACCAATATGATTTAAATGCACATACATGTGAGTAAAGGTATGTTTAAAGAGGTGAAGAGTATTTTCAAAGTGATGTAAACACCAAAAAGTGGGAATGAAATTATGTAAAAAAAACGCGTGATATCATGTAATTGAACCATAACACATAACATCAAGAACATTAAAGATCATGTGATCGAACTAAACATATATATAAAGAATACAAGAGATCATGTAATAAAACTAAAACATATGATATCAAGAATATATATTCATGATAATCCTTAGAGAGTTAACATAGAAAACTAAATAACAGATTCAAGTGGATATCAAAAGAAGGAAATCTGATTCGAGCAACTGAAATTCATAACAAAATAGTAATTCATACCAAAAGAATTACTACTAATCTTAATTCCTGTATTGAATCACCAAACGGAACGAAGAACTGAAAAAACAAATAACAAGCATTTAGGAGAAATCCTCAACCTGAATAGCCGATCTTTCAAGGATTCCGCAACACAGAACTTGAAACTCAACCTGAATAGCGGATCTTTAAAATTTCCATAACCAGAACTTCTTAAAATGCAGATAGAGAAACCAACTTTAAATACGACTACGATGACTGCTAGGACGACCGAAGTAGGGGCTTGTTTTTTGTGACGCAATTTGTTACAGATTTTGCAACAAAATCTGTAACAGTTATTTTATAACATTTATAAGCGTTATATTCGTGTAAGACTTATTTTGTAACATTTCTGTAACAGTTTTAGATCTGATGGCTGAATTTTGTTGGCCATCAGCGATCAAGATTAAAATTAAAAGTTGAGGTGACGGTTTCTTGACCATTTTCATGCCGTATTAGCCGTCAATTGGGTCGACTTCCATTTGTTTCCATCGCTCCTAACCGTAGTGGGGACGATAACTCTTTGATTGTTGACTCGATTTCAGAAAAAACGACCAATACCCATTCAATTGAATCGATTAAAACGAAAAAAAGTGTTGCAAGCAATGCATTTTTAGGCCCCACAATGATGATATAGAAGGACTCCTTCGATCAGTCCCGATTAGGTTTCTTCCTATCGTTGGATTTGTCAGTTTATTGAGAACGGTTAATCTATGCCGACCGCACACATTTTTCTTTTTCTTTGTGAAAAATACTAGAACCCCATGCTATATCCTCGACGGATTGGGGTATACCAGATTAATTATGGTATACCCAATTTTACGTGATTTTTTTATGCTGTGGGTATCATAATGGCAGAGTTACAATTCTACTACCTCTCTTATTTTATAATTTCTATTAGCTTTATCGCTTTTTAAAACTGCTTTCATCCTCTCCCTTTCCCTCTCTTTCCTTTCTCCACTACACTCTATCAAAAACTCATTGATAAATCGCTGATTCGGAAATTCTATCGACGATTTGTACTTAATGAAACCATTCTAGAAGTGCTACTTGTATGAAAAACCATTCTAGAAGACCTGGTAGTGAAAAAACCCCGGATTTGCGTAATTAATTCAACACAAACCGAAGGAAAACCATTGACGAAGAAATCACTAAAATGGCTTAAAAACCAAGATGATTGATATGCAAGTCACTTAAACTCACCTCCGACACTTCAACTTTACGTTTGCATGTCAAATTAGGTAGGAAAATCAAATTGTGAATCTGCAATTATTCAGTCAAAAAGGTGTTTGTTTCACCACCCGCCTACTTTTCATGTTTAGGGTTAGCTGCAGCTCTTAGGCCACGAATATCTTGCCACCAATGAATACCTGTAACTTTATTTACGTGCTTCTGCACTGTATTCAACCTTCATACCATGCCGATCATAAGTTTTCAATAAATGTGTTGGTTTTTGATTTTTACCTATTAATTAATGTTTTGAAAAATGTTTGTATCTTGTGTCCATTTAGTCAAAAGGTCGGTAGGGTATTTAACACTACTTTGCTGAATCGCTTGTTAGTTTGGCACAATATGGATTATAGACCTCTTCCGACTAATAGCTTGGAAAATCCTTTGTTTTTCCCCAGTTCTGTTTGGGGACTTAGCCTGCGTGTAAACTTTTGTTGCAAGTCTCAGCAGTTCCAATGATTATTTTGAAAGTGGTGGGAAGCAGACGCCAAGGCAAATCTCGCTTTTGAGACATGTGGAGACTAACTAGGTTCTGTGCAGGTGCAGTAGTGTACACCATCTAGTGAAAATCTAGCTTTTCCTCAGACATACAGATGTTGCAAGGCCATCAACTACATCATGTATTCTTGAGATTGTCAGACTGATAGCCGAGGAAGAAACTGGGATATCAACGACAAAGTGACGAAGAAAATTAGACTAAGTCTTATGGGCGTAATGTAATTCTAGATTGCACTCATTTACAAATTCAAAAAAAATATGGCAAAAAAGTTAACACTAGTTCTCCCTCCTACTAGCTTGCAAGCTAGATAGATAGTTATGCAATGATTTAGGACTTGAAAAACCACCTTTTCGTGCACGATTTAAAGCGCGAATAGTTTAATACTAGGCGTTGAATGGTTTAGCGCTGGGCTGACATGGACTGCTAATCTAGCTTGCTAGACTAGCACCCTATAAGACCAAGTCTCAAGGAGACTACCCGATTCGATACATACTCAATTCACTCTCTCACTTTGTTTGAATAGAATTATATAAACAATTCCTCCCACCAAAATCTCTACTAATACTATGTCGTAATTCTTGTGCAACTTCTTTTGTAGTTCTTGATAAGTATCAGATTACACCTAAAACTTTTGGAACCATACTAGCAAAGTGAAGGCATAATAAAGAAAACGAAAAGACTCGAGCTAGACCACAAAAATAACCCTAAGTCTTGATGGACCAGGTATACTCAAACTACCTTGGGTATACCCAATAAGACAAAAACAGGTCAATATGAAGTTAACCAAGCACTCTTTAACCTTGTATTTTCTAAATGGCTAATATGTTCCAATAATTAACACCAAATTATGATTAGTTAATTAATCGAGTTTAGATTAAATTATAATCATAAATCATTTGATTTGATTTGAGAAAAATTTGTTTGAAAATGCACAAGGTTGCAAGGTCGTGTTTGAATAAGGTGTCGGACCGTTATCTCAAGTCGTAAGGTCTACTTCAATAACCGCTGACCAATGTTTAACTTTAGTGGTTTACTTTGAATAAGCTGTCAATTGATATTTGGACGGGCATTTTCTAGGTTGAAGAACACGTGATCATCTTGGAACAAAATTTTACGCCACATGGAAAATTTTATATAACGCCAATGTCATAAGGTTTGAAAGAAATAGCTTTACCAACGCTATTGACTTGAGTTTTGGTGATGTGAAGTATTTATAACCTTGTCAATGAAATGTACTTATACCAAACAAAATGGTAATATGAAGATGTAATTCACTTTATTCATGCAATTTGGTTACTACATTGGATTGAAACATAAAAAAACTAATGCAATTTAGTATGTATCAAGACTTTAAACCCTTAGGGCGTACTTAAGTGATTTAGCTGGTAGTCTCGTGGAGATTGCATAGAGTTATACCCACAAACCTATACTAAAACTTCTAAAACCATCAATCTTCAAGACTTATACAACATCCAAGTAGTCCGTTATCCTCCTGGATTCTTTCTGCCAAGAAGTGATATTGCATCGGTGTGCTAATGCTCTCTTTTTCCTCCAAGTAGCGCTTTTTCATGACTTCATGTTGCTAAACCAAACTTGCATTTGTTAGTGGTATTTTATCGAAGATAAACAAAATTGCGAAAATAAAACCATAAAAACACTTGGCAAATTGTTCAATGGACAAATTAAAATGGCGAGCTGAAAAATCCGAGGTTGGAGATCTAAAAAGTTAGCATCGGATTTTCCCATCACTAGGGCACGTATTTGTTTAATAATTCTTACTAGGATTCCCAAACTTCCGCCGAATTTATTAAGGACCAGCCCAAAAGGTCAGGAATCCTCCTTCGGAGGATTGACGCTCAAGTCATTTTCCAAAGATGACCATGCTTTGGTGATTGCCAAATCTTCATTTGAATCAAACGAGTCTTTGTTGTTTAAAGAGAGATATTGATTGAGTTAGATGGAGTATATGATGATATGAGATTTGGAGAGTATATGGAACTATTTGTATGTTGTTTTGTAGAGAAATAGTGTATTTATAGGATGGTGGACAAATTTGTCCGTTATAGTGCCTAACCAAGTACAAGTCAATAAATGAAATTGTACTTGCAAAAAATTGAATTTTGAATACGCTCGGCGAGGTATGTTTTCTCCAAGATGTCGACTCAATCGAGACGTGAGGTCCTAAATTTGTTACCATGCCGGTCGTGTAAGATTTTAGGCATCAGGAGAAGGTTTTTTTCTACAAAACCGCCGGAACTGTATTGGTTCACTATACTGGCGGCCAAAATTCAGTCGAAAGGGTCTCAAATTTGTTACCGTGTTGCCGAGGTATTTTTTAGGCATCAGGAGAAATGTTTTTATGCAACAAAACCGTCAGAACTATATTGGGTCAATACATTGCTGGCCACGAATCAGCCGGAAGGTAATCATTTTTATACCATGCCGACCCTGATAACTACATACCCCTTTGTCAGGGCTTCTAGTCCTAAATTCAAACCTTTCCTATCCTGGGGACAGACGGCAATTTTAAGGAAGTATTCCGCATATGCATTAAAACTCACATTTAAACAAACCATTCATTCAACAACTAGAAATGCAAAACTTTTGTCCAAAAATGAAAACACGTCCATAAACCTTAAAAAACATTTTGTCCACACCACTAATTAAACATTTGTCCACCACAACATAAAGAACTAAACTAATAAAGCATTCATTGATCAGCTTAATCAGCCCAACGCACTTGCTAATGCACTTCGCTTTTTGTAAATTACCTCACCACTACCACCACCTCACTGCATAGCTTCACCACCACCACTATCGCTACGAGTCATCTTTTTACCATCCTTCATCTTATATTCGCCTTCCTAGCTTTTTGTTCAGCCTTTACTGATCCTCAAGTTTCTTGGAACATTCTTTATGACATCCTCAATGCTAACATTATTAACATAGTCAATGTTCTTGCTTTGCTCTTCAATCACAAATGCTCTTTTTTCTCTCGCCAAGAAAACAACACCTTTCATAGGGAAGAAGTCTTCAAACAAGCCCTTCTATTTTCAATTAAACAACAAAACAATGAATTGAATGATTTGTAATGCAATCAATTTAAAAATAGTAGATAACCCCTAAATATACTTACAAAGAACTTAAGAAATATTGTTGGGTCTTTCGCTCAAACTTATTCTTTAGAGCCAGTTCTTAGCAGTATTTCAATCAAAGTAGGATGAGCAACCAAGTACTACTTGCGCTTTCAAGAGGCTTTATGACCGTGGTCACTCATTCAAAGAGTCACATCGATCTGGACCCGCCACGCCTATCGTCCCAATGTTCTCGTATGGCATCGATCAGGGTTGCAACCATACCTTTTGGGACGTGGTGCACGCAATTTCGCTTTACAGAACGAATGGCTTATATTCATCGAAATGGTTCTTCTTGGACATAACCCAATTTTCGAATAACCTGATGTGGATCTGTTTACGGAGAAAATCGCCTCTTACGAATTTGGTAAATTCGATGATGGAGAGACTGGTTTAAACCCTTAAAAAATGTGTTGCACGTGAGCACTTTTGATTCGAGATATCAATCTGTACAACTCGGCCTAAACCAAGAAGATGGTCGTTCCAAATTTGCTTCGGTCACAAAGTGGAGGAGAAGGGTTGATTTGGGGAGGATAGCGAAGAAGAGTGATGAGACCAGAGAGTTCGGCTAGGTAGTATCTCGACTTGTATCAGAAGTGTAGAAGCTTGCGGAAGCTTGCTAGTGATGGAAGATTTTGAGAGAGCTTGCAAAGTTGCTATCTAATAGTGTTGTATTTTGCCTGACCAAGACTTGTGTGTTTTGGCAGCATAGGTGAAACCTATTTATATAAGTGAGATTGAACGTACCCTGGCCTCATAAAGGAATTGAGTAAATATGTCAATTAAAACAGAGGAGGTGGAAACCGTTGGCTTTATGGTGAAAAAGTTTTCACCAAAAAATTCCTTATTTAATTGACTGTATTCATTCCTTGCACGCCTTGCTTTATTGCGAGCGTAGTGTATGCTGCATGCTGTGATCGCCAAACCAAAACCCCAAGAAAGCATCCCCCAGTTTGTGTTGATGTCTCCAGAGTTGGGCACAAGTGGCAATGCCAAAGTTGCTAGTGAAGCGTTGCGGCATGTGCGGGATGTCCTGACCGCGAGTTGTACTTTGAGTGAGGATGGCAATGCCAAAGTTGCTTAGTGGAGCATTTGGCATGTGCGGAATACCTTGGTCGTGAGTTGTACATTGAGTGCGGATGGAAATTCCAAAGTCGCTTAGTGGAGCATTTTGCATGCTGCGAATTCCTTGGCGCAAGTTATACTTTGAGTGCGAATAGCAATGCCAAAGTAGCTTAGTAGAGCATTTAGCATGTGCCAATGGCATGTGCGAATGCCTTGGCTGCAAGTTGCACTTTGAGTGAGGATGGAAATGCCAAAGTCTCTTAGTGGAGCATGTGGTATGTGCCAATGGCATGCGCGAATGCTTTGGAATAGAAAGTGTCTAGTGGTAACGTGTTTGGCATGTGCCAATGGCACGTACGGCCACTTTGGCCAAGTTGCGGGAGCTACTTTGGCATGTGCCAATGGCATAGCGGCTTGGAATGAGGATTGGCTAGTGGTTGCGTGTTGGCATGTGCAAATGGCATGCACGGCCACTTAGGCCAAGTTGCGGCGCTACTTTGGCATGTACCAATGGCATAGCGGCTTGGAATAGAAAGTGGATAGTGGTTTGTGTGTTGGCATGTGCCAATGGCATACACGACCATTTGGGCCTTGAGTTTTGGGCTTGGTAGCGGTTTGGAAAATGGCTAGTGGTGCGTGTTTGGCATGTGCCAATGGCACGCACGGCCATGTTGACCAAGTTGAACGGTTTGCAAGCCTAGGGCGTTATTTGTGGCATGTGCCAAACGGTATAGCGGCTTAGAAATTGGCTAGTGGTGCGTGTTGGCATGTGCCAATGGCACGCATGGCCAAGTTGACCTAGTCGCACGGTTTTCAAGACAAGGGCTCCATTTTGGCATGTGCCAAATGGCATAGCGGCTTAGAAATTGGCTAGTGGTGCGTGTTGGCATGTTCCAATGGCAAGCGCGGCCAAGTTGACCTAGTTGCACGGTTTGCAAGCCTATGGCGCTATTTTTGGCATGTTCCAAACGGCATAACGACTTGGAAATTGGCTACTGGTGAATGTTAGCATGTGCCAATGGCACCCATGGCCAAATTAATCTAGTTGCATGGTTTGCAAGCCTAGGGCACTATTTTTGGCATGTGCCAAACGGCATAGTGACTTGGAAATTGGCTAGTGGTGCGTGTTGGCATGTGCCAATGGCACACACGCAAGTTGAGCTAGTTGCACGGTTTGCAAGCCTAGGGATCTATTTTTGGCACGTGCCAAATGGGATAGCGGCTTAGAAATTGGCTAGTGGTGCGTGTTGGCATGTTCCAATGGCATGCACGGCCAAGTTGACCTAGTTGCACGGTTTGCAAGCCTGAGCGCTATTTTTGGCATGTGCCAAATGGCATAGCGACTTGAAATTGGCTCATGGTGCGTGTTGGCATGTGCCAATCGAATGCACGGCCAAGTTGACCTAGTTGCACGGTTTGCAAGCCAAGAGCGCTATTTTTGGCATGTCCCAAACGGCATAGCGGCTTAGAAATTGGCTAGTGGTGCGTGTTGGCACGTGCCAATGGCACATACGACCCCTTGGGCTAGTTGCACGGTTTGCAAGCCTATGGCGCTATTTTTGGCATGTGCCAAACGGCATAGCGGCTTAGTTTGGCATGGTTTCCTGTGGGTGCAGTATATGGTTTTGTTTTGGCGTTGTTGCCATGGTGCGCAGTATGCGGCTTGATTTTGGCGTCGTTGCCATGGTGCGCAGTAATGAGGCTTGGTTTGGCGTCGTTGCCAGTGCGTGTAT
>JAJJWX010003964.1:0-66182 GCA_023529315.1 Papaver bracteatum | reverse complement strand
TATATCAATTGCTCATTTGATTCAAGTAGGAAGCTTTTGGATTTGTTTACACAAAGATAAGGGTAAAACTCTTCTTTAAAACTGATTTGAATTTAATTTCATTAATTGGAATAATCCATGGGTACTTTAATTTATTGGAGTTGATCTTTACTTTCTCTTTTGAAATTCAATTTAGAAGCAATTTCTGATTGAAATAGCTTTCATCTCCGTTTTTAGGACATATTTCTACCCAGTTCTTTTGACTTTATTTTTGGTTGTAATTTTATATGAAAGAGTATCTTTTAATCTTTAAAACTATCTAAGAATCAACTGATTCCAATAAGTAATGAAGTTCCATGAAATTTTGATTAACATGCTTCCAAAACCTAATTTCAAGAACTTGTCACCGCCTTGTTTATTTGAGATTTTTCAGGATCAGATTAATACCTGATTTCTTCTGGTTATTATTTTTATTCAAAAGTAAAATCTTTCATCTTTTTCAACAAGACCAAGTTTACAATTCCATTATGTAATGATTTTTGTACCTAATTTTGATTAACAGACTACCAAAACTTATTTTTCAAGAACCTACATCTGTCCTGCTTTGGTTGAGACGCTTAAAACATATCTATAAACTTATTTACCTTTGTTTATCATTTTTATGTCAAAGTGAGGTTTATTATATTTCTAATGGTACCGAAATCTCGAATTCTCGTTAGAAATGAATTTTAACGAATTATTGATTTCCCCGACTATAAAACTGATTTTCTGTAGGACAGCATCTTCTGGCCTGTTTTAGAGATATTTAAACATGCTTATGTACCTCATTAACCTTGTTTATCATTTTTATGTTAAAGTTGGGTTTAGATTTCTAAAGGTACCAAAACTTCAATTTATTTGTCTAATGATTTTTTATACGAATTTTTTATGTACACCGTCAAACCGTAATTTCTAAAATGTAAGTTCAGGTAATATTTCGAGGTACTTTCAAACAGGATTTAAAACTCATTGATTTTACCAACATTTTTACATGAAAGCTTATCTTTTAATATTTAAAATGAGATAAGAACCAATGTATTTGGTTGAGCAAATGAATTTTGTGTGAATTTTTAAGTTTGACTCTCAAAACCGTAGGTTTTCTTCGAAGCCATATGCACCGATTGTGTTTTGATTAGGTGAATTAGACCAGTTTATGAATTTATTGTTTTTGGCCATATTTTTATATAATACCTTATTCTTCTTCTTTAAAATGAGATAAGAATCACTCATTTTGGTTGTGTAATGAAGTCTACACAATTTCTTTAACACAAACTATACAATATGAATTTTAAATGTTCCGTGTTGTTATATGACTACATCTCTTGTTATCTAAACTATTTGATTTTTCTTCGCTTTGTTAATGATTTTTGTGTGAAAGGAGGTATTCTCCTTTCTAAAATGGTAAGATTTATCGCATTTTGTTTTGAAACGAAGCCATGGTAATATCTTTTTGAGTAAGTGGTTTAAAACGGTATTTTCGCAAACTCTTGGTTTGAATGAACGATTGATTTTTGAGCTTTGACAGCTCTAACATTTAATACTTTAATGTATTTATTATTTTGTTTTACTTTGGAAAAGTTAAAGTTAAAGTTAAAGAAAAAGAAAAAATTAAAGGAAAAGAAAAAAGAAAAGAAAAAAGTTTTTATGTAATGATTATGTTTTATGTCATGATTATGTTTTATTTTAATAATTTATGTTTTGTGTAATGATAACTTATTAGTGGTATTATTGAGTTTGATAGGCGTATATGCAGACAATTAGGTACATACAAGAAATAGATGAAAGAAACCTTATAGGGAACATAAAACGCCAATATTAGTCACTTTTTGATTTTGGTTCCAAAGAAAAGGGAATTGTTAGTTCGCTTGGTATTGTTCTTCCATATGATTACTGCTTATGATTGAGGTAGTCGCAACACAATCTAAAACTCTTCTTTTATTTAAGTTTTTAATTAAATTTATGTTCTGCAAGTTTTCATTAATATATGAATGATAATCGATGTTGTGAGCATAATTATGAAGGTTGGGCGTCCATAGAATGTGATTCTTAAAGATTATTTACGAGGGATACGTGATATCCTTGAAACTGTTTTGTTTCCTAAACCCAATGCGGCCTTTGGGCAGCTGGGATTGATTGAATTTATTGTTGACATACATATCCTTTGGACTCGCTTTGTTTCTAAACTCACGGGCTCCTCGAAGTAAGGAAGTGATTGATTGAATCTAATTATTGTTTATGTATGTGGTGTTTCCATATGTAGGCTCCCTTCGCGATAGGATTGATTGAATTTAATTATTGTTTATGGATGTGGTGTTTCCATATGGGGTTCCTCAAGTAGTGGATTGATTGAATTTAATTATTGTTTATGGATGTGGTGTTTCCATACGGGGGCCCTTGGGGATCGGATTGATCAATTTAATTATGGTTTATGGATGTGGTGTTTCCATGTGTTGATTAATTTGGTTCTCTTTTCTTCATTTGATATGGGCTCCCAAAGGAGTAGCAATATTTTTTTAAATGGGTCTAACAAGTGTCTTGCTAAGTTTAACCTTAATGATTCGATCATCTTAAAATTGTTGATTGTGTATTTGGTGCATTATGCGATTAACTACGGTCGTGCTTGATCCTTTTGGGCACGTAGGCACCGCTTAGCGGTCCAAAGACGAGAGTCAAAAAAATAAATTAGGTTAAATCAGCGGCTTGATCTTCCAAAATGAATTTCTAAGTTTTCCACGCGACGTAAATAGTAACATGAACATAAACTAAATAAGCTCGAATAAATTATTTAATGAGCTTGGGCTTAGTAGCCCGCCTGCTATGGTTTCCATGTGGCACTTGGCCTGCATGGGATCCTAATCCGAGCCTTGAAAACCGGGCATTCTGATTTGGTATCGAGCAACGATTAGATCCTTCGAGAACTAGTTGTTGCACAAATGCAGTAATAAATGTAAAACTGTTCGATAAAATTAATTGCTTTTTCATTATCCGAGATCCGGAAGAAATGTATGGAGTTACTTGGAGGTAACTTCTCGTTAGTCTCTTTTTTGTTTTGAATTTGATCTAAATTTTTTTAAGTGGTAATGATGTAATACCCACGTTCATTTTATAAAATATTAGGTGCTAACCCAATCCTTTTCTATTGGAAGATCAGAACTAACGTTATGTGGAGCATTAAATCTAGTGGTTGTGTTTTGTTTGAGAAACACTTGGATTTTTTGCGTGAGAAATTTTAATTTCTTTATGTGTGCCTGCCCGAGATGTACAATGCTAATAGAGGTATTTATTCTCAATTTATGACAAAATGACACATGCAAAGGGGTATGTGTCTTGCTTATGTTGAAAGAAGGGTATTTTGTCTTTTACTTACTTTGATAAGTTTTAATTACCTAATTTTGGTTGAACTAAGAAGGGGGAATTTTATTTTCACTTCTCGTATTTCTCTTTCTCCTACATAAAACACAAAAAAAATATTTTATCACAAAACTTGGAATTTCAAGCTTGTTTTATATCAATTGCTCATTTGATTCAAGTAGAAGCTTTGGATTTGTTTGCTACACAAAGATAAGGGTAAAACTCTTCTTTTAAAACTGATTTGAATTTAATTTCATTAATTGGAATAATCCATGGGTACTCTCAATTTATTGGAGTTGATCTTTACTTTCTTGAAATTCAATTTAGAAGCAATTTCGGATTTCTTGAAATGTCATTCCGTTTAGGACATATTTCTCCCAATTATTTTGACTTTATTTTTGGTTGCTCTAATGTACTCGATGGTTTCGCTAATGAATGCCCAACTGAGCTCCCAGGTGGTGCGCTTATTACCACCGGAAGCAGATGTACTGTTTTCTACTAGATGAGAAGATTAGACTGAGAGAATAAAGAGATATGAAGAGAAGTGCTGACAAGTATAAAAGAAGCAAACATCATCATCATGGTACCAATTTTTGCAGATGCCTCTGTTTCTGATTTGCCTATCAATATATAATTTTTGAATCTTAGTTTCGAGTAAAAA
Source organism: Papaver bracteatum (assembly GCA_023529315.1). NCBI lineage: Eukaryota > Viridiplantae > Streptophyta > Magnoliopsida > Ranunculales > Papaveraceae > Papaver > Papaver bracteatum. The sequence continues at coordinate 62,152 of JAJJWX010003964.1, read as the reverse complement.
AGATTGGTTCATTTCAATGTTAGATTCCTCTTTGATTAGATATTATATGTGCCAGTGCCGTGTCAAACGAAAAAAGAGTATTATTTTGGTTTGTATATCACCACATCAATGTCTGACTTTTCCAAAATTATATGCTGCAGGATAGAATATTATCGGGAAACAGACAATATTTTGTTCTGTCGTTGCCATTGTACACTCTCAGTCCATCTCACAGCCCTAGTTAGCAATTGAGGGTACCTGAAACGTCAAACGGATACATATCAATTGCTCATTTGATTTAAGTAGGAAGCTTTGGATTTGTTTGCTACACAAAAGATAAGGGTAAAACTCTTCTTTAAAACTGATTTGAATTTAATTTCATTAATTGGAATAATCCATGGGTACTCTCAATTTATTGGAGTTGATCTTTACTTTCTTGAAATTCAATTTAGAAGCAATTTACGATTTCTTCGAAATAGTTTTCATTCCTGTTTTAGGACATATTTCTCACCCAGTTCTTTTGACTCTTATTTTTTGGTTGTAATTTTTATATGAAAGAGTATCTTTTAATCTTTAAAACTATCTAAGAATCAACTGATTCCAATAAGTAATGAAGTCTGGTGAAATTTTGATTAACATGCTTCCAAAACGTAATTTCAAGAACTTGGTCACTGTCTTGTTTATTTGAGATTTTTCAGATCAGATTAATACCTGATTTCTTCTGGTTATTATTTTTATTCAAAAGTAAAATCTTTCATCTTTTTCAACAAGACCAAGTTTGCTAAATTCCATTATGTAATGATTTTTGCACGAATTTTTGATTAACAGACTACCAAAACTTATTTTTCTGAAGAACTGCACATCATCCTGTTTGGTTGAGACGTTTAAACATATCTATAAACTTATTTACCTTTGTTTATCATTTTTATGTCAAAGTGAGGTTTATTATATTTCTAATGGTACCGAAATCTCTGAATTACGTTGTGAAATGAATTTTACCCTAATTATTGATTTCAGACTATAAAAACTGGATTCTCGTAGGACAGCATCTAATGTCTGTTTTGTAGAGATATTTAAACATGCTTATGTACCTCATTAACCTTGTTTATCATTTTTATGTTAAAGTTGGGTTTCTTAGATTTCTAAAGGTACCAAAACTTCTGGAATTTATTTGTCTAATGATTTTTTATATAATAATTTTTTTATGTACACCTTTATCTAAACGCAATTTCAAAATGTAAGTTCTCAGCACATTTAAAGGTACTTTCAAACAGATTTAAAACTCATTGATTTTTACCTAACATTTTTACATGAAAGCTTATCTTTTAATATTTAAAATGAGATAAGAACCAATGTATTTGGTTGAGCAATGAATTTTGTGTGAATTTTTAAGTTTGGACTCTCAAAACTCAGAGGTTTTCTCAAGCTATATGCACTCGACAGGTTTTACTGAGGTGAATTAGACCAGTTAAGGAATTTATTGTTTTTGGCCATATTTTTTATATAATACCTTATTCTCTCTTCTTTAAAATGAGATAAGAATCACTCATTTTGGTTGTGTAATGAAGTCTACACAATTTCTTTTAACACAAACTATACAATATGAATTTTAAATGTTCTCGTGTTGTTATATGACTACATCTCTTGTTATCTAAACTATTTGATTTTCTTCGCTTTGTTAATGATTTTTGTGTGAAAGGAGGTATTCTCGGTTTCTAAAAATGGTAAGATTTATCGCATTTTGTTTTGAAACGAAGCCATGGTAATATCTTTGAGTAAGTGGTTTAAAACGGTATTTTCGCAAACTCTTGGTTTGAATGAACGTATTGATTTTGAGCTTATGACACTCTAACATTTAATACTTTAATGTATTTATTATTTTGTTTTACTTTGGAAAAGTTAAAGTTAAAGTTAAAGAAAAAGAAAAAATTAAAGGAAAAGAAAAAGAAAAGAAAAAGTTTTTATGTAATGATTATGTTTTATGTCATGATTATGTTTTATTTTAATAATTATGTTTTGTGTAATGATAACTTATTAGTGGTATTATTGAGTTTAGATACAGATATGCAGAGACAATTAGTACGATAAAATAGATGAAAGAAACCTTATAGGGAACATAAAACGCCAATATTAGTCAGCTTTGGATTTTGGTTCCAGCCAAAGGGAATTGTTAGTTCGTTTGGTATTGTTCTTCCATATGATTACTTGCTTGCGATTGAGGTAGTTTTAACACAATCTAAAACTCTTCTTTTATTTAAGTTTCTTTTAATTAAATTTATGTTTGCAAGTTTTCATTAATATATGAATGATAATCGATGTTGTGAGCATAATTATGAAGGTTGGGCTGCATTCCATAGAATGATTCTTAAAGATTATTTATGAAGGGATACTGAGATATCCTTGAAACGGTTTTTTGTTTCTAAACCCACGGGGGCTCCTTGGTGAGCGGATTGATTGAATTTATTGTTGGGATACGAGATATCCTTGGGGACGGTTTTGTTTCCTAAACCCACGTGGGGCTCCTTTGATGTAGCTGGATTGATTGAATTTAATTATTGTTTATGTATGTGGTGTTTCCATATGTAGGCTCCCTTGGGCGATAGGATTGATTGAATTTAATTATTGTTTATGGATGTGGTGTTTCCATATGGGGTTCCCTTGGGCGAGTGGATTGATTGAATTTAATTATTGTTTATGGATGTGGTGTTTCCATATGGGGCTCCCTTGGCGATCGGATTGATTGAATTTAATTATGGTTTATGGATGTGGTGTTTCCATGTGTTGATTAATTTGGTTCTCTTTTCTTCATTTGATATGGGCTCCCAAAGGAGTAGCAATATTTTTTAAATGGGTCGAACAAGTGTCTTGGGTAAGTTTAACCTTAATGATTCGATCATCTTAAAATTGTTGATTGTGTATTTGGTGCATTGTCGATGAACTACGGTCGTGCTTGATCCTTTTGGGTACGTAGGGTAGCTAGCGTCCAAGACGTAGAGTCAAAAAATAAATTAGGTTAAATCAGCGGTTTGATCTTCCAAAATGAATTTCTAAGTTTTCCGCTGCGACAGAAATAGTAACATGAACATAAACTAAATAAGCCTGAATAAATTATTTAATGAGCTTGGGCTTAGTAGCCGGGCCTCGGCTATGGTTTCCATGTGGCACTTCGGTTTTCGGGCATGGGATCCGGCAGAATCCGGAGTTTTAAAACCGGCTATTACGGTTGGTATCGAGAAAATGATTAGATCCTTCGAGAACTAGTTGTTGCACAAACAAATGTTAATAAATGTAAACTCGTGTTCGATAAAATTAATTCTTTTTTTCATTATCCGAGATCCGGAAGAAATGTATGAGTTACTTCGAGGTAACTTTCGTTAGTCTCTTTTTGTTTTGAATTTCGGGACGAAATTCTTTTTAAGTGGGTAATGATGTAATACCCACGTTCATTTTATAAAATATTAGGGTGCGAACCCAATCCTTTTCTATTGGAAGATCAGAACTAACGTTATGTGGAGCATTAAATCTAGTGGTTGTGTTTTGGTTGAGAAACACTTGGATTTTTATGAGAAATTTTAATTCTCTTTGCGTGTGTGCCTGCCCGTAGCATGTACGAATGCTAATAGAGGTATTTATTCTCGAATTTATGACAAAATGACACATGCAAAGGGGTATGTGTCTTGCTTATGTTGAAAGAAGGGTATTTTGGTCTTTTACTTACTTTGATAAGTTTTAATTACTGAATTTTGGTTGAACTAAGAAGGGGGAATTTTATTTTCACTTGATTTCTCTTTCTCCTACATAAAACACAAAAAAATATTTTATCACAAAACTTGGAATTTCAAGCTTGTTTTATATCAATTGCTCATTTGATTCAAGTAGAAGCTTTGGATTTGTTTGCTACACAAAAGATAAGGGTAAAACTCTTCTTTAAAACTGATTTGAATTTAATTTCATTAATTGAATAATCCATGGGTACTCTCAATTTATTGGAGTTGATCTTTACTTTCTCTGAAATTCAATTTAGAAGCAATTTCTGATTTTGAAATGTTTTCTGTCCTGTTTTAGGACATATTTCTCACCCAGTTATTTTGACTCTTATTTTTGGTTGCTCTAATGTACTCGATGGTTTCGCTAATGAATGCCCAACTGGAGCTCCTGGTGGCTGTCACTTCTTATTACCACCTAAGCAGATGTACTGTGTTTTCTACTAGATGAGAAGATTAGACTGAGAGAATAAAGAGATATGAAGAGAAGTGCTGAGACAAGTATAAAAGAAGCAAACATCATCATCATGGTACCAATTTTTGCAGATGCCTCTGTTTCTGCATTGCCTATCAATATATAATTTTTGAATCTTAGTTTCGAGTAAAAAGATTGGTTCATTTCAATGTTAGATTCCTCTTTGATTAGATATTATATGTGCCAGTGCCGTGTCAAACGAAAAGAGTATTATTTTGGTTTGTATATCAGTCCACATCAATGTCTGACTTTTCCAAAATTATATGCTGCAGGATAGAATATTATCGTGGAAACAGACAATATTTTGTTCTGTCGTTGCCATTGTACACTCTCAGTCCATCTCACAGCCCTAGTTAGCAATTGAGGGTACGGGAAACGTACGAAACGGGATACATATCAATTGCTCATTTGATTCAAGTAGGAAGCTTTGGATTTGTTTGCTACACAAAAGATAAGGGTAAAACTCTTCTTTAAAACTGATTTGAATTTAATTTCATTAATTGGAATAATCCATGGGTACTCTCAATTTATTGAGTTGATCTTTACTTTCTCTTGAAATTCAATTTAGAAGCAATTTCGATTTCTGAAACAGTTTTCTGTCCTGTTTTAGGACATATTTCTCACCCAGTTCTTTTGACTCTTATTTTTGGTTGTAATTTTTATATGAAAGAGTATCTTTTAATCTTTAAAACTATCTAAGAATCAACTGATTCCAATAAGTAATGAAGTCTGGGTGAAATTTTGATTAACATGCTTCCAAAACTCAATTTCAAGAACTTGGTCACCTGTCTTGTTTATTTGAGATTTTTCAGATCAGATTAATACCTGATTTCTTCTGGTTATTATTTTTATTCAAAAGTAAAATCTTTCATCTTTTCAACAAGACCAAGTTTGCTAAATTCCATTATGTAATGATTTTTGCACGAATTTTTGATTAACAGACTACCAAAACTTATTTTTCTCAAGAACTGCACATCTGTCCCTGTTTGGTTGAGACGTTTAAACATATCTATAAACTTATTTACCTTTGTTTATCATTTTTATGTCAAAGTGAGGTTTATTATATTTCTAATGGTACTGAAATCTCTGAATTCTGTTGTGAAATGAATTTTACCCGAATTATTGATTTCAGACTATAAAAACTGGATTTTCTGTAGACAGCATCTCTGTCTGCTTTGTAGAGATATTTAAACATGCTTATGTACCTCATTAACCTTGTTTATCATTTTTATGTTAAAGTTGGGTTTCTTAGATTTCTAAAGGTACCAAAACTTCTGAATTTATTTGTCTAATGATTTTTTATACGAATTTTTTTATGTACACTTATCGAAACGCAATTTCGAAAATGTAAGTTCTGGTACATTTCGAGGTACTTTCAAAACAGATTTAAAACTCATTGATTTTTACCTAACATTTTTACATGAAAGCTTATCTTTTAATATTTAAAATGAGATAAGAACCAATGTATTTGGTTGAGCAATGAATTTTGTGTGAATTTTTAAGTTTGACTCTCAAAACTGTAGGTTTTCTGAAGCTATATGCACCGACAGTTTTAATGAGGTGAATTAGACCAGTTAAGGAATTTATTGTTTTTGGCCATATTTTTTATATAATACCTTATTCTCTCTTCTTTAAAATGAGATAAGAATCACTCATTTTGGTTGTGTAATGAAGTCTACACAATTTCTTTTAACACAAACTATACAATATGAATTTCAGAAATGTTCTGGTGTTGTTATATGACTACATCTCTTGTTATCTAAACTATTTGATTTTCTTCGCTTTGTTAATGATTTTTGTGTGAAAGGAGGTATTCTCCGGTTTCTAAAATGGTAAGATTTATCGCATTTTGTTTTGAAACGAAGCCATGGTAATATCTTTGAGTAAGTGGTTTAAAACGGTATTTTCAAATTGCAAACTCTTGGTTTGAATGAACGTGTTGATTTTGAGCTTATGACAAATTTAACATTTAATACTTTAATGTATTTATTATTTTGTTTACTTTGGAAAAGTTAAAGTTAAAGTTAAAGAAAAAGAAAAAATTAAAGGAAAAGAAAAAGAAAAGAAAAAGTTTTTATGTAATGATTATGTTTTATGTCATGATTATATTTTATTTTAATAATTATGTTTTGTGTAATGATAACTTATTAGTGGTATTATTGAGTTTAGATACAGATATGCAGAGACAATTAGTACACAGTAAAATAGATGAAAGAAACCTTATAGGGAACATAAAACGTCAATATTAGTCACTTTTGGATTTTGGTTCCGTAAAAAGGAATTGTTAGTTCGTTTGGTATTGTTCTTCCATATGATTACTTGCTTATGATTGAGGTAGTCGCAACACAATCTAAAACTCTTCTTTTTATTTAAGTTTCTTTTAATTAAATTTATGTTTGCAAGTTTTCATTAATATATGAATGATAATCGATGTTGTGAGCATAATTATGAAGGTTGGGCTGGGTCCATAGAATGTGATTCTTAAAGATTATTTATGAAGGGATACGAGATATCCTTGAAACGGTTTTTGTTTCCTAAACCCACGTGGGCTCCTTGGGCAGCGGATTGATTGAATTTATTGTTGGGATACGAGATATCCTTGGGGACTCGTTTTTGTTTCCTAAACCCACGTGGGGCTCCCTTGGCGAGCTGATTGATTGAATTTAATTATTGTTTATGTATGTGGTGTTTCCATATGTAGGCTCCTTAGGCGATAGGATTGATTGAATTTAATTATTGTTTATGGATGTGGTGTTTCCATATGGGGTTCCTCAAGAGTGGATTGATTGAATTTAATTATTGTTTATGGATGTGGTGTTTCCATATGGGGCTCCTCATGATCGGATTGATTGAATTTAATTATGGTTTATGGATGTGGTGTTTCCATGTGTTGATTAATTTGGTTCTCTTTTCTTCATTTGATATGGGCTCCCAAAGGAGTAGCAATATTTTTAAATGGGTTCTAACAAGTGTCTTGGGTAAGTTTAACCTTAATGATTCGATCATCTTAAAATTGTTGATTGTGTATTTGGTGCATTGTCTCATGAACTACGGTCGTGCTTGATCCTTTTGGGTACGTAGGCAGCCGCTTAGCGGTCCAAAGACGTAGAGTCAAAAATAAATTAGGTTAAATCAACTGGTTTGATCTTCCAAAATGAATTTCTAAGTTTTCCATTGCGACAGAAATAGTAACATGAACATAAACTAAATAAGCCTCGAATAAATTATTTAATGAGCTTGGCTAGTTAGTAGCCGCCTCGCTATGGTTTCCATGTGGCACTTCCTGTTTTTCTACAAGGGATCCGGCAGAATCCGAGTTTTGAAAACCGTTCAAGCACATTGGTATCGTAGCAAATGATTAGATCCTTCGAGAACTAGTTGTTGCACAAAAATTAATAAATGTAAACGTGTTCGATAAAATTAATTCTCGTTTTTCATTATCCGAGATCTCAAGAAGAAATGTATGGAGTTACTTGGAGGTAACTTTCGTTAGTCTCTTTCTTTGTTTTGAATTTCGGACGAAATTCTTTTTTAAGTGGGTAATGATGTAATACCCACGTTCATTTTATAAAATATTAGGTGCGAACCCAATCCTTTTCTATCGGAAGATCGAACTAACGTTATGTGGAGCATTAAATCTAGTGGTTGTGTTTTGGTTGATAAACACTTGGATTTTTGCGTGAGAAATTTTAATTCTCTTTGCGTGTGCCTGCCCGTAGCATGTACGAATGCTAATAGAGGTATTTATTCTCGAATTTATGACAAAATGACACATGCAAAGGGGTATGTGTCTTGCTTATGTTGAAAGAAGGGTATTTTGGTCTTTTACTTACTTTGATAAGTTTTAATTACTGAATTTTGGTTGAACTAAGAAGGGGGGAATTTTATTTTCACTTCGATTTCTCTTTCTCCTACATAAAACACAAAAAAAATATTTTATCACAAAACTTGGAATTTCAAGCTTGTTTTATATCAATTGCTCATTTGATTCAAGTAGGAAGCTTTGGATTTGTTTGCTACACAAAAGATAAGGGTAAAACTCTTCTTTAAAACTGATTTGAATTTAATTTCATTAATTGGAATAATCCATGGGTACTCTCAATTTATTGGAGTTGATCTTTACTTTCTCTTGAAATTCAATTTAGAAGCAATTTCTGGGATTTCTGGAAACAGTTTTCTGTCCTGTTTTAGGACATATTTCTCACCCAGTTATTTTGACTCTTATTTTTGGTTGCTCTAATGTACTCGATGGTTTCGCTAATGAATGCCCAACTGGAGCTCCCAGGTGGCTGCTGCTGCTTATTACCACCGGAAGCAGATGTACTGTGTTTTCTACTAGATGAGAAGATTAGACTGAGAGAATAAAGAGATATGAAGAGAAGTGCTGAGACAAGTATAAAAGAAGCAAACATCATCATCATGGTACCAATTTTTGCAGATGCCTCTGTTTCTGCATTGCCTATCAATATATAATTTTTGAATCTTAGTTTCGAGTAAAAAGATTGGTTCATTTCAATGTTAGATTCCTCTTTGATTAGATATTATATGTGCCAGTGCCGTGTCAAACGAAAAGAGTATTATTTTGGTTTGTATATCAGTCCACATCAATGTCTGACTTTTCCAAAATTATATGCTGCAGGATAGAATATTATCGTGGAAACAGACAATATTTTGTTCTGTCGTTGCCATTGTACACTCTCAGTCCATCTCACAGCCCTAGTTAGCAATTGAGGGTACGGGAAACGTACGAAACGGGATACATATCAATTGCTCATTTGATTCAAGTAGGAAGCTTTGGATTTGTTTGCTACACAAAAGATAAGGGTAAAACTCTTCTTTAAAACTGATTTGAATTTAATTTCATTAATTGGAATAATCCATGGGTACTCTCAATTTATTGGAGTTGATCTTTACTTTCTCTTGAAATTCAATTTAGAAGCAATTTCTGGGATTTCTGGAAACAGTTTTCTGTCCTGTTTTAGGACATATTTCTCACCCAGTTATTTTGACTCTTATTTTTGGTTGTAATTTTTATATGAAAGAGTATCTTTTAATCTTTAAAACTAGCTAAGAATCAACTGATTCCGATAAGTAATGAAGTCTGGGTGAATTTTTGATTAACATGCTTCCAAAACTGTAATTTCTGAAGAACTTGGTCACTGTCTTGTTTATTTGAGATTTTTCAGATCAGATTAATACCTGATTTCTTCTGGTTATTATTTTTATTCAAAAGTAAAATCTTTCATCTTTTCAACAAGACCAAGTTTGATAAATTCCATTATGTAATGATTTTTGCACGAATTTTTGATTAACAGACTACCAAAACTTATTTTTCTGAAGAACTGCACATCTGTCCTGTTTGGTTGAGACGTTTAAACATATCTATAAACTTATTTACCTTTGTTTATCATTTTTATGTCAAAGTGAGGTTTATTAGCTTTCTAATGGTACCGAAATCTCTGAATTCGGTTGTGAAATGAATTTTACCCGAATTATTGATTTCAGACTATAAAAACTGGATTTTCTGTAGGACAGCATCTCTGTCCTGTTTTGTAGAGATATTTAAACATGCTTATGTACCTCATTAACCTTGTTTATCATTTTTATGTTAAAGTTTGGTTTCTTAGATTTCTAAAGGTACCAAAACTTCTGAATTTATTTGTCTAATGATTTTTTATACGAATTTTGTTTATGTACACTCGTCTAAAACGCAATTTCTAAAACGTAAGTTCAGGCACATTTCTGAGGTACTTTCAAACAGATTTAAAACTCATTGATTTTTACCTAACATATTTACATGAAAGCTTATCTTTTAATATTTAAAATGAGATAAGAACCAATGTATTTGGTTGAGCAATGAATTTTGTGTGAATTTTTAAGTTTGGACTCTCAAAACTGTAGGTTTTCTGAAGCTATATGCACCTAAGGTGTTTTACTGAGGTGAATTAGACCAGTTAAGGAATTTATTGTTTTTGGCCATATTTTTTATATAATACCTTATTCTCTCTTCTTTAAAATGAGATAAGAATCACTCATTTTGGTTGTGTAATGAAGTCTACACAATTTCTTTTAACACAAACTATACAATATGAATTTTAAATGTTCTCCTGTTGTTATATGACTACATCTCTTGTTATCTAAACTATTTGATTTTCTTCGCTTTGTTAATGATTTTTGTGTGAAAGGAGGTATTCTCCGGTTTCTAAAATGGTAAGATTTATCGCATTTTGTTTTGATACGAAGCCATGGTAATATCTTTGAGTAAGTGGTTTAAAACGGTATTTTCGTGCAAACTCTTGGTTTGAATGAACGTATTGATTTTGAGCTTATGACAGCTCTAACATTTAATACTTTAATGTATTTATTATTTTGTTTTACTTTGGAAAAGTTAAAGTTAAAGTTAAAGAAAAAGAAAAAAATTAAAGGAAAAGAAAAAGAAAAGAAAAAGTTTTTATGTAATGATTATGTTTTATGTCATGATTATGTTTTATTTTAATGATTATGTTTTGTGTAATGATAACTTATTAGTGGTATTATTAAGTTTAGATACAGATATGCAGAGACAATTAGTACACAGTAAAATAGATGAAAGAAACCTTATAAGGAATATAAAACGTCAATATTAGTCAGCTTTGGATTTTGGTTCCAGCAAAAATGGAATTGTTAGTTCGTTTGGTATTGTTCTTCCATATGATTACTTGCTTGCGATTGAGGTAGTCGCAACACAATCTAAAACTCTTCTTTTATTTAAGTTTCTTTTAATTAAATTTATGTTTGCAAGTTTTCATTAATATATGAATGATAATCGATGTTGTGAGCATAATTATGAAGGTTGGGATGCGGTCCATAGAATGTGATTCTTAAAGATTATTTATGAAGGATACGAGATATCCTTGAAACGGTTTTTGTTTCCTAAACCCACGTGGGGCTCCTCATGAAGCGGATTGATTGAATTTATTGTTGGGATACGAGATATCCTTGGGGACGGTTTTGTTTCCTAAACCCACGTGGGGCTCCCTTGGGCGAGCAGATTGATTGAATTTAATTATTGTTTATGGATGTGGTGTTTCCATATGTAGGCTCCCTTGGGCGAGAGGATTGATTGAATTTAATTATTGTTTATGGATGTGGTGTTTCCATATGGGGTTCCTCAAGCAGTGGATTGATTGAATTTAATTATTGTTTATGGATGTGGTGTTTCCATATGGGGCTCCCTTGGGCGATCAGATTGATTGAATTTAATTATGGTTTATGGATGTGGTGTTTCCATGTGTTGATTAATTTGGTTCTCTTTTCTTCATTTGATATGGGCTCCCAAAGGAGTAGCAATATTTTTAAATGGGTCGAACAAGTGTCTTGGGTAAGTTTAACCTTAATGATTCGATCATCTTAAAATTGTTGATTGTGTATTTGGTGCATTGTCTGATGAACTACGGTCGTGCTTGATCCTTTTGGGTACGAGGCACCGCTAGCGGTCCAAAGACGTAGAGTCAAAAAATAAATTAGGTTAAATCAGCGGTTTGATCTTCCAAAATGAATTTCTAAGTTTTCCGCTGCGACAGAAATAGTAACATGAACATAAACTAAATAAGCCCTAATAAATTATTTAATGAGCTTGGGCTTAGTAGTGGGCCTCGCTATGGTTTCCAAGTGACTTCCGGTTTTCGGGCATGGGATCCCAATCCAAGTTTTGAAAACCCAAGCGCATGAGATGTATTCCCACAAATAATTTGGCATAAGATCATCAACATGTAAAACAGGATACCATATTTAATACGAATGGTATGTATTCACATTTTTGTAGGAATTTTAGATTTATTTTCTTAAATTTGATTTAACATGAATGGTAAGCATCTATGTTTTTTAATTTTTATAGATTTGTTTCTCAAATTCTAGGATCCACACGTTTATAAGTAAATAAATTATAAGTTTTTCTAATATTTCTTTTCAATTATAATTTTTCATAAGAGAATCTCGTGAAAACTTATCTATGGTGATTTATTTTTACATCGAAATTCTCGTCTTTTTTCCAAAAAAAAAAATCGTCTTGGGCTCCACCCAAAAGATATTTATAGATTTTGCAGTTAATCCAAAGGTTCAGATTACATATTCTATTAAAAAGTAACGGCCACTTATGAAAAAATCCCGTAAAAATATTCTTTTATTTTATGTAAATCTCGTAAAAAAACTTATACATGTTCATTTTCTTCTACATGGAAATTTTCGTTTTTTTCCCCAATTTTTTTTACTTTGGTATGTAAATCTCGTAAAAAATTAAAAATGGAAAGGGAATGATTCGAAATTTACCCTGAAAATCTTCGAAGATTTTTTTTTCCATTAATTTCTCATGAAAGAATCCCGTAAAATATTCTTTTTTTTTATTTGGTATGTAAATCTCGTAAAAAACTTATACATGTTCATTTCCTTCTACATGGAAATTTTCGTTTTTTTTTCCCAAAAAAAAAATTCTCTTTTTTTATTTGGTATGTAAATCTTGTAAAAAAAACTACCCTAAAGATCTTCGAAGATTTCTTTTCCATTAATAGCTCATGAAAGAATCCCGTAAAATTATTCTTTTTTTTCTTTGGTATGTAAATCTCGTAAAAAAAACTTATATATGTCGATTTTCCTTCTACATGGAAATTTTCGTTTTTTTCCCCCAAAAAAACCGTGTGGGCTCTCCCCGAAAGATATTTGTAGATTTAACCGCTAATCCGAAGTCCCGGATTTCATATTCTGTTAAAAATTAACGGACACGAAATATAAGGGGGCTAACTTTGATTTCGGCCAATTAGAAACGAGGGTTTTATTAACCGGCCAATGATAGGGGAAGTTACCACAACTCTCGACGTGGTGTGAGAGATGTGGTTGGGTGTTTAGTTTACTGATTGATGGCTTATCATATACAACATTTCTAATTCAATGACCGAATCTTAATGCGCGTACCCCAAAATTGACTAGTCTTAGGGTTCGTTTGGCACGGATGGAGTTTGAATTCTAGGGAGTTCCAACTACCTAGAATTCAAACCACCTAGAATTGGAATTCCATCCTTCTAAATTTATGTGTTTGGCATGATAATTGATGAAATTGGTAATTACGTCATTCTTCTTTTTCAAATGTTTATTTCTTCAAAATATTTATTTGTAATATATTATTTGTTTAAATTTATTCTTCAATCACTGAATTTCTTCAAAAAATTATGTTTAATTACTTTTAAATAATTTTTAATTTAATTGTCATTAATAATGTATATTTTATAAATAACTACATAAAAGACTAGTAAATTAATAAATGCAATATTAGTAATTAAATAAATATTATAATATTCATATAAATATAATATTATTTAAATTAATTTTAAATATAATATTAACTAAATATTAATTAATTAAATATAATTAAATATAATATTATTTAAATATATTAGCATATTAATATAATATAGTATAATATTGATATATTAAAATATTAACTAAAAATATTAATAATTGATAATATTAATATTAATTAATTAAATATAATATAATATTAATTTTAAACATAATATTATTATTTATGAAATTCCATAAAAAGAATATTTAAAATAGATAAAAAAATAATTAAAATATAAAAAAATAATATAATATTAATTTTAAACATAATATTAATATTAATAATATTTTATTAATTATTTTATTTTATTTTATATATATAATATAAATGTGATTTTTGAAGTGAAAAAGTTATATAAATTATTATTTAAGTAAATATAATATTAATAATAGTTAAATAAAGCTATTATTTTTCGATGAAAAAATAATTTATCAACAATAATAATTAATTATTTATGTAAATATAATTTTATATTTAATTGAAAATTTATTTAAATTTTCAAATAAATATTAATATTAAATAATAGCCTATTTTGGAATTTTAAATAAAACTATTATTTTAAATTTCAACTTTAATAATTTATCAATAGTACTACTGTATTTAAATAATAAGAAAATATTATTTTTTTCAATTTTTGAATATGTGAAAAAATAAAATATTATTAAAGTATTAAATATTTCCAATTAATAAATATTATAAACTTTAAAATAAAATAAAATATAATTAATTTTTAATTATCATAGTAAATTTATAAGTATAGGAAATAAATTATTTTTTAAAGAAAAAAAGAAAGTAAAATGTCAAAATGGTCAACGGGAGGAGTTGGAAGGATGGAGTTTCAAATTCCATGAGGGGAGGTGTCATTTGATTTTCCACTGAATGAAGGAGTTTCAACTCCCTGGAGTTCCAATTCCACCCATGCCAAACACCCTTGGAATTCAACTCCATCCTTGACTCCTCCGGTTGACTGAACTCCACCCTCAACTACCTCTGTGCCAAACGCACCCTTAGTGCATTTAAAGAGGCGGGGAAGTCTTTCTTTATTTGAATCCTCAACTATCTCATTACAATAATCAATGGCAAAACAGTATGAGGCGGCTGTGTGTACAGTAAACAAAGATTCGGATTCAAATTTCCAATAACCTATAGATTTGTGCAGTTAAGAGGAGTTACTCCGATCTCTTGACTTACAGAATAACAAGTCCAAGTCAAGTAGTATGACTTTGGTAAAAGATTCCGAGTGATAATTAGTCCCCCACTGCCCGATTCCCAATACAGTGAACCCTATATTTATTTGTAGTGGATCAATACATTTATTGTTATTGGAAAAAGATTCTTAAATTCTTGGCTAGACTTTCTTGTTTCCTTGGATATTTTATTTAACATCGAAGAAGACGAGCACTAACCCTATTTAAAGTCGGTGACTGCTATTCTTTTCTTTTCTTTTTTTTTATCCCAAAGAAAAAGTTATATTAAAAAAAAGTGAGTGACTGCGAAATTTCTTCAGAGATTTTGGTTATAAGTAGCAGTTAGATGCTCAAATAAAATAACCAATCTTATAAACCATGGCTTTGCAAGTTCTCTTAAAGTTTCAGTGTTTTGTGTTGTTGCTGTGGATATACTTAGCATCTGCAGAAATACGAGTTACTGGTTCTCAAGTAATAACCAAGCCTGGTTGCCAAGATCACTGCGGGAATGTTAGCATACCTTACCCATTCGGTATTGGTCCTGGTTGTTTCATAGATGGGTATTTCGAAATACGTTGCAATGAGAGTCTCCTCAATTCTGTCAAGCCAGTTTATGGCCAAAACTATAATATCTCAAATATATCACTACTCGATGGAACAATGACTACACAAATTTTCACAGCCCGCGATTGTACAGACAACCAAACAGGAAGGGATTTCTCATCGACAGCAGGGACGGGAAAATTCACCTTCTCTAATACAAAAAACATGTTCGTTGGTTTGGGTTGCAATACCTGGGCATATCTAAAACGAGATGATAATAGATCTATCAGTACGGGATGTATGTCAGTCTGTGATACAGAAGATGATAGCACTGATGGGTCTTGCAATGGTATCGGTTGTTGCCAGGCCCCCGTCCCAGCTGGACTAAAAAAACTGGACATCAGTGTCGGAAGATCGTCTGGAACAATCTTGGATTTCAATCCATGTGGTTATGGTTTTTTAATTGAAGAAAAATCATTTAATTTTTCTTCGTCATATATTAAGGATTTCAAACATAATGGAACTGGAACTGTTCCAGTGGTGGTTGATTGGACTGTTGGGTTTGAGACGTGCGATGAAGCTGCAAAAAACTCGACCACTTATGCCTGTGGACCTAACACTGATTGTATAGTACCTGAAGACAGTAAGATTCTAGGTTATCGATGTAATTGTAGATCGGGCTATAGAGGAAATCCTTATCTGAACAGTAGTACTGCCGGTGGTTGTCAAGGTAATTTACTGATTTTTTTCTTTTTTCTTTTATCATTAAATAATTTAGTGTTACAAGTTTTGAACTCAGGTCATTAATATCATCACCCAATAATTTTGTCACTGGTATAATCACCCGCTAATCTTACCAATTTACTGATTTCTATTGCTAGTAATGTTTTTATCTCACAATTGCCACATATATATACTGAACTGAAGTGACCTTTTCTTTTTGCGGGACAGATATTGATGAATGTAATGAGCTACAGGTATGCACGGGACCTAAAGGCAATTGCAAAAATACAGAAGGGAGCTACATATGTTCTTGCAACAAGGGATATAGTCTTCACCTCCGAAATAACATCAGTGACTGCTTTCCTCGGAGTCCGAGTACTCAGAATAATAACAATATTGTTTTAGGTACGTAGTTAAGACTTCGCTATAAACCATGCCATTTAATTGTTTGAATATGGTTTCCTTACCAAAATGATATGATAATCTAAATTCTAAAGACTTAAACGCCTAGATAAATAAAGAGATATTTTTTAAAATGGTCAGGGTCGTTGAAAATATTTTTGATGCGGTGGGATCGTAGACTAACGGAAGACTGTTAAGAATTTGTTGGATGACTTTTATATTTTGATAAAAACCTTGACCGTCACATAACTAGCGTTGACTGTTAAAGTATTTTCGAAATAGTTAAACCTCTAGTCCTTTTCCATCTTCATCCATCTGAGGAAAATCTCTTTTTTCCATTTTTTTCCGGTTCAGGCATATTTCCAAACACCTAGCGACCACAACGTAATGGTGTCGCTGTGCATTAAGTTCTCTTCTTTAGTTGTCTAACTCCTGCAAATTCAATTCATACACAACCATCCATCAGGAACTCAAAAGCATTCATATATATAGTCTCCTCCATTCACCCCCCAATGTCACCGGCAGTAACAGCTTGAATGGAACTGCTGGTCTGCATATTCTTTTTTAGCAACTTCGATCCCGATTGTCTTTTTTATTTCTACTTGTTAAAATATAGGATAATGGTGAAATTGGATCCACTTATACGGACCTAAAATTGAGCTTTGATATCATTTTTCAAACATATGCAGTACACTTGAGAAGGTTGTAGTGAAGTTGAGAGATATGCAACTTCTTGTTGAACATATTATAACACTCTTTAATCTTTTCGATGAGTGTTTTTTTTTTTTTTAATCTTATAATAATGGTGAAAGTATTCAAGTTCAACGACCAAAAAACAGCGACAACATCAATTATTCCAAGTCTTCTTGAACTCGAAATAGCACCCACCCACCAAGACCATAAAATGTGGTCGTAAAGTTTAGTTTAGGCAAGTATTTAACTGGGTTAGAGCATCCACAACCATACGAGTAAAACCAAAGAGTATAAACTAAAAAATTTGGTTTTTTAGTTTATGGTAGGTTTTAAACGAACTGTAACGACCAATTATAGTCAAACGCAGTTATTACGTCAATTAAAATGGAACGATCGTATAATCTTCGCCTCACGCACAGGCGAAGATTACAGGTACGCCTAAACGGTACGCACATTATAACTTCGCCCCACAACGGACGAGTTTTATACCTTCGTTTCAAATGAAACGCACTTTATAAATACTCCTGGTCTTCAAACCAAGATTAAAACTTCGCTCCATCAAAGTGAGATTTAAAAATCGCTCCATCCAGTTAAGTCTATATCCGCTATCGATGATTATGAAGCGTGTTTTTAAAGTTCGCCCCACCAAACGAGTTTTTAAAGTTGGTTTCATCACCAAACGTGTTTTTAAAGTTGGTTTCATCAAACCAACTTTATAAGTTGGTTTGGATTTTTGTTGCACATGTGTCATTCATATGGCGTGAATAAAAATAAAATTAAAATTAAAAATTCACTGAAATCAATCGGTTTAAATCATCGACGTTAGAAATTTTTTTATCAACGGTTTGAAATCACCAGACGTTCGTAATTTTTTGTCAACGATCGAAAATCACCAGATTTAAGGTATAAACTCCGCTTCAACGAATAACCAAGCGAAGGTATAAAAATGATTCGATGTCAGGCGAACATATAGAATACGCCTGATGGGGCGTTCATTTAAACCTCGCCCCATACAAACCAACTTATAAAGTTGGTTTGTCACCAAACCAACATTTAAACCTCGCCCCATTCAAACCAACTTTATATCTTCGTCTGTGTGTGGGGCGAAGTTTATATTTACGCCTCACTCCAAACCAACTCTTAATCTTCGCCCGCGGTGAAACGCGTTTTTAACCTTCGCTCGACCAAATATAGTTTTGGTCGAGCTTTCAGACCAAATATACTCGAGAATTTGGTTTTGGTCGAGTTTTTTTAGTTTTACTCAGTCCCGCTGTGATTGATTTCTTGACCAAATTTATAGTTTTGGTCGTCGGCTGTGGATGCTCTTAGGATAATAGGTCATTCAATTATTTTATATAAGGATATTTTAGTAAACTTATCGAACAATCAAAGTTAATCTACAACCCTATCGCATCAGCATCATCTCCTATGATCCAGACTCTAATATGACCAAGAACATACAACCTTTTTACAAAATATATCTCATAAATAAAGATCTTACGTGAATGGTGAGGAAACATTCGCTTCTTATTGGCCGAAATACGACTATTTTTAAGTTTTGTGAAACAAGCGTTTTTGTGAGAATACGTGGCAACGTATGATTGATTTAAAAATAATATAAAAAACATTAAAAAAGGGAAACCAAATTCAATATTTAGGTGAAGACAATTGGTAATGTATGGTTGATTTAAAAATTACAAACTTACAGAAAAACCTAACTTACAGTGTTTGGAATTGTATGAAAGTCCAAATTTCAATTTGGAAATCGAGTAACTACTATATTAAGAATTCTTTTTCCAAATTAATATATAAAAGGGAAAAAAATCCACATATTTTCTGCGAAAATAAAAGAAAAAATAAATAAAATCTGCACATATTGTTTACCTATTTAATGTATTTACCCCACCACACCAAATCAAAATTACATCGCCAGGGGCGGGATGAAGCCCCGCGCACCGAATCAAAAATACATGGCCACGAGGCGTGGCAAAACCCTTAGCACACTCAATAAAAAATGCATTGTCACGGGGCTGGACGAAACCCCGCGCACACCAAGTTAAAAGAAAATAAATAAATAAAATCTACACATATTTTCACCTATTTAATGTAATTTCCCCCAAATCAAATTAAAAATTCATTTGCATGGGTAAGGGCGAAGCCACATTCACCTAATTAAAATAAAAAATATGCCTGTTCGAAAATTTTAATTGTAAGAACAAATTCATTTGACGCGTACCACTAGCACAAATTTAATATATTAATATAGTTGATTAACTGTTCGAAAATTTTAATTGTAAGAACAGGGAAATTTAATAAGTTCGCAAATTTTATTGTGCGCAGGGGCCTGCCTTAGCTTATCTTTTCTGCTTGTGAGTCTTGTGACTAGCTACTGGATATACTGGGGATATAGGAAAAGAAAGCACATGCAAGTCAAGGAGGAATTCTTCAAGAAAAACGGTGGTTTAATTTTAAATCGACTCCTTGATGAACGGGAAGAGGATATTGAGGCTAGGGGAAATGGCAGAGGAGGAAAGAAGCACCGATCTGTT
Source organism: Papaver bracteatum (assembly GCA_023529315.1). Taxonomy (NCBI): domain Eukaryota; kingdom Viridiplantae; phylum Streptophyta; class Magnoliopsida; order Ranunculales; family Papaveraceae; genus Papaver; species Papaver bracteatum. Next base: position 42,464 of record JAJJWX010003964.1, on the reverse strand, counting down.
GCTACAATATACACTGAGAAGGAGCTGAGCAAGGCAACCAACAACTATCACGAAAGTCAAATTCTTGGACGAGGAGGATTTGGCACGGTGTATAAAGGAACCTTATCTAATGGGGAAGTGGTTGCTATTAAGAAGACAAAAATAGTGGATATGAACCTTATCTAATGGGGAAGTGGTTGCTATTAAGAAGACAAAAATAGTGGATATGAACCAAAATGAGCAATTCATAAATGAAATTGCTGTTCTGTCACAAATCAATCACAAAAATGTAGTTCAGCTCTTGGGTTGTTGTCTAGAGAGCGAAGTTCCTTTACTAGTTTATGAATATATTGCTAATGGGACCCTTCACCAACATTTACACGATCATCGTGAGAACCGAACGAGCTCCTCTACTCTTTCATGGGAAAATCGTTTAAGGATAGCCTCAGAAGTTGCGGGATCATTAGCCTACTTGCACTCCGAAGCATCCATACCCATAATCCACAGAGATATCAAGTCGGGTAATGTACTTCTAGACGATAATTACAAAGCGAAAGTCGCAGATTTTGGAGGTTCGAGGTTGAATCCTACCGATGAGGCTCAGTTAAGTACAGTTGTTCAAGGTACTTTTGGGTACTTAGATCCAGAATACATGCAATCAAACCAATTAACAGAGAAAAGTGATGTTTACAGCTTCGGTGTTCTTCTCGTGGAACTACTAACAGGTAAACCAGTATTTTCTACAGAGAGACTTGAAGAGGATAGAAATCTGGCAAGTTATTTCCTTTCTTCTATGAAAACCAACAAATTGTTTGTGATTCTTGACGATAGTTTAGTACGAAATGATAATGAACAAGTCAGCAGTGTATGTGGGCACCAACAGATCCAAGAAATGGCTGTACTAGCCCAAAAATGCTTAAGAATGAAGGGAGAAAAGAGACCTTCCATGAAAGAAGTAGCAATGGTGCTCCATGGATTGATGAGGGTGTCGTCTAACCAACCTTGGATTTTGGATGATGATGAGGATATAACGAATTCAACAAGCAAAGAAGAACTGATGCGCTTGTTAGAATCAGCTGAATTACTATCTTACACAGATAGCATAACAACAGTTGGTGATAGCAGCAATGAGATTTCGGCCTTACAAACTGAAGGACGTTAACATATCCTTTCACATTGAGTAGCATATTTCCCTGTTCAGTACTTTATTTTAAAATATAGGTCCACACTAGAATAACTATGCAGTGTTGTCCATATAGTTAAATAAACAAGATGTCCAAGTAATATTCCCCTGTCTGCTAAATTGCTAATACTCATTTGCTCGGGTGGTTGCTGGTATGCAAATTTTGTAAACTCCATAGACTTATCTTATGTTATTCAAACTCAGATTATCCTAGTCCTATATAACAATTCATATGATCAATTCCCCGCCTGTATTGTCAACTATCTTTTTTTAGGTCAACTAATGGTAAATTCGAACTTTAACTTGAACTTTAACACGTAATGCTATTTATTTGTTGAAATCTTACAACAAGATGAAGTACAATACAATTCAGAAAAAGTTCAATACAATAAATATATATTTTGTAAAAGGATCGTAACTTTTTAGTCTAATTAGGGTCTGGTTGTAGAACATGTGTTTGATATGTTAGGGTCATAGACTAACAGAAACCGTCAAGTCCACTGTTACTTGACTTTTTAAATGCGGTCAAGCTGGCCACAGTTTTAACAAAGTTAATATGTTAGTCACCGTTAACAAATACAACCCATGTGAATGGCTAAAGTACTACTAGCACCACCATTGATTAGCCAATTCGATCACTAAGGCAACACACTTTTATCTATTCCTCCAAATTCAGCAACACTTCAATAACAAAAGATGGCAGAAAGTTCTCAAGAGAACCTACCAATTGAATTGGGAAAATAAAGAGAAGAAACAAACCGTTAATGGAGAAGTAGTGTAGATATGATCAGAGTTTTAATCATTGGTTTCCAATGACATTAGTTTGATTTCCTTTGCGCTGTTAATACAGGGATAATTTGGAACTCAGAATCTTCCTCGAACTCCTTTTTCTTCTCCTCTTTAGGTTACAGAGCTTTATATTATTTTATCAGTTTCACACACGCCCTTCGGAGTAATATCAGTCACGTGTCTTACATTCCACCGGTCAAAATCAGTCAATCAACGGTCAGGGCTTTTGACAATACATAAAAGGTCAATAAACAATTTTATAACGGTTTTTGGTTAGTCTACGACCCTATCGGATCAACTGCATCTTCCACGACCCAGACCCTAATTACCTGATAAACTTACGACCCCTTTACAAAATAACTCTACAATAAATCAACAATACAATTCAGAAAATGTGTAGTATTCAATTCAATAAGAACACAACATTAACAATGGAACTTGTTTTGGTACTTGTTGATATTCGTGAGGACAAATACTTATTCTTCTAAGAAACTCGGAACATAAACTCAACAATACCAGTAAAACAATACATATTTAGTTAATTAGCCGCTCAACTGAGATGAATTATGAGTAATTACGAACATATCTTACTAATAAGGATATGCTCCGGCGTAATTTCCATGAGGATAATACTCGCAAGCAATGAAGAGATCACCAGTATCACATTTAATCTGTGCACAACCAACGTGAATAGTAGTTCTCCATACAATCTGGGTATAATCCGAGCAGTCTTTACCCAGAGCACAACTATTATTTGAATAGGTATACCATTGCTTTCCGGAGACCCAATGCTAGTTACTTGCGTCTGCAAGAATTAATAGACTTTATATTATCCTCTTACCTTATTTACCTTTGGGAGATTATCTCCATTTACTTTGGTTGTAAACACAAGAGATATTATTTATGATTTTAATATATATTCTATCCTAGGGGAACTCTTCTCCTGTAGGAAGTTATCATCAATCCAAGATGGTATCAGAATCCCTACGATCTTATTTTCTCTAAACCATTAAAATCAATGGCGACGGAACTACTGTAGCTCACAGACAGCTGAGGCATATAGTTCTATGCATCTACAACAACCCGATGATGCTTTCTACATAGATACTGGTGCTACCTCGCATCTCACCGCCGATTCGTGTACTTTACATAACGTTTCCAATTCTAGTACTTTACGATCTATCTTAGTTGGCAATGGAAATAGAATTCCAGTTACTGCTAGTGGTACCAAGCTCATAAACCTTCATTCTCGCACCCTTCAACTCAAAAATACTCTTGTTGTTCCCGATATTATCAAAAACTCGGTTTACGTTCGTAAGTTCACCACCGATAATCGTGTGTCTCATTGAGTTTGATCCATCTGGTTTTTCTCGTGGGAAAGATCCGAGTTCGAGAAGGATTATCCTTCGGTGCAATAGTTCCGGGGAGCTCTACCCTATTACCAACTCTGTCGTGTCACAACAAATATCGTCCCAGCCTTACCAAATCTCTCTTCTTGTCTGCTCACTCGAGATATTTGGCATAGCCGCCTTTGTCACCCCTACAAGGCCGTTTTTAGATGTTCTTCGTAAAAATAATTTTATTCATTGTAATAAGAATGAACATTCTAAACTTTGTCATTCATGTCAAGTTAGTAAACATGTTCGATTACCTTTTTATGAATCAAATTCCAATACTTTTGCTCCATTTGATATGATTCACAGTGATTTATGGACCTCTCCATTACATGTTGATACTGGTTTTCGTTATTATCTTATCTTAATGGATGATTTCACCAACTATCTTTGGGTTTATCCTTTAAAATTTAAATCCCAAGTATATGAAAAGTTTTTGGAATTTCGTTCTCTTGTTCAAACCCAATTTGAGCGTCAAATAAAAAGTTTTCAATGCGACATGGGACGTGAATTTGATAACTCTTCTTTTCACATTTTTGCTCGTACTAATGGTCTAGTTTTTCGCTTCGCTTTCCCCCAAACTTCCTCTCAAAATGCAAAGGCCGAACGCATGATTCGCCGTGGCAATGATATCACACGCAATCTTATGTCTCACGCTTCCGTTCCACCAAAATTTTGGGTCTATTCTCTCCTTATGGCTGTTTATCTTCATAATATTCTGCCCACAAAAATTCTAAATTTTTCCTCTCCTGTGTCTATTCTCTATCAACGCCAACCAACATATGACCATCTTCGTACGTTTGGTTGTCTATGCTATCCAAATCTCTCCTCTACCACTCCTCACAAACTTGCCCCCCGCTCCACTAAATGTGTCTTTCTTGGCTTTCCTCCCAACCAATGTGGATACCGCTACTTTGATCTTACCACAAACAAAATCATTATTTCCCGTCATGTAACTTTTGACGATAACGTTTTTCCCTTCACTGATCCTCCAACACCGTCCGAAAATGAATCCTCTTCTTATCCTCTTTATACCCCTACATTTCCTACAATCTGCCTCCTACTAATCCCACTCCACAGACCTACACACCACCTCACATACGCCTTAATACTATCCACACCTCCCCCACAACTGACCATCCAACTTTCGCCTCTTCACCTTCCCCACTATCTCCTAATCTCCGTATATTTTTACACCAAAAATCTTTGCAGCCCACTGCTGCTTCTGTCCCTGTCCCCACTATCACTCCCACTCCTTCCCAGCCCATCACCCTGCCACCTCCTCCTTCCACTCTCCCTCCTCCATACAACCGTCCCACGCCCTCCAATCCCACTACAGACCACCGTCCACCCTCTTCGTTACCTACTTCACCATACCCTGTATCAATTCCCACTCCCTCTAATTCCAAGCACAACACCCTTCCACCTCCTTATTACACTCACCCTTCTACAGAAAATCGTCCCTCTACCTCAAGTCCAACTACCACTCCAACCACAGTGTCACCCTCATCCACAGAAACTTCGCCTCCTCCCATACCTTCTGCTCCTTCTCGCCCTGTGACTAGAGCTTCCCGTGGCATTCACAAACCAATCCACCGACTCAATATTCATGTCCAAACTTTACGACATATCTCCCCAATTCCCCGCTCTCACTTGTATGCTATTAAGGATATAAATTGGAATGCCGCCATGAAAGATGAGTACAATGCTATGTTGAAAACTAATACGTGGGAACTTGTGCCACAACCTCGCGATGCTCATGTTATTCATTCCTTGTGGCTATTTCGTCACAAATATAATGCTGATGGTTCCTTGCAGCGATACAAGGCTCGTCTTGTTGCTAATGGTAAATCTCAGCAGGTTGGGGTTGATTGTTTTGAAACGTTTAGTCCGGCTGTCAAACCAGCTACTATTCGTACTGTTCTTACTATTGCTACTTCACGTTCTTGGCCAATTCATCATCTAGATGTTAAGAATGCTTTTCTCCATGGTGATCTGGCCGAGACAGTTTATATGCATCAGCCTCCGGGATTTGTTGATTCTTCTCACCCTCATTACGTATGTCGACTACGTAGATCCCTATATGGTCTCAAGCAGGCTCCTCGGGCGTGGTTTCAGAGGTTTGCCAAGTTTATTACTAATTGTGGTTTTCGTGGAAGTATGTGTGATCCATCTCTCTTTGTTTATCAATCTGGCTCAAATACGACATATTTACTGCTCTATGTAGATGATATTGTTTTGACTGCATCTAACAATACTCTCCTACACCGCTTCATTGATTTAATGAAATGCGAATTTGCCATGTCTGACCTTGGACCACTACATCACTTTCTGGGTATTACTATCACTCGGTCATCTTCAGGATTATATTTGTCTCAGTCATTATATGCTCAGGACATCATTGCTCGTGCCTCCATGACATAGTGTAACCCAATGGCTACTCCGGTCGACACCAACTCCAAGCTCAGTGCTACTTCTGGTCCTGCGATTAAGGATCCCACTCTATACAGAAGCCTGGATGGAGCATTACAGTACCTCACCTTCACCCTGACAGATATTTCATATGCAGTTCAACATGTATGTCTATTTATGCATGACCCCCGTGAGCCTCACATGCATGCCCTCAAGAGAATCCTTCGCTATCTTCAGGGCACCGTCAACCACGGATTGTTTCTCTCGGTCTCCTCTATCTCTGGCTTAACAACTTACTCTGATGCTGACTGGGAGGGTTGTCCCGATTCTCAACGATCTACATCTGGTTTTTTTGTCTTTCTTGGTGATAATCTTATCTCCTTGTCCTCCAAGCATCAAGCAACAATCTCTCGATCTAGTGCTGAAGCTGAATACCGAGGAGTGGCAAATGCAGTTGCTGAGACAACATGGCTTCGCAACCTTCTTCTAGAGCTCCATCTACCTCTACAACGTGCTACTATTGTTTACTGTGACAATGTAAGTGCGATATATATGTCTGGAGATCCTGTTCAACATCAGTGCACCAAACATGTGGAGATTGATATACATTTTGTTCGTGAACGAGTTCGTATTGGTGTCATTCAAGTCTTACACGTCCCCTCTGAAAACCAATATGCTGACATCTTTACCAAGGGGCTTCCTCGAGAGTTATTTGTTCGTTTTCGTTCTATTCTTAGTGTTTGTTCCTCTCCCGCTCAGACTAAGGTGGTGTAATAGACTTTATATTATCCTCTTACCTTATTTACCTTTCGGAGATTATCTCCATTTACTTTGGTTGTAAACACAAGAGATATTATTCATGATTTTAATATCGAAGATGATTGGTGCACACCGAGAGATCGTGTGGCTATGAGGGGCGCCCTGTGGGGGGAGCTAACAGGGGGGTGGGCCATTATGTGGGACCCACAAAAAAAATTGTGTCCCTCTCTCTCCTTTGTGCAATCCGTGGTGCACCCCTCACGGTGCACCAAACATTTTCGGTTTAATATATATTATATCCTAGGGGAACTCTTCTCCCGAAGGAAGTTATCATCAATCCAAGAGTAATATTAGGCGGACCAGTGTAGATGGTTTCTCCGAAAGAAGAACGTTCTGAGTAAAGCAATTTGCAATCTCCACGTCTATCTTCATCAATGTAACCCCGAGCGAATACAGCCAAGTTGCGGTCCCATGTAAGTGGTGGTACTCCTACTTCTGCCCTAGCTGCATTGTGACCATCCATGATTTGTTCCATGAATAGTGTACCGTTAAGTTTAGCATCGCTGGTCTGGATGAAGCTAACCAAGAAAAAGAGAGCAGCGAGAGAAAATAGTAATGAAGTTGAGGAAGCCATGAAAACAAGAATGAGGTTTGTTCAATTAACTTTAAAGTAGTTTAAGAGAATGATTTTTGATTGATATGAGTTTCTGTTAATCAGTAGGGTAGTATTTATAGGATTCAGAAATGAGTATTTTCTAATTGTTTTTGGGATAACTAGTACTGATTATTTGCTTGAAAGGTGGAACGTGAATTATGGTTACGTTTTCCATTTTTTTAATTGTTTGAACTTCGAAAATTAGAACACACTATTACAAGCTGGATAAAAGTTAATAAGTACAAACGAGACCAAAGAATGATGATTAATCTTCATTTTAGTATCTGGACATAATGGGTAATTGCTTGATCATTTTTTTATCTAGTAGCCATACAAATCACAACTCTCTATTTTTACAAGTTGTGATGATACTCGCCAAAAAAAAAACAAAGGGAGTTGTCAGCTTATCGTGTGGTGCTACTGTTGTTGGAGCTTCAGGCCTTTTGCAGCATTCTATTTAGTTCGCTTTGATCTATAAAATTTATTCTCTGATATTAAAAGAACGAAAAAAAAATAAGTGGAATCGCCTGCCTAAAGTTCGTATACAAGTGGGAAATGGTTCCCTAGAACAAGATATCCCTACCGCGCGCTATTAAGAGATGGAGTCGTTTCTAACATTGTTGTATTTAGCTGTCATTGACTATTTGAATATTTGACTAATCAGGATGACGTATAATAGTTGAGTACAATTTACTAAGAGCGTCCACAGTGGACGAGTAAAAACCAAAATTAGTCCCAAAAACCAATCACAGTGGTATGGAGTAAAACCAAATATCTGGAGTAAAACCAAAATCTGGAGTATATTTGGTCTAACATCCCGACCAAAACTATATTTAGTCAAGCGAAGATTAAAAGTGCGTTCGATACCAGGCGAAGATTAAAAGTTCGTTTGGAGTGGGACGAATGTATTATCTACGCGCGTAAACCAGGCGAAGATTAAAAGTGCGTTGGATGGGGCGAAGGTATAAACTCGGATTAGTGGGGCGAAGGTATAAACTTGGTTTGTTTATCAAACCAAGTTATAAAGTTGGTTTGTTGATCAAACCAAGTTATAATGTTGGTTTGTTTAGTGGGGCGAAGGTATACACTTGGTTTGTTAATCAGGCGCACGTATTGCATGCGTTTCATTGCAAACCAATGTATAGACTTCGCCCAGTCTCCAAGCGTAGTTATAATGTTCGTCTGATTCGGGCGTAACTATAATCTTCATCTGTGATTGAGACGTAGATTATACGTTCGTTCGTTTTAGGGCGAGATTATACGTCTTTCGACTATAATTTGCTCCCACCCGCTGTGTTTAACATCGATTATAAACTAAAAAATTTGGTTTTTTTTGGTTTTTACTCTTTAGTTATGGTCCTATGATTGTGGATGCTCTAAGAGCATATTCTATGGGTAGTCCACAAATGAAGACTAACTCTAACTCTTTCATATGAAGGCTTCACTCGTTCGTCGTGTGAACGAGTGAAGCCATCATGGGCAAAAATGAAGGGAACACTAAATGGGGGAATTTCTCCCGTCAAAAAAAAAACTAAAAAACCTAGTTAGACGCAACAAAAAAAAAAAACCTAAAATAACTACTTAGACAGGGGACTTTCCTGTCCAAAAAAAAAAACCTAAAAAATCTACTTAGACGGGAGACTTTCTACCGTCAAAATAAAAAAAAAACTACTTAGACGGGGGACCGTTCCGCGTTTGGTTCAAAAAAGTCTAATTTTTTTTGGCAGGGGACCGTCCCCTGTCTAGTGTTTTACTACCTACTACTCGTTCAATTTAACGAGTGTATGAACGTGTTTGGGGGAAATGGGGTAAAGACTACCCATAAGAGCCTCTAATCTGCTCAAATTAGTAGTGTACTCATTCATTTGAAAGAGTGACACTACCCATAGGATTTTGTCTAAGGCGAAGTGATACCCTCACCGATGTTAAATTCCGCAATCACTCCCGATTGTTAACCCAACGGCCCAAGAAAGCGTTCTCAACATCGCATTTGAAGTGTTGTTATTCTTATCTACTTTGATTGATCAAGGAATCATTACATGCCTCTTAAAGCACCCGACTGATCCCTGGGCAAGTTAGGTTAAGACTATCATGAACATCCCGATCAACTATTCATACAAGTTAACATATTCCCTTTGTTTCTAGAAAAGAGCTAAAAATGAAGGGATGGTAACTTTTTTCCGGAAACAAATGGAGTATCATCACGAAGGATTGCACCCTCGACTGCTTTTTTTTATTTGATGATAATATAATTATTATAGCTTCAACTGTTATTAAAGCCACATTCACAAGATACACAAGGTTCGTCTTTCCTCGGTCTTAGAAAGTTCTTTTGTTTATAAGGAGGGAACTACTTGGAATCAGGGACGGATCCAGGAAGGATAACTTTTCTTTTAAGGCCCGGGCTAGAAGCCTTGGTCAAGCAGATTTATTTATTTATTTGGCTTGTGGACTGGGAAGCCTACCCGGGCTAAAACCCCCTTTATCCCAGTGATAGGTCCGCCCCTTCTTGGAATGGTTTTGTTAGAAGGAGGAAAGACATGAAAAGAAAGAAAAACACAAGTGTAACAAACTAAAGATGGCAAAACACAATAGCAGAGTCTGATTGCAATTCTTGTTACTACACTCGAGAAACAACTTAATGTAGCACAAACTGACGGTGAAGGCAATAAGGATATTGCAGAAAACGAAAAAGGGTTGAGAAACGAAAGAAAATCGATAAACTTGAGAAAGAGGTTAAGAACTGAAGCTAAAAGCTTGATAATAATAATCTTTTGATAATAATCATATATCCTCAAAGAACAAACTAAGCATGTATATAAAGGCGTGAGAAGAAACTAAAAAGAGTAAAACTCTAAAAGAAGAAGTTAACTAAAAATAGAATTGCTAAGCTAAGTAATTAATGTAACTGAATTGTAACAAAACTAGGAAACTAGACAGAGTCTAGAAGCTTCTAGGCCTAGCTTGATTTTGATAAGGGCTGTCCTGCATCAGTCCCCCCTTCTTGAAAACAACTCGCCTCTGAGTTCAGTAAAAGATCATTATCACCATGAAAAGTGAACACTTCCTGAACATTAAAGACATTTGAAATGTTCCAGTCTGTAGGAAGATCGATGACATAAGCATTGTCACTGATCTTCTTCAGAATTTTGAATGGACCATACTTTTTCATCTTAGTCTTGTTATAAGTTCCAACAGGAAACCGTTCCTTACGTAGATGAATCATAACCAACTCGCCTTCTTTAAAAGTCTTGAATCTCTTATGCATATCAGCAGCATTCTTGTACTTAGCATTAGATTCAGCCAGCTTAGCCTTGACTTCATGATGTAGGTGAGAAGCTTGTTCTAAGAGATTATCAGCCTTGACATTTGACGTTTGCAACTTAGGAAGAACAACTAAGTCCAAAACATGATTAGGTACTTTAGAATAAACAATTTCGAATGGAGTCTTACCAGTAGATCGATTCACTGAAGTGTTGAAGGCAAATTCCATATGAGGTAGTAAGATATCCCATTGTTTACTGTTATCCATGCATTTAGCTCTAATAAGATTACCCAAAGATCTGTTTACCACTTCAGTTTGTCCATCAGTCTGTGGGTGAGAAGTCGTGCTGAATTGTAGAGTAGTACCCAAACGTATCCATAATGTCTTCCAGAAATAGCTCAAAAATTTTGTGTCTCGATCAGAAGTGATGGACTTAGGAACACCATGTAAACGAACTATCTCTTTAAAGAATAAAGATGCAATGTTAGAAGCATCAGTAGACTTTTTGCAAGCAATAAAGTGTGCCATTTTTGAATATCTGTCTACAACCACCATCACAGAATCATTTCCTCTTGCTGTACGAGGTAATCCCAGAATAAAATCCATGCTCAAATCAACCCATGGGGCATCAGGAATTGCAACGGAGTATATAGTCCAAATATTTTGAACTGTGCCTTTAGCTTGCTGACAAACCATGCATTTCATAACATAACGTTGTACATCACGTTTCAGAGATGGCCAAAAATAGCGTTCTTCTACAAGAGCAATAGTCTTGTCTCTTCCAAAATGACCACCAAGACCACTCCCATGCAGTTCACGAATTAAATGTAAACGTAAAGAACCATGAGGAATGCAAAGACGATTACCTTTGAATAAAAAACCATCTTGGATAAGAAAATCATCAACTCCATGAGCCGCAGAAATGCATTGTTCCCATAATACTTTAAAATCTGCATCTTCAGCATAGATATCTTTAATGTAATCAAAAGCTAGACTTTCGTTACGAATAGTGGCTAGGAGATGACTTCTTCTTCGCTTCAACGATCTCCAACTTGATTCATTTTTCCACTCTTGTGCTTAATGGAAAATGTATACTTATTAATTGTAGAAAGCCATCGATCATGCATACGGTTGACTTTGGCTGATGTCTGAAGATATTTCAGAGCATGATTATCAGTATTGATGACAAACTCACGATGCACCAAATAAGTATGCCATTGTTTGAGTGCCTGAACAAGAGCAAGTAATTCTAACTCATATGTAGACCACTTTTTTTGTGTATCAGAATTTTTTTCACTATGGTAAGCAACTGGATGTCCCTCTTGAGATAAAACGGCTCCAATTCCAATGATAGAAGCATCACAATCTACTTGAAATGGCTTAGAAAAATCAGGCATAACAAGTATAGGAGCTGTACAAAGTCTTTCCTTGAGAGTATTAAAACTTCTATCAGCCTCTTTCAAATTCAAATAAACTTGTCCTTCTTCAAGCAATCAAGAAGAAGAGGAGCAGAATGGTGCTGAAATTCTTCACAAATCTCCTATAGAAAGAAGCTAAACCATGAAAACTTCTTACTTCCTTGATAGAAGTGGGAACAGGCCATTCCACAATGGCTTTGACCTTGGAAGGATCCACATGAATACCCTTGTGAGAAATCACGTAACCAAGAAATGTAACTTCAGATGACATGAATGTGCACTTCTTTAGGTTCACAAACAAAGAATGATCAGAGAGTGCCTGAAAAACTTGAGAAAGATGATTGAGATGTACTTTGGCAGATGGACTAAAAATTAAGATGTCATCAAAGTAAACAATGACAAACTTACTCAAGAATGGTTGTAGAACTTGATTCATCAACCTCATAAAGGTGCTTGGGGCATTAGATAAACCAAAAGGCATGACAAGCCATTCATATAAACCCTCTCTTGTCTTGAAGGCAGTCTTCCACTCATCTCCAATTCTTATTCTAATCTGATGATAGCCACTTCGCAGATCAAGTTTGGTAAAAATAATTGATCCAGAAAGTAAATCAATCATATCTTCAATTCTAGGTATAGGAAACCGGTAAGGAATGGTGATGCGATTCAAGGCTCGACAGTCTATGCACATTCTCCAACCATTATCCTTTTTAGGAACTAAAAATGCAGGACAAGCACAAGGACTGTTGCTTAGTCTAATCAAACCTTTGCTCAATAAATCATTAACTTGTCCCTGTAAAATTTCATTTTCGTAGGGACTTAATCAGAATGAGCTTGATTAGGTAGAGAAGCTCCTGTATGAAATCTATACAATGTTGTATATCTCTCAAAGGTGGTAGAGTCACAGCAATTCTTCAGAAATAATGCAGAATACTTTGATAATAAAGATTGTACCTTCAACTGCACTCGCTATCATTGGTTTGCTGTCTTCATGAGAACTCAAAGTATGAGATGAATGTAAACAGCGTGATATTGTAGCCACCAATGCGCTTGTCTTAGCATCACTATGTTCTTTAAGAACAGAAGAAGACTTGGATGGATGAAGAACTTTCTGTTTACCATTCTTGTAAAACGTATATGTGTTTTCAAAACAATTATGCACTGCACGGACATCATATTGCCAGGGTCGTCCAAGAAGAAGATGTGTTGCATTCATGTCTATCACATCACATAAGACTGAATCTTCAAAACCCACAAAAGAAAATGTGATCACACATTGATGTGTAATTTGTTGAGTAATAGAACTAGTTACCCATCCCACAGAATATGGATGAGGGTGTGGAGTAACGGGTAATCCCAACTTCTCGACCACCATAGAAGAGATGTAGTTATCAACACTACCACTGTCAATAATCATATCACAAACTTTCCCGCCAATGAAACACTTTGTCTTAAATATGCTATGTCTCTGCGAATAGCAAGGTTGATTAAGCAGTAAGGGACGAATCATACCCACCAAATGATCTCCATAGACTTCATGTAAATCTGGATAATCTTCATCTTCTTCCTCATCATCTTCTATTTGTTCCCGGACTTTGTCGTCAAACGTGTCTCCAATAAAACCATTGAAACGTCGACAATCAGCAGATGAATGACCAGTTTGGTGACACTTATTGCACTTATCACCTCTGAACTTAGAATATAAGTTTGTTGATTTATTGGGAGGAGGGAATTGTTGTGGGTTCCTGTTCGAGAAACGAATTGCAGGTTTTGATTGTTGCTGCTGTACAACACAATTTTCAGATGGACTTGGTAAAATTGGAGAAGAATTAGCAGGAAGTGGTGTTTGAGAAAAACTGAAATTTCTTTGGTGGATGAGTAGGACGTTGAGGTGGGGGTGTAAAATCATCAGATAAGTAGCACTTGTAGGAGTAGAAACATAATTATCTTGATAAGTGTTACACAAACCGTTGTTGTTTGTAGTTGGAAGAGAAACGGAGGACGAAAATGAGAACTCTTTGAAGCTTTAAAAAGTCTCTTTTCAATCTTTGTAGCCTGTTGAATAGCTTCAACCATAGTGAAGGCAGATTGAGTCATGTTGTTTTGAATCAATCTATTCAACCCTTCAATAAAACGGGCCACCAATTGTTCTTCAGATTCATTAATTTCATTCCTAGCAAGGAGGTTATAAAACTCAGCAACATAAACTTCTACAAGACGAGCTCCTTGTTGACAATTTTGTAGTTTAACAAAAAGTTGTTGCCTATAATCACTTGGTAAAAATTTAGCACGTATCATCTTACGCATTCTTGTCCAACTGCGAATAGGATGCTTATGAGCATTGCGTCTATCCTCACAAATCTTTTCCCACCAGGCAGCAGCTCCACCCTTCAGCTTATAAGCTACAAGCTTAACTTTGGAATCGTCATGAACGTCCATAACTTCAAAGAAAGCTTCAGTTTCATAAAGCCAATCTAACAGCTCCTCAATGTTGAAACTTCCGTTAAAAGAAGGTATATTCGCTTTTAACTTATATTCAGGTAAAGAATTGTATGAAGTCTGTCCAGAACGAAGACTTCTTTCTTCAACCCATCTCTTTTGTAACTCCTCTTCTCGATTATCTTCAGCATCACTGTCTTCATATAACTCGAAAGACTTTTTGGGTTGCTGGATATAAGCTCGATGTTGTCTTTGATGCGGCACACCATCATCATCTTTATTCTTTGTAGAAGACTCAGCTTCATGTACAGGTTGATATTTTACTTAATTTCATAAGATCGTACATCCGAGTATTTAAATTGTTGATTTTATCATTGAAATCCTTTTGTAAGGTTTCAATAGCAAGGAACCTAGTCTCCAAAGCATCTGCCATGATAGAAAAAATAGGTTGCAAAGATTGAAGTTATGTGTTTTTTTTTTTTGTAAAAGGAAGTAGGGTTGCTAAGCGAAATCGTGGATCTAAGAAAAGATAAGAATCTAATCTCATCATTTAATGATACCAACTAATGTAGCACAAACTGACGAAGGCAATAAGGATATTGCAGAGAAACGAAAAAGGGTTGAGAAACGAAAGAAAATCGATAAACTTGAGAAAGAGGTTAAGAACTGAAGCTAAAAGCTTGATAATAATAATCTTTTGATAATAATCATATATCCTCAAAGAACAAACTAAGCATGTATATAAAGGCGTGAGAAGAAACTAAAAAAGAGTAAAACTCTAAAAGAAGAAGTTAACTAAAAATAGAATTGCTAAGCTAAGTAATTAATGTAACTGAATTGTAACAAAACTAGGAAACTAGACAGAGTCTAGAAGCTTCTAGGCCTAGCTTGATTTTGATAAGGGCTGTCCTGCATCACAACTTGCACGAATATTGATAGAAAGATCTCAGGGTTCTTCCAACCTCAAACCGGGATTGTTTACACTTTACCAATAATCTCATATCATCTTCCCAAACTTTTCCTCGCTGGCTAGATGCTAGGCCTGTAAAAAATGCTAGAACTAGTGAAACAGATGCTCTGTCCATATGTTGGAGCTAAGCTCAGTTGCGCTAGTTATGCCTTTGAACCATGTTGCCTCTGTCAAGAAAAGCTGCTTAACAGTTCATAAAGTTATATCCTGAACTAATAATAAACAAGCCTTTTAAAGCTGGTATGATGGTCGTGTTCAGGCTGCGTGAATTTAAATACTTCAAATGCCCACACACCCTGAGAATGTTCATACCCACCTCTTCGGTGTCCCGAGTAACCCATTTACTTTGGATTTTATCCCAAAGAAACAATTACAGATTAATACCAATGAGATAATATATATAGAACAATTCATAAACAATAAAGCAAGCTCATCCATCTTGAATCAAATGTAAAGGAATAAAACTCATTAGTTGCATCTGAGAAGATTACAATGGCTCAGAAATTGAAATAACTGCTGGGTTACCGGCTGGTATATGGTTAAACACTTCTTGTCTGAGATAGGAGTTATCCACGAGTTCCTCCGATGTGTTTCCTTTGCCCTTCGTGGTAGCCAAGGGTTTTAAAGAAAGAAAATTTTCGACGTGTTTAGATATGTAATAGCAGCAATCATATAAACCTTCATCCGGATGTTTTACTTCCGTTAATTCCTTTGAATGCACATTATAGAACTGGATAACATGACCATTCCGTTGTTTGTCGTACCACCCCCAATACATAATGACTTGGTTAGAAAAATTTACAATATCGGGTTTAAGACGAGCAGGAATGTCCAACTCTCTTGGAAGATCGAACTGAATAATTTCCTTCACCCAAACTTGTTTCAGTATGTCTTTCAATATATGTAGTATAACGTTACCTCTATAAAAACCAAGCGTTTTCTGTATCTTTAAGTAACAAAAACATCCTTACTTCCTCTAGGGCCTGCCTGGAGGATTCCCAACAACAAAAAAAAAGAAAGTCAAAACAAGAATTAACACCAACGATCAGAAGGTAAATGAGAACTCACGTTTTGACGACCCACGAACAGGTTGCTTAGGGGGGGTTAATATGTGTATCTTCATCATCCAATGTCATCAACTCTTCAAAAAAGAAAAAGAAACAAAAGAAAAAGTCAAAACAAGAATTAACACCAACGATCAGAAGGTAAATGAGAACTCACGTTTTGACAACCGACGAACAGCCTGCTTAGGGAGTTCAAAAGTGTTACGTGCTTCCTCTGAGGACTCATCAGAAAAAGGAAAAAAAAAAAGAAGTCAAAACAAGAATTACACAAACAATCTAGCATAGATTGCATCAGTGAAGGTAAATGAGAACTCACGTTCTGATGACATCAATCTTTGAAAAAGATCTAAAGACTTTTGAAGAGTCAAGACCCAAGATCCTGCAGATGGACTGTGTAGAGCATGTTTATATACCGGTTGGATACATGTCATTCTTGTCGAAACAAACTCATCATCACCCGGAAGTTCAATTACTTAAAACTTCTCATCATGGAGATCAAACGCTACCAAAGCTAGAAGTTTGTATTTTTTGCGCTCTGAGTCATCTTTTACCATCTCGTAAAAGATAGTTCCATTACAAGAGATTGGCGGTACATTCATTATATTATTAGATGGAAATGTATCTAGTGGACGCAGTTTTGGCCATGGGTTATTAATCTGTCTCCATGGTTTAGTGCTACCTAGTGTATAGATGTAATATTCATACTCACCTTTATATCTCATGATACACATGATCTTATATTCGTTGCTCAAGAGGTCGTATCCAAATCGAAATCATCTAATTTGTTCACCCATCGAATCGCCACCAACCCTATCTTTGAAACGGGAGACGATGATTAACTTCTCATGCCTTCTAGGGTTACAAATTTCAAGGGAGAAATAAACCCATTCACCATCGTAATATTCTCGATTGTTCCAGTAACAAGCTATACCTAATGACATACATACAGCAGTGCAGGATAAGAGTTGTAGTAGTGCAGGTTAAGAAACTTTGAACTGAATTTCCCTCTCACATGTGCCAGATGTATTACTTGTATTAGTCGGTCAGTGTACATTAGCAACTCTTCAAATACACACCTAGTGTGTGCTGTACTAGATATAGAAGACTTTGTCTTCCTGAATTGAAACCGTGTAACTTTTCTGAGATTAATACAACTCTGTCATGGTATCAGACAAGGTAGGTTAGGGTTTTCTCCTCACCATTTTTCGATCCTGTTTACTCAATTTTTCTTCATCAGCTAATCATTTTAGCTTTCGATCTCTTCTGTGTATCAATCTCAGATGTTTATCTGTTGTTTTAATCTTGTTTTACATTCAAGAACTTAGCAACTCAAACTTTCTTGATCCTCTTTTCTTTCATCGTCATCTTCTATTATGGAAAATCCTACCTCTAATTCTTTTTCTTCTATTCCCCTAAATCAATTAACAAATTTCCTTCATCTCAAATTGAAGGATGATAATTTCATTACATGGCGTAATCTCATGAATCCTGTCATTGTTAAATACAAACTCATGCGATTTCTTGATGGTTCTCATGTCTGTCCGCCTCAATTCACCAATATTAGGAATCAGCAAAATGGTATTGAGAATCCTCTATACACCGACTGGATGGATGAAGACTCAACAATCATAATGTGGATCAATTAAACAATTTCTGACTCCGTCATTGCATACTTCTCAAGATCAACTTCCTCTCATCAATTGTGGACCAGTATTGAAGATAGATTTGCGAGAGCTTCATCTACCCACTCTATTCAACTACGTACCAAACTGCTTTCTGTAACTCAAGGTGATCGATCTATACCTTCTCTTATCAATGAAATAAAATCATTATCTGATCAATTAGCAGCAGCTGGTAAAATCATCTCTGATAAGGAACTTGTGGTAGTTACTCTAAAAGCTCTTAACTAAGATTATATTCCTTTTGCAACTTCTATGAGACATAGAAATCCTCCAATTTCAAGTATTGAGTTGCATAATAATATGTTAAGTGAAGAAGCAGTGGTTAGTGATAGAATTAAATCTCAGAAACACAATATTGAAGCCAAGGATTTTGTTGCTAATAGAGGATCTTTTAGAGGAGGTTACTATAACAACAATAGGGGGAATTACAGAGGAAGAGGCTATTCTAATTCATATGGTGGTAGACATCCTAATCCAGCCATATTTCATAGAAATTATTCTGGCAGAGGCTATCACACTGCAGCCAAACCAACACCATGTCAAATTTGTTTGTCTACTGAGCATCTGGCTCCAAATTGTGATCAAAGACTCAATTTTTCTTATCAAGGCAGAAGTCCTCCTACCAATCTCAGTGCTATGTTAGCAGCTGCAGATATATTTGACACTCCAGAAGAATGGATTGCAGACAGTGGTGCCAACAATCATGTTGCTTCTAACAAGGATGATTTTCAAGAAGTCTCTCCATATGATGGCTCAGAAATTATTCAAACAGCTAGTGGTGAAGGTATGCTTATTACTCATAAGGCTAACTCTAGTAGACTTGCTAATGATCATTCATTCCTTCTTAATGATGTTCTCATAGTACCTCAGTCTTCACATAATCTTTTATCCATACACAAATTCACATCTGATAACAACTGTTCATTAACTCTTGATTCTAATGGATTTTGTGTGAAGGATCTCAACTCTGGGAATCTTCTTTTCCAAGGTCCATATAAAAATGGTCTTTACCCAATCACCTTAAGCTCAACAAATCATGCTCTCACCTCCACACTCCATGATCCAGCTTTACTACATAGAAGATTTGGTCATCCTTCATTTCAGACTTTACAAAAACTATGTAAAACATTGAACTTATCAAATGTTTCCAATAAACCTTTCTTCTGTAATGAATGCAAGTT
Organism: Papaver bracteatum; assembly: GCA_023529315.1. NCBI lineage: Eukaryota > Viridiplantae > Streptophyta > Magnoliopsida > Ranunculales > Papaveraceae > Papaver > Papaver bracteatum. The sequence goes on along the minus strand of JAJJWX010003964.1, from coordinate 23,274 downwards.
ATGCAGATGTCAGAAACTACCTTTTCAACTATCTAGTTCTGTAGCTAATAAGCCTTTACAACTGTTGCACATTGACCTCTGGGGTCCTTGTCATGTAGCATCCACCTCTGGTGTTTTGTATTATGCTAATATAGTGGATGAGTTTACCAAATATTGTTGGCTTTTACCTATTATCACCAAAGCAGATTTTAAACATGCTTTCATTTCTTTTGTCATTAGGATTGAAAACTGGTTATCTCATCATGTTGTCACTATCAGAACTGACAATGGGGGTGAGTTTATCAATAATTTTCTTCTGAATTTCTGTGACTCTAAAGGTATCAGTCATGAACTTAGCTGTACACATACACCAGAACAGAATGGTGTTGCTGAGGTGAAGCATAAACACCTTCTAGGTATTACTAGAACCCTTCTCTGTCAGGCAGGTCTACCAAATTCCTTTTGTGTAGAAGCTCTTCAAACTGCTAATTACCTTATCAATAGGTTGCCTACTAGAGATCTCACCTATAAATCTCCTTTTGAAGCCTTATTTCATAAACCACCTGATTATAACTTTCTTAAATCTTTTGGTTGTGCTTGTTTTCCATGGCTCAAGCCTTATACAACAAACAAACTTGAACCTAGAAGTAAACATTGCATTTTTATTGGCTATAGTCTCACTCACAAGGGCTACAGATGTCTTGATCCAATTTCAGGTACTATTTACATATCTAGACATGTCTCATTCAATGAATCTTCTTTTCCTTACACATCACTAGTTTCTCAAAGTCCCACTTTATCTTCTGCTGCTGTTTCACCTGCTTTACCCATTGATTTCTCTACTGAGCTTCCAGCTCCAGTCTCTTCTATACCTTCTATTGTTGCTTCTCCCAGTATTCCTGCAGCTCCTCCTTGTACTATGAATGATCACAGCATGACTACTAGGGGTAAAAGAGGTATTTTCAAGCCAAAGTAATACTTTGCAACTAAACATCCACTACCAGTTGCTTTTCTATCCTCTATTCCTACTTGCATTACTGCTGCTAATAAAATTGTTGTTTGGAGATTTGCCTCTGTTAATGAGTATACTGCACTTCAAAATGCTGGCACTTGGTCTTTAGTACCCCCTGAAGAGCATCAACATGTCATTGGCTGCAAATGGGTGTTCAGAATCAAGTACAATCCTGATGGCAGCATTGACAGGCATAAGGAAAGACTTGTTGCTAAAGGCTATCATCAACAATCTGGAATTGATTTTGAAGATACCTTTAGTCCAGTAGCTAAGCCAACCACTATCAGGATTATCCTCTCTATGGCAGTTCAATTCAGCTGGCAGATTCATCAACTAGATGTCAGCAATGCTTTCCTCCATGGAGACCTAAAGGAAACTGTCTATATGGCTCAACCACATGGTTTTATTGATCCTGATAAACCTAATCATGTTTGTCTACTGCATAAAGCCATTTATGGGATTAAACAGGCACCTAGAGCCTGGTTTGAAAAGCTTAGTACTGCTTTGCTTTCTTTGGGGTTTGTTCACTCAGTTGCTGATTCCTCTTTATTTGTTCACAAGACTGGTGATCAAATTACAGTTGCACTTGTCTATGTGGATGACATTCTCCTTACAGGCTCCTCCTCTACATTTCTACTTCATATTATTGCTCAGCTACAGATGCAGTTTCCAATTAAGGATTTGGGTCCTCTACACTATTTTTTGGGTCTTGAAGTTCACAGAAATGATGATTCTTTATTTTTATCTCAAACCAAGTATGCAATAGATCTTCTAACCAAGTTTCATATGGAGGGTTCCAAGTCATGTAAAACACCTATTGCTGCTTCTGAGAAATTATCCAAAGATGATGGTTTACTTCTAGACAATCCAACTGAATACAGGTCTTTAGTAGGAGCTCTTCATTACCTTACTTGGACAAGACCTGTGATAGCATTTGCAGTGAACTTAGTCTGTCAACATATGCAACACCCTGGAATTGTTCATCTGGTGGCTGCCAAACGCATTCTACGTTATGTCAAGGGTACTCTTGGATATGGCATTCACTTCACTAAAGGGAGTTCTTTTTTGTTGGGTTTTTCTGATGCTGATTGGGATGGCTGTGTTGATGACAGACGCTCTACTGGAGGTTATTGCATATTTCTTGGACCTAACATCATTTCTTGGTCCTCCAAGAAGCAGACTACTGTTTCCCGCTCCAGTACTGAAGCTGAGTACCGCACTCTAGCTCATAGTGCTGCTGAAATAGTCTGGATCTGTTTTATACTCAGAGATCTTCATCTTCTACTCCCAGGTGTGCCTAAACTTTCCTATGAAAATCTAAGCTCTCTCTCCTTAGCTTCTAATCCAGTTCTTCATTCACGAATGAAGCATGTTCAGCTGTATTATCACTTTATTCGTGAGCTAGTTCAATCCAAAGAACTAGATGTCTTTTATGTCAGCACCATTGATCAAATTGCGGACATTTTCACCAAAGGTCTTCATGCTCCTCGTTTTACACATTTACGTTCCAAGCTTAATGTCAGCTCACTACCCTTAAGCTTGAGGGGGGATAATGACATACATATAGGAGTGCAGGATAAGAGTTGTAGTAGTGCAGGTTAAGAAACTTTGAACTGAATTTCCCTCTCACATTTGCCAGCTGTATTACTTGTATTAGTCGGTCAGTGTATGTTAGCAACTCTTTAAATACACACCTAGTGTGTGCTGTACTAGATATAGAAGACTTTGTCTTCCTGAATTGAAACCGTGTAACTTTTCTGAGATTAATACAACTCTGTCAATACCATTATGATACCAACCCAGAATACTCTCTAGGATTTTAGTATTTTGATTTCTAAAGAGCTTGAGCTTTTGATTATGCGTACTACTACCATGTTCTTCTTTCCCCAAATAATACGATCCGTTATTGTGATGACCTTTATAATAATTAAATATGAGAATTGTCTTCTTTTGAGATTCAATAAAGTGATGTTTGTTGAATTTATGATCTTTATTGATTAAGTTAAACCATAACTTACATATACAACTGAACTTGACCAAAACCAAAACCGGCAGTTTGTAGAGTATCTGCCGAAGCATGTCTTCATGAAGATCAAAAGAAAACTTAACCTTTTTCCGTGGAATATCGTCAGAATCAAAAGCAATACTATTTTTCACCTTCTTCTTCCTTTTTTTATTTAGCTGTGGGGATAGTTCCAGCATCTTTTTTTTTTTCTTCCGTGAATGATTTCAACAAAGCAAGGAATATATAGCTATATTGCTGTGGGTATATCTTTCTTTAAGGACTTTCAGTTTTTCAATCAAATACTTCTTTATATAAAAAACACCCTGGGCTTGCCATTTATACTGATGTTGTTGGAAATAAGTTACAATTTCGTATGCAACTGAGAAATAATACTTTGATTACACTGATAATAGTAACAAACAACTCAAGAAACATGAGAAAAATACTTAACACTCACCATGTGTTATCGTTATACCGAGATGCAATCGATGATAGTATCAAAACTTAGTAGAGGCACGTATGAGATACGCTGAGCTAAAGGTAATATTGCCTCGCTACTCCTCTCGAGATGCTATAACAATTAACAAATTACCTCCAGATACAACTATCTGTTAGTTCTCCTCTATGTGTAGCATACACAGAGAACCCTTAGAACTTGGCAGCAAATAATGAAAACAAAAACATAAATCGAAACTACAATCAGTTTCAGAGAAATGTAAAAACTAATTTATGTTTCTGTAAACCAACTATGTTTTTGTAAACAGAGAAGTAGTGTTACAAAATTATGTTTCTGTAAACTACAACTCGTTTTTTATGTTTCTGTAAACTAAGAACTCTATTTAATGTTTCTGTAAACTTAAATAAAATTTCTGAAAGAATAAAAGAAGAAGAAGAATTTCAGAGAGAAGAGTTCTGAAAGGTATGGTTTCAAATGAAGTTTACAACTCGTATTTATAGCAAAGAATTCGAACGTTTGAGACACAGATCCATAAATCACGCGTTCAATTTGTCGGACGAGTAAAAGCAAAAAGCATCCGTTAAAAATACAGTAAAAAACACTTATGTCGGGCAAGATTCTTCTCGACGAGAATTCTATGTGCACAGGTGTCAAGAATACAGAGTCCACACGCGTGAGAAGAAAGATTCTTCACGAGGTTTTTTCACACGGGTCGGACACCCAAAACCGAGAAGGCAAAGAATAAAAATTCTTTGCATGTGTGGGAGAAGCGTGTGGAAAAATTCAGTAAAAAGATAGGGTCGGGTAAACCCACACCCACACCCACTCCCACGCCCTCGCCCTCGCCCTCGCCCACGCCCACGCCCTCGCCCTCGCCCTCGCCCACGCCGATCCGAGCCGAGCGTGCTTCTGTGCGAAGCACCGCGCGAACGGGAAAGGCAATAAGAAATGCAATAAGGTTTAGGCAACCTTGCCATAGTCTAGGGCTTTCCCCATACACAAAGGTCTAAAGACCCAAAGGTCTAAAGACCCAAAGGTCCATACCCTTAAGGCTAAACCAAAGCTATTTAAGTTTAAAACTCTAAGTGTTTTAGTCTATATGGGACTAATGTTTTATTCATTCACATGAAAAAATATCTAGGGAGTAATAGGTCTTGGGATCAAAACATGGTCCATGCATTTTTTGATTAAAACAAAACATTGTTTTTTCTAACAATCCCCCACATGAATAATAAAAAATTTCGATAAAACACGAGAAAACATAAGGCAACAATATAGGCTAAGGTGTCCCAAAGATTGAACCTTAAGTTAGTGAGAGGTTACCTGAACTGCTTGTTGATACGGTGAACGCAATGTCTTGAACCGCCAACAATGAATGCAATTCGAAATAACACCACACACTTGATGCCTCAACCGAAGAAAACAAATTTGCCAAGCTCTTGCGGTTGTGCCCATTTTGGCCGTGGGCTAAAATCCCGGACTTAATGAATGTCTCTAGAGAATCAGCTCAAATTCTCATAGGAAGCGGCCCCACTTCCAACATCCACAAAGGTGAGTCCATTAAGAGTGTCCTGCCACATCAGTGACTGCTTTCCTCGGAGTCCGAGTACTCAGAATAATAACAATATTGTTTTAGGTACGTAGTTAAGACTTCGCTATAAACCATGCCATTTAATTGTTTGAATATGGTTTCCTTACCAAAATGATATGATAATCTAAATTCTAAAGACTTAAACGCCTAGATAAATAAAGAGATATTTTTTAAAATGGTCAGGGTCATTGAAAATATTTTTGATGCGGTGGGATCGTAGACTAACGGAAGACTGTTAAGAATTTGTTGGATGACTTTTATATTTTGATAAAAACCTTGACCGTCACATAACTAGCGTTGACTGTTAAAGTATTTTCGAAATAGTTAAACCTCTAGTCCTTTTCCATCTTCATCCATCTGAGGAAAATCTCTTTTTTCCATTTTTTTTCCGGTTCAGGCATATTTCCAAACACCTAGCGACCACAACGTAATGGTGTCGCTGTGCATTAAGTTCTCTTCTTTAGTTGTCTAACTCCTGCAAATTCAATTCATACACAACCATCCATCAGGAACTCAAAAGCATTCATATATATAGTCTCCTCCATTCACCCCCCAATGTCACCGGCAGTAACAGCTTGAATGGAACTGCTGGTCTGCATATTCTTTTTTAGCAACTTCGATCCCGATTGTCTTTTTTATTTCTACTTGTTAAAATATAGGATAATGGTGAAATTGGATCCACTTATACGGACCTAAAATTGAGCTTTGATATCATTTTTCAAACATATGCAGTACACTTGAGAAGGTTGTAGTGAAGTTGAGAGATATGCAACTTCTTGTTGAACATATTATAACACTCTTTAATCTTTTCGATGAGTGTTTTTTTTTTTTTTTAATCTTATAATAATGGTGAAAGTATTCAAGTTCAACGACCAAAAAACAGCGACAACATCAATTATTCCAAGTCTTCTTGAACTCGAAATAGCACCCACCCACCAAGACCATAAAATGTGGTCGTAAAGTTTAGTTTAGGCAAGTATTTAACTGGGTTAGAGCATCCACAACCATACGAGTAAAACCAAAGAGTATAAACTAAAAAATTTGGTTTTTTTTAGTTTATGGTAGGTTTTAAACGCAACGGGTACGACCAAATTATAGTCAAACGCAGTTATTACGTCACTTAAATGGAACGATCGTATAATCTTCGCCTCACGACATTGTGCTAAGATTACAGTGCACGCCTAAACGACGCATTATAACTTCGCCAACAACGGACGAAGTTTTATACCTTCGTTTCAAATGAAACGCACTTTATAAATACTCCTGGTCTTCAAACCAAGATTAAAACTTCGTTCCATCAAAGTGAGATTTAAAATCCGCTCCATCCAGTTAAGTCTATATCCGCGTCTGATGATTATGAAGCGTGTTTTTAAAGTTCGCCCCACCAAACAAGTTTTTAAAGTTGGTTTCATCACCAAACGTGTTTTTAAAGTTGGTTTCATCAAACCAACTTTATAAGTTGGTTTGGATTTTTGTTGCACATGTGTCATTCATATGGCGTGAATAAAAATAAAATTAAAATTAAAAATTCACTGAAATCAACGGTCGGAAATCATCAGACGTTCGTAAATTTTTTTTATAAACGGTTTAAATCACCAGACGTTAAGTAATTTTTGTCAACGATCGAAAATCACCGCATCGAAGGTATAAACTCACTTAACGAATAACCAAGCGAAGGTATAAAAATGATTCGATGTCAGGCGAACATATAGAATACGCCTGATGGGGCGTTCATTTAAACCTCGCCCCATACAAACCAACTTATAAAGTTGGTTTGTCACCAAACCAACATTTAAACCAATGAAACCAACATTTAAACCTCGCCCATTCAAACCAACTTTATATCTTCGTCATCGTGTGGGGCGAAGTTTATATTTACGCTCACTCCAAACCAACTCTTAATCTTCGCCCATCGGTGAAACGCTTTTTAACCTTCGCCAACCAAATATAGTTTTGGTCGAGCTTTCAGACCAAATATACTCGAGAATTTGGTTTTGGTCGAGTTTTTTTAGTTTTACTCAGTCCCGCTGTGATTGATTTCTTGACCAAATTTATAGTTTTGGTCGTCGGCTGTGGATGCTCTTAGGATAATAGGTCATTCAATTATTTTATATAAGGATATTTTAGTAAACTTATCGAACAATCAAAGTTAATCTACAACCCTATCGCATCAGCATCATCTCCTATGATCCAGACTCTAATATGACCAAGAACATACAACCTTTTTACAAAATATATCTCATAAATAAAGATCTTACGTGAATGGTGAGGAAACATTCGCTTCTTATTGGCCGAAATACGACTATTTTTAAGTTTTGTGAAACAAGCGTTTTTGTGAGAATACGTGGCAACGTATGATTGATTTAAAAATAATATAAAAAACATTAAAAAAGGGAATCCAAATTCAATATTTAGGTGAAGACAATTGGTAATGTATGGTTGATTTAAAAATTACAAACTTACAGAAAAACCTAACTTACAGTGTTTGGAATTGTATGAAAGTCCAAATTTCAATTTGGAAATCGAGTAACTACTATATTAAGAATTCTTTTTCCAAATTAATATATAAAAGGGAAAAAAATCCACATATTTTCTGCGAAAATAAAAGAAAAAATAAATAAAATCTGCACATATTGTTTACCTATTTAATGTATTTACCCCACCACACCAAATCAAAATTACATCGCCAGGGGCGGGATGAAGCCCCGCGCACCAAATCAAAAATGCATGGCCACGAGGCGTGGCAAAACCCTTAGCACACTCAATAAAAAATGCATTGTCACGGGGCTGGACGAAACCCCGCGCACACTAAGTTAAAAGAAAATAAATAAATAAAATCTACACATATTTTCACCTATTTAATGTAATTTCCCCCAAATCAAATTAAAAATTCATTTGCATGGGTAAGGGCGAAGCCACATTCACCTAATTAAAATAAAAAATATGCCTGACGCGTACCACTAGCACAAATTTAATATATTAATATAGTTGATTAACTGTTCGAAAATTTTAATTGTAAGAACAGGGAAATTTAATAAGTTCGCAAATTTTATTGTGCGCAGGGGCCTGCCTTAGCTTATCTTTTCTGCTTGTGAGTCTTGTGACTAGCTACTGGATATACTGGGGATATAGGAAAAGAAAGCACATGCAAGTCAAGGAGGAATTCTTCAAGAAAAACGGTGGTTTAATTTTAAATCGACTCCTTGATGAACGGGAAGAGGATATTGAGGCTAGGGGAAATGGCAGAGGAGGAAAGAAGCACCGATCTGTTGCTACAATATACACTGAGAAGGAGCTGAGCAAGGCAACCAACAACTATCACGAAAGTCAAATTCTTGGACGAGGAGGATTTGGCACGGTGTATAAAGGAACCTTATCTAATGGGGAAGTGGTTGCTATTAAGAAGACAAAAATAGTGGATATGAACCAAAATGAGCAATTCATAAATGAAATTGCTGTTCTGTCACAAATCAATCACAAAAATGTAGTTCAGCTCTTGGGTTGTTGTCTAGAGAGCGAAGTTCCTTTACTAGTTTATGAATATATTGCTAATGGGACACTTCACCAACATTTACACGATCATCGTGAGAACCGAACGAGCTCCTCTACTCTTTCATGGGAAAATCGTTTAAGGATAGCCTCAGAAGTTGCGGGATCATTAGCCTACTTGCACTCCGAAGCATCCATACCCATAATCCACAGAGATATCAAGTCGGGTAATGTACTTCTAGACGATAATTACAAAGCGAAAGTCGCAGATTTTGGAGGTTCGAGGTTGAATCCTACCGATGAGGCTCAGTTAAGTACAGTTGTTCAAGGTACTTTTGGGTACTTAGATCCAGAATACATGCAATCAAACCAATTAACAGAGAAAAGTGATGTTTACAGCTTCGGTGTTCTTCTCGTGGAACTACTAACAGGTAAACCAGTATTTTCTACAGAGAGACTTGAAGAGGATAGAAATCTGGCAAGTTATTTCCTTTCTTCTATGAAAACCAACAAATTGTTTGTGATTCTTGACGATAGTTTAGTACGAAATGATAATGAACAAGTCAGCAGTGTATGTGGGCACCAACAGATCCAAGAAATGGCTGTACTAGCCCAAAAATGCTTAAGAATGAAGGGAGAAAAGAGACCTTCCATGAAAGAAGTAGCAATGGTGCTCCATGGATTGATAAGGGTGTCGTCTAACCAACCTTGGATTTTGGATGATGATGAGGATATAACGAATTCAACAAGCAAAGAAGAACTGATGCGCTTGTTAGAATCAGCTGAATTACTATCTTACACAGATAGCATAACAACAGTTGGTGATAGCAGCAATGAGATTTCGGCCTTACAAACTGAAGGACGTTAACATATCCTTTCACATTGAGTAGCATATTTCCCTGTTCAGTACTTTATTTTAAAATATAGGTCCACACTAGAATAACTATGCAGTGTTGTCCATATAGTTAAATAAACAAGATGTCCAAGTAATATTCCCCTGTCTGCTAAATTGCTAATACTCATTTGCTCGGGTGGTTGCTGGTATGCAAATTTTGTAAACTCCATAGACTTATCTTATGTTATTCAAACTCAGATTATCCTAGTCCTATATAACAATTCATATGATCAATTCCCCGCCTGTATTGTCAACTATCTTTTTTAGGTCAACTAATGGTAAATTCGAACTTTAACTTGAACTTTAACACGTAATGCTATTTATTTGTTGAAATCTTACAACAAGATGAAGTACAATACAATTCAGAAAAAGTTCAATACAATAAATATATATTTTGTAAAAGGATCGTAACTTTTTAGTCTAATTAGGTCTGGTTGTAGAACATGTGTTTGATATGTTAGGGTCATAGACTAACAGAAACCGTCAAGTCCACTGTTACTTGACTTTTAAATGCGGTCAAGCTGGCCACAGTTTTAACAAAGTTAATATGTTAGTCACCGTTAACAAATACAACCCATGTGAATGGCTAAAGTACTACTAGCACCACCATTGATTAGCCAATTCGATCACTAAGGCAACACACTTTTATCTATTCCTCCAAATTCAGCAACACTTCAATAACAAAAGATGGCAGAAAGTTCTCAAGAGAACCTACCAATTGAATTGGGAAAATAAAGAGAAGAAACAAACCGTTAATGGAGAAGTAGTGTAGATATGATCAGAGTTTTAATCATTGGTTTCCAATGACATTAGTTTGATTTCCTTTGCGCTGTTAATACAGGGATAATTTGGAACTCAGAATCTTCCTCGAACTCCTTTTTCTTCTCCTCTTTAGGTTACAGAGCTTTATATTATTTTATCAGTTTCACACACGCCCTTCGGAGTAATATCAGTCACGTGTCTTACATTCCACCGGTCAAAATCAGTCAATCAACGGTCAGGGCTTTTGACAATACATAAAAGGTCAATAAACAATTTTATAACGGTTTTTGGTTAGTCTACGACCCTATCGGATCAACTGCATCTTCCACGACCCAGACCCTAATTACCTGATAAACTTACGACCCCTTTACAAAATAACTCTACAATAAATCAACAATACAATTCAGAAAATGTGTAGTATTCAATTCAATAAGAACACAACATTAACAATGGAACTTGTTTTGGTACTTGTTGATATTCGTGAGGACAAATACTTATTCTTCTAAGAAACTCGGAACATAAACTCAACAATACCAGTAAAACAATACATATTTAGTTAATTAGCCGCTCAACTGAGATGAATTATGAGTAATTACGAACATATCTTACTAATAAGGATATGCTCCGGCGTAATTTCCATGAGGATAATACTCGCAAGCAATGAAGAGATCACCAGTATCACATTTAATCTGTGCACAACCAACGTGAATAGTAGTTCTCCATACAATCTGGGTATAATCCGAGCAGTCTTTACCCAGAGCACAACTATTATTTGAATAGGTATACCATTGCTTTCCGGAGACCCAGTAAGCTACGGCGTCTGCAGCAGTAATTAATAGACTTTATATTATCCTCTTACCTTATTTACCTTTGGGAGATTATCTCCATTTACTTTGGTTGTAAACACAAGAGATATTATTCATGATTTTAATATATATTCTATCCTAGGGGAACTCTTCTCCTGAAGGAAGTTATCATCAATCCAAGATGGTATCAGAATCCCTACGATCTTATTTTCTCTAAACCATTAAAATCAATGGCGACGGAACTACTGTAGCTCACAGACAGCTGAGGCATATAGTTCTATGCATCTACAACAACCCGATGATGCTTTCTACATAGATACTGGTGCTACCTCGCATCTCACTGCTGATTCAGGTACTTTACATAACGTTTCCAATTCTAGTACTTTACGATCTATCTTAGTTGGCAATGGAAATAGAATTCCAGTTACTGCTAGTGGTACCAAGCTCATAAACCTTCATTCTCGCACCCTTCAACTCAAAAATACTCTTGTTGTTCCCGATATTATCAAAAACTCAGTTTCTGTTCGTAAGTTCGCCACTGATAATCGTGTGTCTGTTGAGTTTGATCCATCTGGTTTTTCTGTGAAAGATCTGAGTTCGAGAAGGATTATCCTTCGGTGCAATAGTTCCGGGGAGCTCTACCCTATCACCAACTCTGCCGTGTCACAACAAATATCGTCCCAAATTTTTACCAAATCTCTCTTGTCATCTGCTCACCAGATATTTGGCATAGCCGCCTTGGTCACCCCGGCAAGGCTGTTTTAGATGTTCTTCGTAAAAATAATTTTATTCATTGTAATAAGAATGAACATTCTAAACTTTGTCATTCATGTCAAGTTAGTAAACATGTTCGATTACCTTTTTATGAATCAAATTCCAATACTTTTGCTCCATTTGATATGATTCACAGTGATTTATGGACCTCTCCATTACATGTTGATACTGGTTTTCGTTATTATCTTATCTTAATGGATGATTTCACCAACTATCTTTGGGTTTATCCTTTAAAATTTAAATCCCAAGTATATGAAAAGTTTTTGGAATTTCGTTCTCTTGTTCAAACCCAATTTGAGCGTCAAATAAAAAGTTTTCAATGCGACATGGGACGTGAATTTGATAACTCTTCTTTTCACATTTTTGCTCGTACTAATGGTCTAGTTTTTCGCTTCGCTTGCCCCCAAACTTCCTCTCAAAATGCAAAGGCCGAACGCATGATTCGCCGTGGCAATGATATCACACGCAATCTTATGTCTCACGCTTCCGTTCCACCAAAATTTTGGGTCTATTCTCTCCTTATGGCTGTTTATCTTCATAATATTCTGCCCACAAAAATTCTAAATTTTTCCTCTCCTGTGTCTATTCTCTATCAACGCCAACCAACATATGACCATCTTCGTACGTTTGGTTGTCTATGCTATCCAAATCTCTCCCTCTACCACTCCTCACAAACTTGCCCCCGCTCCACTAAATGTGTCTTTCTTGGCTTTCCTCCCAACCAATGTGGACACCGCTACTTTGATCTTACCACAAACAAAATCATTATTTCCCGTCATGTAACTTTTGACGATAACGTTTTTCCCTTCACTGATCCTCCAACACCGTCCGAAAATGAATCCTCTTCTTATCCTCTTTATACCCCTACATTTCCTACAATCTGCCTCCTACTAATCCCACTCCACAGACCTACACACCACCTCACATACGCCTTAATACTATCCACACCTCCCCCACAACTGACCATCCAACTTTCGCCTCTTCACCTTCCCCACTATCTCCTAATCTCCGTATATTTTTACACCAAAAATCTTTGCAGCCCACTGCTGCTTCTGTCCCTGTCCCCACTATCACTCCCACTCCTTCCCAGCCCATCACCCTGCCACCTCCTCCTTCCACTCTCCCTCCTCCATACAACCGTCCCACGCCCTCCAATCCCACTACAGACCACCGTCCACCTCTTCGTTACCTACTTCACCATACCCTGTATCAATTCCCACTCCCTCTAATTCCAAGCACAACACCCTTCCACCTCCTTATTACACTCACCCTTCTACAGAAAATCGTCCCTCTACCTCAAGTCCAACTACCACTCCAACCACAGTGTCACCCTCATCCACAGAAACTTCGCCTCCTCCCATACCTTCTGCTCCTTCTCGCCCTGTGACTAGAGCTTCCCGTGGCATTCACAAACCAATCCACCGACTCAATATTCATGTCCAAACTTTACGACATATCTCCCCAATTCCCCGCTCTCACTTGTATGCTATTAAGGATATAAATTGGAATGCCGCCATGAAAGATGAGTACAATGCTATGTTGAAAACTAATACGTGGGAACTTGTGCCACAACCTCGCGATGCTCATGTTATTCGTTCCTTGTGGCTATTTCGTCACAAATATAATGCTGATGGTTCCTTGCAGCGATACAAGGCTCGTCTTGTTGCTAATGGTAAATCTCAGCAGGTTGGGGTTGATTGTTTTGAAAAGTTTAGTCCGGCTGTCAAACCTGCTACTATTCGTACTGTTCTTACTATTGCTACTTCACGTTCTTGGCCAATTCATCATCTAGATGTTAAGAATGCTTTTCTCCATGGTGATCTGGCCGAGACAGTTTATATGCATCAGCCTCCGGGATTTGTTGATTCTTCTCACCCTCATTACGTATGTCGACTACGTAGATCCCTATATGGTCTCAAGCAGACTCCTCGGGCGTGGTTTCAGAGGTTTGCCAAGTTTATTACTAATTGTGGTTTTCGTGGAAGTATGTGTGATCCATCTCTCTTTGTTTATCAATCTGGCTCAAATACGACATATTTACTGCTCTATGTAGATGATATTGTTTTGACTGCATCTAACAATACTCTCCTACACCGCTTCATTGATTTAATGAAATGCGAATTTGCCATGTCTGACCTTGGACCACTACATCACTTTCTGGGTATTACTATCACTCGGTCATCTTCAGGATTATATTTGTCTCAGTCATTATATGCTCAGGACATCATTGCTCGTGCCTCCATGACATAGTGTAACCCAATGGCTACTCCGGTCGACACCAACTCCAAGCTCACTCGCTACTTTCGGTCCCGCGATTAAGGATCCCACTCTATACTGAGCCTGGATGGAGCATTACAGTACCTCACCTTCACCCTGACAGATATTTCATATGCAGTTCAACATGTATGTCTATTTATGCATGACCCCCGTGAGCCTCACATGCATGCCCTCAAGAGAATCCTTCGCTATCTTCAGGGCACCGTCAACCACGGATTGTTTCTCTCGGTCTCCTCTATCTCTGGCTTAACAACTTACTCTGATGCTGACTGGGAGGGTTGTCCCGATTCTCAACGATCTACATCTGGTTTTTTTGTCTTTCTTGGTGATAATCTTATCTCCTTGTCCTCCAAGCATCAAGCAACAATCTCTCGATCTAGTGTCAAGTCGAATACCGAGGGAGTGGCAAATGCAGTTGCTGAGACAACATGGCTTCGCAACCTTCTTCTAGAGCTCCATCTACCTCTACAACGTGCTACTATTGTTTACTGTGACAATGTAAGTGTGATATATATGTCTGGAGATCCTGTTCAACATCAGTGCACCAAACATGTGGAGATTGATATACATTTTGTTCGTGAACGAGTTCGTATTGGTGTCATTCAAGTCTTACACGTCCCCTCTGAAAACCAATATGCTGACATCTTTACCAAGGGGCTTCCTCGAGAGTTATTTGTTCGTTTTCGTTCTATTCTTAGCGTTTGTTCCTCTCCCGCTCAGACTAAGGTGGTGTAATAGACTTTATATTATCCTCTTACCTTATTTACCTTTCGGAGATTATCTCCATTTACTTTGGTTGTAAACACAAGAGATATTATTCATGATTTTAATATCGAAGATGATTGGTGCACAACGAGAGATCGTGTGGCTATGAGGGGCGCCCTGTGGGGGAGCTAACAGGGGGGTGGGCCATTATGTGGGACCCACAAAAAAAATTGTGTCCCTCTCTCTCCTTTGTGCAATCCGTGGTGCACCCCTCACGGTGCACCAAACATTTTCGGTTTAATATATATTATATCCTAGGGGAACTCTTCTCCCGAAGGAAGATATCATCAATCCAAGAGTAATATTAGGCGGACCAGTGTAGATGGTTTCTCCGAAAGAAGAACGTTCTGAGTAAAGCAATTTGCAATCTCCACGTCTATCTTCATCAATGTAACCCCGAGCGAATACAGCCAAGTTGCGGTCCCATGTAAGTGGTGGTACTCCTACTTCTGCCCTAGCTGCATTGTGACCATCCATGATTTGTTCCATGAATAGTGTACCGTTAAGTTTAGCATCGCTGGTCTGGATGAAGCTAACCAAGAAAAAGAGAGCAGCGAGAGAAAATAGTAATGAAGTTGAGGAAGCCATGAAAACAAGAATGAGGTTTGTTCAATTAACTTTAAAGTAGTTTAAGAGAATGATTTTTGATTGATATGAGTTTCTGTTAATCAGTAGGTAGTATTTATAGGATTCAGAAATGAGTATTTTCTAATTGTTTTTGGGATAACTAGTACTGATTATTTGCTTGAAAGGTGGAACGTGAATTATGGTTACGTTTTCCATTTTTTTAATTGTTTGAACTTCGAAAATTAGAACACACTATTACAAGCTAGATAAAAGTTAATAAGTACAAACGAGACCAAAGAATGATGATTAATCTTCATTTTAGTATCTGGACATAATGGGTAATTGCTTGATCATTTTTTTATCTAGTAGCCATACAAATCACAACTCTATTTTTACAAGTTGTGATGATACTCGCCAAAAAAAAAAAAAAGGAGTTGTCAGCTTATCGTGTGGTGCTACTGTTGTTGGAGCTTCAGGCCTTTTTGCAGCATTCTATTTAGTTCGCTTTGATCTATAAAATTTATTCTCTGATATTAAAAGAACGAAAAAAAAATAAGTGGAATCGCCTGCCTAAAGTTCGTATACAAGTGGGAAATGGTTCCCTAGAACAAGATATCCCTACCGCGCGCTATTAAGAGATGGAGTCGTTTCTAACATTGTTGTATTTAGCTGTCATTGACTATTTGAATATTTGACTAATCAGGATGACGTATAATAAAGTTGAGTACAATTTACTAAGAGCGTCCACAGTGGACGAGTAAAAACCAAAATTAGTCCCAAAACCAATCACAAGTGGTATGAGTAAAAACCAAATATCCTGAGTAAAACCAAAAACTGGAGTATATTTGGTCTAACATCCCGGACCAAAACTATATTTAGTCAAGCCAAGATTAAAAGTGCGTTGATACCAGGCGAAGATTAAAAGTTCGTTTGGAGTGGGACGAATGTATTATCTACGCGTAAACCAAAGCGAAGATTAAAAGTGCGTTGGATGGGGCGTAAGGTATAAACTCGGATTAGTGGGGCGAAGGTATAAACTTGGTTTGTTTATCAAACCAAGTTATAAAGTTGGTTTGTTGATCAAACCAAGTTATAATGTTGGTTTGTTTAGTGGGGCGAAGGTATACACTTGGTTTGTTAATCAGGCGCACGATGCATGCTTTCATTGCAAACCAATGCATAGACTTCGCCCGCCTCCAAGCGCGTTATAATGTTCGTCTGATTCGGCGTAACTATAATCTTCATCTGTGATTGAGACGAGATTATATGTTCGTTCTGTTTTAGGCGTAGATTATACGTGCGCCTGACTATAATTTGCTCCCACCCGCTGTGTTTAACATCGATTATAAACTAAAAAATTTGGTTTTTTTTGGTTTTTACTCTTTAGTTATGGTCCTATGATTGTGGATGCTCTAAGAGCATATTCTATGGGTAGTCCATACATAACTACTTAGACAGGGGACTTTCCTGTCCAAAAAAAAAAAAACCTAAAATAACTACTTAGACAGGGGACTTTCCTGTCCAAAAAAAAAAACCTAAAAAATCTACTTAGACGGGAGACTTTCTACCGTCAAAATAAAAAAAACTACTTAGATTCGGGACCGCCCGCTTGGTTCAAAAAAAGTCTAATTTTTTTTTGGCAGGACCGCCCCTGTCTAGTGTTTTACTACACCACTACTCGCTCAATTTAACGAGTGTATGAACGTGTTTGGGGGAAATGGGTAAAGACTACCCATAAGAGCCTCTAATTGCCAAATTAGTAGTGTACTCATTCATTTGAAAGAGTGACACTACCCATAGGATTTTGTCTAAGGCGAAGTGATACCCTCACCGATGTTAAATTCCGCAATCACTCCCGATTGTTAACCCAACGGCCCAAGAAAGCGTTCTCAACATCGCATTTGAAGTGTTGTTATTCTTATCTACTTTGATTGATCAAGAATCATTACATGCCTCTTAAAGCACCTGACTGATCCCTGGGCAAGTTAGGGTTAAGACTATCATGAACATCCCGATCAACTATTCATACAAGTTAACATATTCCCTTTGTTTCTAGAAAAGAGCTAAAAATGAAGGGATGGTAACTTTTTTCCGGAAACAAATGGAGTATCATCACGAAGGATTGCACCCTCGACTGCTTTTTTTTATTTGATGATAATATAATTATTATAGCTTCAACTGTTATTAAAGCCACATTCACAAGATACACAAGGTTCGTCTTTCCTCGGTCTTAGAAAGTTCTTTTGTTTATAAGGAGGGAACTACTTGGAATCGGGACCTTGATCCAGGAAGGATAACTTTTTCTTTTAAGGCCCGGGCTAGAAGCCTTGGTCAAGCAGATTTATTTATTTATTTGGCTTGTGGACTGGGAAGCCTACCCGGGCTAAAACCCCCTTTATCCCAGTGATAGGTCCGCCCCTTCTTGGAATGGTTTTGTTAGAAGGAGGAAAGACATGAAAAGAAAGAAAAACACAAGTGTAACAAACTAAAGATGGCAAAACACAATAGCAGAGTCTGATTGCAATTCTTGTTACTACACTCGAGAAACAACTTAATGTAGCACAAACCAGACGAAGGCAATAAGGATATTGCAGAGAAACGAAAAAGGGTTGAGAAACGAAAGAAAATCGATAAACTTGAGAAAGAGGTTAAGAACTGAAGCTAAAAGCTTGATAATAATAATCTTTTGATAATAATCATATGTCCCTCCAAGAACAAACTAAGCATGTATATAAGGCGTGGAGAAGAAACTAAAAGAGTAAAACTCTAAAAGAAGAAGTTAACTAAAAATAGAATTGCTAAGCTAAGTAATTAATGTAACTGGTGTAACAAAACTAGGAAACTAGACGAGTCTAGAAGCTTCTAGCCTAGCTTGATTTTGATAAGGGCTGTCCTCGCATCGGTCCCCTTCTTGAAAACAACTCGCCTCACGAGTTCGGTAAAAGATCATTATCACCATGAAAAGTGAACACTTCCTGAACATTAAAGACATTTGAAATGTTCCAGTCTGTAGGAAGATCGATGACATAAGCATTGTCACTGATCTTCTTCAGAATTTTGAATGGACCATACTTTTTCATCTTAGTCTTGTTATAAGTTCCAACAGGAAACCGTTCCTTACGTAGATGAATCATAACCAACTCGCCTTCTTTAAAAGTCTTGAATCTCTTATGCATATCAGCAGCATTCTTGTACTTAGCATTAGATTCAGCCAGCAGACTTGACTTCATGATGTAGGTGAGAAGCTTGTTCTAAGAGATTATCGGCCCTTGACATTTGACGTTTGCAACTTAGGAAGAACAACTAAGTCCAAAACATGATTAGGTACTTTAGAATAAACAATTTCGAATGGAGTCTTACCAGTAGATCGATTCACTGAAGTGTTGAAGGCAAATTCCATATGAGGTAGTAAGATATCCCATTGTTTACTGTTATCCATGCATTTAGCTCTAATAAGATTACCCAAAGATCTGTTTACCACTTCAGTTTGTCCATCAGTCTGTGGGTGAGAAGTCGTGCTGAATTGTAGAGTAGTACCCAAACGTATCCATAATGTCTTCCAGAAATAGCTCAAAAATTTTGTGTCTCGATCAGAAGTGATGGACTTAGGAACACCATGTAAACGAACTATCTCTTTAAAGAATAAAGATGCAATGTTAGAAGCATCGAGACTTTACGCAAGCAATAAAGTGTACCATTTTTGAATATCTGTCTACAACCACCATCACAGAATCATTTTCCTCTTGCTGTACGAGGTAATCCCAGAATAAAATCCATGCTCAAATCAACCCATGGGGTATCGAGGGAATTGGTAACGGAGTATATAGTCGAAAGATTTTAATCAGTGCCTTTATGCTGACAAACCATGCATTTCATAACATAACGTTGTACATCACGTTTCAGAGATGGCCAAAAATAGCGTTCTTCTACAAGAGCAATAGTCTTGTCTCTTCCAAAATGACCACCAAGACCACTCCCATGCAGTTCACGAATTAAATGTAAACGTAAGAACCATGAGGAATGCAAAGGCGATTACCTTTGAATAAAAACCATCTTGGATAAGAAAATCATCAACTCCATGAGCCGCAGAAATGCATTGTTCCCATAATACTTTAAAATCTATATCTTCAGCATAGATATCTTTAATGTAATCAAAAAGCTAGACTTAATTCACGAATAGTGGCTAAGGAGATGACTTCTTCGCTCCAACGCGCTCTGCAACTTGATTCATTTTTCCACTCTTGTGCTTAATGGAAAATGTATACTTATTAATTGTAGAAAGCCATCGATCATGCATACGGTTGACTTTGGCTGATGTCTGAAGATATTTCAGAGCATGATTATCAGTATTGATGACAAACTCACGATGCACCAAATAAGTATGCCATTGTTTGAGTGCCTGAACAAGAGCAAGTAATTCTAACTCATATGTAGACCACTTTTTTTGTGTATCAGAATTTTTTTCACTATGGTAAGCAACTGGATGTCCCTCTTGAGATAAAAACGCTCCAATTCCAATGATAGAAGCATCACAATCTACTTGAAATGGCTTAGAAAAATCAGGCATAACAAGTATAGGAGCCACAAAAGTCTTTCCTTGAGAGTATTAAAACTTCTATCAGCCTCTTCAGTCCAAATAAACTTGTCCTTCTTCAAGCATCAGTAAGAGAGCAGCAATGGTGCTGAAATTCTTCCTAAATCTCCTATAGAAAGAAGCTAAACCATGAAAACTTCTTACTTCCTTGATAGAAGTGGAACAGGCCATTCCACAATGGCTTTGACCTTGGAAGGATCCCACATGAATACCCTTGTGAGAAATCACGTAACCAAGAAATGTAACTTCAGATGACATGAATGTGCACTTCTTTAGGTTCACAAACAAAGAATGATCAGAGAGTGCACGAAAAACTTGAGAAAGATGATTGAGATGTACTTTGGCAGATGGACTAAAAATTAGATGTCATCAAAGTAAACAATGACAAACTTACTCAAGAATGGTTGTGAACTTGATTCATCAACCTCATAAAGGTGCTTGGGCATTAGATAAACCAAAAGCATGACAAGCCATTCATATAAACCCTCTCTTGTCTTGAAGGCGTCTTCCACTCATCTCCAATTCTTATTCTAATCGATGATAACCGCCCTTGAGATCCAAGTTTGGTAAAAATAATTGATCGAAAGTAAATCAATCATATCTTCAATTCTAGGTATAGGAACCGGTAAGGAATGGTGATGCGATTCAAGGCTCAACAGTCTATGCACATTCTCCAACCATTATCCTTTTTAGGAACTAAAAATGCAGGACAAGCACAAGGACTGGTGCTTGGTCTAATCAAACCTTTGCTCAATAAATCATTAACTTGTCCCTGTAAAATTTCATTTTCAGTAGGACTTAATCTGTAATGAGCTTGATTAGGTAGAGAAGCTCTGGTATGAAATCTATACAATGTTGTATATCTCCAAGGTGGTAGAGTCACAGGCAATTCTTCGAAATAAATGCAGAATACTTTGATAATAAAGATTGTAACGGAACTGGCACCTTCTATCATTGGTTTGTTGTCTTCATGAGAACTCAAAGTATGAGATGAATGTAAACATATTGTAGCCACCAATGCGCTTGTCTTAGCATCACTATGTTCTTTAAAATGTAAGAAGACTTGGATGGATGAAGAACTTTAAATTTACCATTCTTGTAAAACGTATATGTGTTTTCAAAACAATTATGCACTGCACGGACATCATATTGCTAGGTCGTCCAAGAAGAAGATCATTCATGTCTATCACATCACATAAGATCAATCTTCAAAACCCACAAAGAAAATGTGATCATTTGTGTAATTTGTTGAGTAGTAGAACTAGTTACACCATCCCAGAATATGGATGAGGGTGTGGAGTAAGCGGAAAATCCCAACTACGACCACCATAGAAGAGATGTAGTTATCAACACTACCACTGTCAATAATCATATCACAAACTTTCCCGCCAATGAAACACTTTGTCTTAAATATGCTATGTCTCTGCGAATAGCAAGGTTGATTAAGCAGTAAGGGACGAATCATACCCACCAAATGATCTCCAGACTTCGTGTAAATCGATAATCCTCATCTTCTTCTCATCATCTTCTATTTGTTCCTGATTTTGTGAGTCAAACGTGTCTCCAATAAAACCATTGAAACGTCGACAATCAGCAGATGAATGACCAGTTTGGTGACACTTTATTGCAATTATCACCTCTGAACTTAGAATATAAGTTTGTTGATTTATTGGGAGGAGGGAATTGTTGTGGGTTCCTCGCTTCGAGAAAACGAATTCGGGTTTTGATTGTTGTCATGCAACACAATTTTCAGATGGACTTGGTAAATTGGAGAAGAATTAGCAGTGAAGTGGTGTTTGAGAAAAACTGAAATTTACTGGTGGATGAGTAGGACGTTGAGGTGGGGGTGTAAAATCATCGGTATAAGTAGCACTTGGAGGAGGAGAAACATAATTATCTTGATATAAGTTTTTTGCAAACTGTTGTTGTTTGTAGTTGGAAGAGAAACGTGGAGGACGGAACTGAGAACTCTTTGAAGCTTTAAAAAAGTCTCTTTTCAATCTTTGTAGCCTGTTGAATAGCTTCAACCATAGTGAAGGCAGATTGAGTCATGTTGTTTTGAATCAATCTATTCAACCCTTCAATAAAACGGGCCACCAATTGTTCTTCAGATTCATTAATTTCATTCCTAGCAAGGAGGTTATAAAACTCAGCAACATAAACTTCTACAAGACGAGCTCCTTGTTGACAATTTTGTAGTTTAACAAAAAGTTGTTGCCTATAATCACTTGGTAAAAAATTTAGCACGTATCATCTTACGCATTCTTGTCCAACTGCGAATAGGATGCTTATGAGCATTGCGTCTATCCTCACAAATCTTTTCCCACCAGGCAGCAGCTCCACCCTTCAGCTTATAAGCTACAAGCTTAACTTTGGAATCGTCATGAACGTCCATAACTTCAAAGAAAGCTTCAGTTTCATAAAGCCAATCTAACAGCTCCTCAATGTTGAAACTTCCGTTAAAAGAAGGTATATTCGCTTTTAACTTATATTCAGGTAAAGAATTGTATGAAGTCTGTCCAGAACGAAGACTTCTTTCTTCAACCCATCTCTTTTGTAACTCCTCTTCTCGATTATCTTCAGCATCACTGTCTTCATATAACTCGAAAGACTTTTTGGGTTGCTGGATATAAGCTCGATGTTGTCTTTGATGCGGCACACCATCATCATCTTTATTCTTTGTAGAAGACTCAGCTTCATGTACAGGTTGATATTTTAGGAATTTCATAAGATCAGACATCTGAGTATTTAAATTGTTGATTTTATCATTGAAATCCTTTTGTAAGGTTTCAATAGCAAGGAACCTAGTCTCCAAAGCATCTGCCATGATAGAAAAAATAGGTTGCAAAGATTGAAGTTATGTGTTTTTTTTTTTTTGTAAAAGGAAGTAGGGTTGCGGAAGCGAAATCAGGATCTAAGAAAAGATAAGAATCTAATCTACTGTCGAATGATACCAACTAATGTAGCACAAACCAGACGAAGGCAATAAGGATATTGCAGAGAAACGAAAAAGGGTTGAGAAACGAAAGAAAATCGATAAACTTGAGAAAGAGGTTAAGAACTGAAGCTAAAAGCTTGATAATAATAATCTTTTGATAATAATCATATATCCTCAAAGAACAAACTAAGCATGTATATAAAGGCGTGAGAAGAAACTAAAAAGAGTAAAACTCTAAAAGAAGAAGTTAACTAAAAATAGAATTGCTAAGCTAAGTAATTAATGTAACTGAATTGTAACAAAACTAGGAAACTAGACAGAGTCTAGAAGCTTCTAGGCCTAGCTTGATTTTGATAAGGGCTG